>CM053788.1:167008415-167370915 GCA_028749045.1 Cupressus sempervirens | reverse complement strand
TACATTACTATGACGTGATGTTGGAACATCATGGGAACATGGGGAAATGGATGACTAGATTGGGTGAGAGGGTGGGAGGGTGTCAATTGCTGATAGAGAATGGGAAGCCCAAGTACACATGGCACCTATTCCTAGGTTTTCACCAAGGTAACTATCCAAGGTTCTTGAATTGCCAAGTTTTCACTATTGGATGCTTATTTTTCTTTACTATTTTTGTGCTTTTGAAAAAAAAATTAGTATCATTGGGTGCCTGAATTGCCAAGTTTTCACCATGATGAAGTTTTTTTAGGATTTTTAATATTTTTTCCCTCTTTTCACAATTAGAAAGATATATTGAGGGGCTCAAGCTTAGAACTTCTTGAGGTGAATGATTTTGGTGGGATCATTCAAAGTTTCACCTTTTAGTGTTGATAGCTAATATGATCCTGAGCCAAAAGATGGTGTGAAAACATATGGACCAAGTCAGGTGGGCTCAAACTTTTCCTTATTCTCTCAATCTAAAGGATTTGAGAAAATACTTAAATCAAATCCACGAAGCCCTTGAATAGCTCCATGTAGAAAGCTCATCATAGAGAAGAAAATGACAAAAGGAGGAAAGGGTTTGCTTTGAAAAAATACAAATTGTATTCTCAGATAAAGAAAGGTATGTTAATTATTACAAAAGATCAGTCCTTACAAAAGGAAATTGAAACCTGAAAGGGTAACCTAAAAAGTTACAAAGGCTAACCTAAAAGGTAAAAGATATTTAATAATTACTAAATAATTATTAAATGTGAATGCAAAAGTACATAAAGAGAAATATTAAGAAGGAAGGAAAGGTAATTTAATTAATGAAATTAAATTAACTTTTTTCTCTAAAACCCCCTTTTAAGATGAGAAACAATGTAGAAAGAGAAAGGAAACTATAGTACAATGTTGAAAGCAAACTTGGGTCCCGACAACAAGGCCTGATGAGGTACCCAATCACAACCAAATCTCTATGAAATAGAGAAATAGAGAAAACCTAGTGGGAAAAACTCTACTCCAAAAAGAGATAGTTGAAAATCTAGTGAAGGACTACAAAAGCCTCCAAATAGAGGACGTTCTAGAAAATAGGAACAAAGAGAAATCATGAAGAAAACCATTGAAGCATGTAGAAGCTGCAAAGCTCCATCAAAAGTAATTACTAATTTGAGGAACCTCCACTAAAATAGAACCTAACTAGGTAGAGAAGACTATAATCTACATCAAATTAGGAGGCATAGAAAGGAAAATAACTAAACTCAAAGATACAAATGATATGAAACACCAAAGCCTAAAGAGTTGATCAATCAAACATGGAAGGCTACAACAAAAGTAGGAATTAAAAGAAAAGTGTCTATATGGTAAATGGTCCATCTCATCTAAATGCATAGGTACCTAGCCATTACATCTACCTAGTACATAGGAAAAAAAATTGAATACACAGCTCACCCCATTGAACCAAGGAAGCATGAGAAACAACAAAAGAACCATCCCTAATGTAGACAAGGGTGAGGTGATAGGCAACTAAGAAAGTGGGCCAATAACTCTTGCAAAATAGAATGAACCAGGAACATCGAGAGTGAGGAAGAGGTATAGACACCTATAAAGGAACATATCATTGACACATCATGGAAGGGAAACTCACTATCATGGAAGGAACGCTCACTCAACAATGGAAGATGACACTAAAAGGAAAACAACTATCCCCCCATGGCACTTTATAATGTAGTGTGAGTACTATAAGTCACAATGATGAAAAAGGTCCTAAATATGTAAGGAGTGGCACTTTATCTCAGTGCATTTACATAAACATGCTTATTAATGATATCAACAATGACCAAAAAGGGAAAATAGCTATTACAATAGATAGTATAGCCCAAAAGAAGAAATCCCATGCCACGAAAAATGATCCTCAAACCTAAAACACTTAAGATATCTACCATAGTGAAATAAAGTAAAAAAACATGATAAAAAGAGCTTGGATTAGAATCTAGAAGATAAACTAGCATTTTTAAAAAGATAATTGAACCAGCTTTCCAAAAATATAACATTTTCAAAAAATGAGGATGGGATACTCAAGATATGCCCTCTAGAGTGAAAAATAGAATGTCTGGCTTTGACTTCCCAAGCAAGAAACCAAATTGCATCAAAACTAGAAAACTCCTACACCATTGTCCTCATCTTACAACTAGCTTTTCAATTCTTCTTTTAGATCAAAAAAAGATATTCATATGCTCAAGATATGATGAAAAAATGGATAGGGCCCTTAGAAATGCTAAAAAAAATAAATAATTTAAATAATAAAAAACTTCGCAATGCCCCCAAGTGGAGTGGAGGAGGACTGGAGTGGAGTGGAGCTTGGGTGGAAGGAGGGCAGATCCACTAGCAATAGTGGTGGGTGAGGGTGGCTCCATTGGTAGTAGCAAACGACTAAGCGACGGTGGCCATGGGAGCCACAGTGGTCAGCAAGATCAGTAGTGGTTGCTGCTGGCATTTACCACAATCACTAGTGGTTTCAGTGACTACTAAAGGTTTTTTTAACCACAACAGAAAAAAAAACTAATTTTTTTTGTGGCTTTTTAACAAAAAGCCTACCTCTAAGTGTTTGCAAGAGACCGTATGACCTTCTAGGAAAAACTTTTTGCCTCCTGAATCAACATTGTCCAAAATAGATGAAATTTATATGGAAACAAGGGTTTTGATGCCTTCTAAATCCATTCATGGGATCTATTTGGCCTCAAGTTGCTCCAAAAATTAGTGCCCCTTATTTTCTCAAGAAATACGTGAAAAAACTCTAGATCTGATCTGTCAAACCCTCGTTCTCCTTTTTCTCTAAATATTAAACAAGTTATAGAAGATTTGGCTCTGATACCATGAAAGATTTGAGAAAATACATAAATCAAATCCACGAAGTCCTTGAATACTTGTATGTAGAAAACATACCATAGAGAAGAAAAATACAAGAGGAAGCAAGAGTTTGCTCTAAAAAGTAAATTGTATTCTTAGATAAAGAAAAGATGTTAATTATTACAAAAGATCAATCCTTATAAAAGTAGATTGAAACCCAAAATGGTAACCTAAAAGGTAAAATGTATTTAATAATTACTAAATAATTATTAAATGTAAAATAAAAAGTACATAAAGTGAAATCTTAAGAAGGGAGAAAAGGTAATTTAATTAATTTAATTTAATTAACCTTTTTCTCTAACACGATCAACCTAGAATTTCATGTTTTCATCAAGGACCATGTCACCTACTTGAAATTTTTGTGGGTGAACCTTTTGTTGAAGTTGCACTGGAGTCAATTTTGATAGATTGTGAGGTGGCCATAGGCCTATTACCTTCTTTCATCTAGTAGATCCATGTGTGTGAGTATGGCAATTCTGTAGTCCCCATCTAATATTTGTCCTTGTAAAGATATGTGCAAGGATGGGAGTTCAAACTCAATAGGTAGGACTGCTTTGGTACCATAGATTAGGGAGTATGTGCCCATAGATGTGTGAAATGAGGTCTAGTAAGCCCATAAGACTGGTTGATTTGAAGATGCCAATTGCAGTCAAATTAATTGACAACTTTCTTGAGGATTTTGAGTATGGTTTTATTAGTTTCCTTAGCCTAACCATTACCTTGTGGAAAGTATCAGCTAGAGAAACACTAATAAATGTAGAGGGAGGTGCACAACTCTTTGATTTTAAGCTTTTCAAAGTTACCTTTGTGGTCTATAAAAATGGTAGCAAGGATACTGAAGCGGCATATAATATGATGGAGGATGAATTTAGATACCTAAACTCCTATGGAAATGACAAGTAGGACTGCCTCAACCCACTTGGTGAAATAACCTATAGCAGTGATGATCCATTTGTGGCCTTTTGAAGATAGGGGTGCAATGACACTGATAAGGTCAAACCCCCAACATGCAAATCACCATAGTGGTGTGATAGGTTGGAGATCTTAAGTTGGAGCTCTTATTAGATTTGCATGTTGCTGACAAGGTAGACACCTTTTGACAAATTCACAAGCATCATGTTCAATAGTAGGCCAATAGTAGCCCACTCTTAGGATATTTCATGCTAGGAAGTTATACCACTTGTGTGAGCATTGAAAAGTCTGAAATGTACCTCTTTTAATGCCATGGTGGCCTCACTTTGGTCTAAACACCTAGAGAGAGTATCATGATAACCTTGATGATTTAGGATGTTGGCTATGATAGTGTAATAGGATGCTTTGTGAATAAGTTTTTGGCATTGGTTTTATGTGAGGTGAGGGGATATGATACCATTTTTTAGATAAGAATTAATTTCATGGTACCATGGGGATTGGGGACCAACCAAGATGTATACTCATGTTGATTCATTGTTCTTATATGCGGGCTTATGTAGTTGCTCAACTAAGAACTCATATTGTGTAGCTTCCTGAGGAATTTCCAAGACTAACCCAAAGGTGGCCATTGCATCTACAACCTTCTTTTTTTTTAACCTAGGTACCTATGTGAATTGTGATGGGACTCAAAATTGCATCCCTGACTTGAGTACCATTCTAAGCTTTTGAGTCATTTTGAGCCCATATAAGTGCATTTAATGCATGTTTACTTGACTGTCCTTTCAAGGTCTAAGAGGTGTTTTATGTTTTATGTTTCTAACACCTTGCATTATATATATTCATGCATCCTATAATGATAAATTTCCATTTTGAGTGATTTCGTGAAGTTTCATTTTGAGCAATGTTCAAATCTGCATTTTTGCTTGTGTCAAACAATGACAAGAAGCCTAGTTTGCAATCAAATATTTTGCACCAGTAATGTTTCATGATTCACCATTTTAGGAGTGTTAGTATGCATATCAAAGAACCCATGTCTTATTTTATGAGTCATTTCAATATGTTTTGACTAGGTTTTGAATCCCTCAAAGTTGGTTGTTTACTATTGTCATGTTGATGTAAATTGTTCAAAATTCTAGGAAGCCTTGCTTGACCAATTGTAACATTAACCCAGTTGACCGAAGTGAGAAAATTATATTTTCATTGTATTATAGAGGTAAGAAACTTGCTATTTTTTAGATTTGAGTTTATGAAAAATCCATTTGACTAGTTTTCAAACATGATTCCAAAAGTAATTTGTAAAGTTTTACTAGTGTCATAAAATGCAGATTGATTGGTAGCCCTGTTTGGGATGTCATAACTCTAAATCCATGTTTGTCTAAACCAAAAATATTTTACCATTGTATTCTATTCTAAAAAATTCTTTAATTTTGCTAGTTTTTGAGTCTTGACTAGTTTTTTTGCACTCTTTTCTAGGTCCATTCTGTTTGTAAAAATTACTTTTCTGCCAGTGTTCCCAGTTCTGCAAATCCCAATACCCCACTTTGAATGTTCTCCAAATGTTCCCTATTATTCTTCATAATCCCTAATCACATGATTATACTCTCCTCATGATAGTGAGCTAGTGCCCTAGTTTTCATGACCTCAAATGTTTGTTTGACCTATTTTCGAAGCCATAATTGAACACATGTTATGGTTTTCTGACATGTTTGTTTGCTAGCAATTTTAAGAAGGCAACTTTGATGGTCAATATTTTTTGACCTAGGAGTTGTCATGATATGAAATCTAATAGGGTGAAAGAATGTGGAATAGAAAATTAGTATGTCTAATTTCAGAGTTCAGTCAGGTGTTTTGTTAGTTTTTAAGGCCAGTCAAAGGACTTCTTGGCATGAATTTTGCAATCTACAAAAAGTGGAAAAATGAGCAAAAAAATGATGCAATAATGATTAAATTCATATCAAATCAGTATTAGGTGATTAATGGGTTAGTTTGTGATGTAAGTTGTTTGAAAATGATAAAAATTAGCTGAACCCACTTTGGGGCTTGACTAATTCTACCAGATTGATATGATAAAATATGATTAAAGATGTAGTGAAACTTTTATGCAAGGATACAATGATGTGTATATGTTGTTTATAGAAACAAAAAGGTTTCCATCCTCATGGGTGCTCTTATTGGTCCAAGGTGTAGTGGGAATTGGCATAGGATCATTATTTGGTGAGAATTGATGGTTTGTACTTCATGAGATGAGTTCATGTGAGTTAAAGGCTTAGAAGATGATAGCTAATTGAAGCATGATGAGGAAATAGACCAAATCAAGAGGTTTCACTATTTCTTGAGGAGGTTTTCCTTTGTGGAGATGAATTTTTTGCTTTTTAGATAGAAATCTTTTCATAAACATTCTTAATTTGTCTAAGAGGGAAGCCTTTTTCTATAGATAGAAGGGAAAATGATAGAGAAAAATAGTAGTATCTAGTGATGCACATATGTGGTAGTCGGGCATGAATTGGGAGTCTTGGAGTGTGGTGACTGAAAGTCCCTTACAGATGTGGTGTCTACGCTTTGGAGAATTAGTGAGAGTTTCCTATTGCTTTTTCATCTCTAGGTGTAGCATACAATACTTTTTTTGTCAAACATCTTAAACATGTCAAATCATTTTAGCATGTCATATTTACTTATTTCTCTTGTTTCATGTAGAGTATTTCATCATAAATCATTAGGTCTCATGTTTGTTAAAAATTCTACATCAAAAATGTTTTCCTAAGAGCCCAAACCAAAGGCATTTGCACATGAATGTGAGGAGACTGGGAAAAGGGTCAAGTTGAAGACAACATCTCCATGATTAGCCGATGTTTTTCTAAACAATAACCCAATGCTCATTTGTGTGAGCCCTCCATGTTTGTGAGAAGGATTTGAAAAATAGGAATGTGTGATTTTATTTGTAGTTCATAGGGGTCAATGACATGGAGAAACATGGAGCTAGGCTGAACATGGTTGATCCACAAATTTGTTACTATAGCTCATATTTACTAAGTATATAGAATCTTGATGCTTGTGTTAAAGAGGAGGTAGATTGATTGGTTTATTTGTGTTGTGTTTGGTGCTACCATCTATAGGGACCCAAATTAATGTAGGAAGAGTCACCTCAATCCAACTCCATCCATCCACAAAGTGAATACCCAGCTTGATTTTGCTTCGAAATCATTTCTTTCCCCCCATAAATCGACATACAAATCTATGTTATGAAGAAATTCTCTTGGAAAACAATGAAATTGGTTGGTTCCACATTGCTCGTGTAAGGTAATTTTTTGTATTTAAATACTCAATCACTCAAACCATAAGTGTCTTAATAGACACCTATGTTTTAGAAGTCATAGGCCTCATGTGAGGGCCCCATCGTAGACAATAGATAGCTAGCACAAAATTGGGAAAAAAATTGATGCAAGCCATAGGTAGGAAGAAGATAAGGATGATGTCATTAGTTTGCACATGGCACCCAGTCACACGATCATAGGGCTAACTACTAGATTTGAAGATAATAGTGTGACAATGCAAAAATGGTTAGTAAACTACTGGTCGTTGGATCATGATGTAAAGTGTTAAGGTCAAAAGGATGCTTAAACCACACAAAATAGCTTCTTTCACTCGGTCACACAGGTTAGCCATGGTTAGGGAGATGGAACTACAAAGCCAAAAAATGAGGTTAGTCACATGGTTGCCAAGATTAAGGTAAGGTTGACAGTTAGGCCTCCAACGATGTGAAATCATGACATGTGGCAGACCCTACTGATAGGATAGTGATGATGTGGTGGATTTGACCAATGAGGATCTAACACATGGTGCTTACATGGTAGTCAACTGGGGTTGACCCAAAATTAGAAAAGGGGTAAAATATGAAATTAAGAAAAAAATTATTTTTATTATTTTCCCTTCAAAATATGAAATCAAATTATATTCAAATCATTTTTCCTTTTTGTTGAAGAGTTGAAAAGAGTTACCCCCACTTAGCTTGCCAAATTCATGTGTTATGTCATTAGTTATTTCATATCCATGATAGTTTTTATAAGTGATAGAAGATTAAGGGTATTATCTTCTTTGTTATATTCAAGTGTATGCTTTAGCATTGGTACCATATGAGTGTATCTAAGGTACATCCACCTAGGTTTTGTAGAGCCTAAAGTAAATGGAATATAACCTTATAATTGGCCCTGGTGTCTAAATAGATATGTTGCAAATGGGAATTAGCTACCCCTAGATGTATTATGTTCTCATCATTTGGTTTTTAAAATATGATGTTTTGAAACACCAACAAAATGTTGACCCTACTAAGGAGTAGATGGCAATAAGCCTTGTTAAAAGGACAAGAATCTCTGGTGTAAATTGAATAATTCATTCCTATTTTTCAAAATGGTTTTTCCCATCCAAGTCACCAACAAAATGATGACTCTACTAGGGAATGTATTGAATCTGTATCATAGATAAACCTTGAGAATTTGAAAAAAGGAGATTCAGAAGAAGTGCATGAAAAAAATTGTAGTAGTAAGTTCTTAGAAGTGTTTTCTAGTTTCTTACTCATAAACCATGTATCCTAGTAATGTCTTATTCATTTGCATTAGTACCTTAGAGGTTAACATAAATTGTAGCATTACTAGTGTTTCATCATCAATCAGTTTAGCTAAGAACTATTTTCAAAGTGTTGTTGTAAAATCAAAGTTAGAATTGATCATACGTTTTTTCTTTTTTCAAGTATTTGATGATTTGTAAGTTTTACAAGTTGAAAAGTTTGGTTCAAATTCGTCAAGTGATAAATCATGTTTTAAAAATTTCTCACGATTGTGAGTAGAGACTCTCTTAAAGATATTTGTACTAGTGAAAATTGGTTCTATATAAAAAAAATTTAGGAGTTTTCAGCATAGTTATGCAGATCTAAAAGTTTTGTATGAAGATCTTGGCAAGAAAAGTGAAGACATTGGTTCTTGACTAATAAGTTTTGAAGTGTTGTATGTAATCTATTGTTCTAGAAATTGGAATGATAAAAGGTGGGTCATAGTTGTGATCTCATTTGTACCCTTCAAGGAGGTGGTAGTTGTACATGGTTTTGATCGATGGTGTGAAAGAAGTTAAGTTTGCACCCGTGCCAAATCAGCAAATCAAAATTCAGCATCAACACTTAAGGTATTTTTCTTTTCACAAGTTTTCCTTTCATGAAAGTAAAGTGTTGAAAATGGTTGCCTCTATTTAGAGATTCTCAACACTAGGAGAAAGAGGTCGGAGTTTTTTTTCAAAATACAATTAGGTCTTAGATCTAAGGTTAGTATATCAAGCTATGAAAGTGTGGTTGAAAATATTGCTATGTTGAAAAAGGAAATCCATAATAAGATTGTCATATTCATAAGAATTACAATAGGAAGTATCCAAGGTCTAAGAGATGATCTAATTTATATAAAGTTAAAATAAGCACTCATGGAGTTGTATGTGTCTTTAAGACTTGAGGAATCTTCATGGTCTATTATTTTCCTAGATGTCTTTATGCTAGATTTAGTTAACTGGCCATCACATTTAAGAGTACAAAAGATTTTGCATGTTAAGTATCTTTTCAAGAAGTTTGAGAGTGATTTAAGTAGTAATGAATTTTGTATTGAATCCTCTAATAGAAAATGTAAATGTGTTAAAAGTAATAGTGAATCTAGTGAATCCATAGATAATGACAATGTATCTTGTGATTATGAAGAGATGGATTCTAGATCTACTAAATCAAGTGATTTTAGTCAGCAAGATAAAGATGGTTACATGACTCAAAATCAATCATGTGATAGTATGTATGAGAATGAAGAAACTTACAATAGCATTGTGGATAACTTTTCTTTTGATGAAAATGAAATTGAATCACCTAGTGAAGAGGTAACATGTTGTAGTCATGATTCTAATGTTTCAGATTGTCATACTAATGGTGTTGCTGTTATAAGTTTTTTTAGATCAGTCAAATTATAATCAAAGCCATGAAGAATAGACTTGTGATGAAGTCTTATTGAATGTTGAGGAAATTTCAAAACTACTAGCTCATGATCTTGAAAGGTATTCAAACATTTATTAGAATGATCTGACTATCCCATTTTATTTTTCTTCTTAAGATGAAGTCCTTTCCTAAAAGTTTAATATTGAAAGTGATATAAAATTAGAATACTCTTTGTCAAGTTTTGGAGGTGTATGTGATAATAGATCAAGTGTCAATATACATGATGACTTTTCTTATGGGGAGAGTACCATTAGGGAGATGTTTCATACTAATTCAGATTCTTGTTGTGCTAATAATGGTATAGTTATTTTTAATTGTTCATATAACAAAGAGGAAAGGGTTGGAAGTTGTAAATCTGATTAGGATTTTTCTTTATGTGCTGATGAATCTTGTGATGTTAAGTTTGATGAGTTCAAAGTTCACTCTAATGAGTTGTTTGATGAAGATTATGATCAAATATTTTGTGTCAACACTTTCACAAAATTTTTCCAAACCTGGGAACTAATCAGTTGTTTAAGTGTGAAGGATTTTCAGCATGTGATAAATCTGATCAGATGAGTTTCAGGGCTGAAAATAATGAGAAATCATATTTGAAATATTCTTCACACCCAGTTACACAAGGTGAGTTACAAGTTGTTAACACATGAATTTTTTTGAATAAAATAAAGCATGAAGCCATTGTGTTTCCAATTAATAACATGCCTCAATCATTTGTTCATGATGGATGTTATCTCAATGATAGTTTATGTGAGCATTCTGATTCATTTTCTCATAGTGACCATGAGGTAGAAGTAAATTCTGATTTATATATACACTATGAGAGTGATGAGAGTTATTTTGTTTTGCCAAGTGAACTAACAAAGAATGTTGATCTGATTGGTGAAACTGATAAGAAATATTTTTTCAGCCTACCTCATGAAAATGGAGATGAAAATTAGATATATGATAGAAGTAAGAAGTTTTGTTGAGTTTCGGTGGCCCGAGACTATCATTTGTATAGTTTAGGAGCAGATTTCCTTGCTTTCAATAAGTTGTTCAAGAGATTTGTTGGACTGGTATTCTTCCTCTAGAGATCTAAATCATTTCCATGCCTACAAGAGACATGAATCCCTAGATAGAACCATTGATGGGACTCAAAATTGCATCCCCGATTTGAGTACCATTCTAAGCTTTTGAGTCATTTTGAGCCCCTATAAGCACATTTAATGCATGTTTAACTGACTATCATCTCGAGGCCTAAGAGATGTTTTATTTTTCTAACACCTTGCATTCATTATATTCATGTGTCCTATAATGATAAATTTCCATTCTAAGTCATTTCATGAAGTTCCATTTTGAGCATTGTTCAAATCTACATTTTTGCTTGTGTCAAACAATGACAGGAAGCCTAGTTTGTAATCAACTATCTTGCACCCACTAATGTTTCATGACTTACTTCTTTGGAAGTTTCTGGTATGCATATTAAAGAATGTATGTTTCACCTTTTTAGTCATTTCAATATGTTTTGACTAGTTTTTGAATCCCTCAAAGTTGGTTGTTTACTATTGTCATGTTGATGTAAATTGTTCAAAATTTTGGAAGCCCTGTTTGACTAGTTGTAACTTTGACCCAGTTGACCGAAGTGAAAATTATTATTTTTATTGTATTCTAGAGGACAAACACTTGCTATGTTTTAGATTTGAGTTTATGATGAATCCATTTGACTAGTTTTCAAATGTGATTCCAAAAGCAATTTGTAAAGTTTTACTGGTGTCATAAAATACAAATTGATTGGTAGCCCTATTTGAGATGTTATAACTCTAAATTTATGATTTTCTAAACCAAATGGATTGTACCATTGTGTTCTACTCTAAATATTATTTAAGTGTGCCAATTTTTGAGTCTTGACCAATCCGTCTACACACTTTCCTAAGTCCATTCCATTTGTGAAAATCACTTTTCTACCAATGTTCCCGATTTTGCAAATCCAAGTACCCCACTTTGAACATTCCCCAAATGTGCCTTGTTATTTTTAATGAGCCCTAATCACAAAAATTATACTCTCCTCATGACAGTGAGCTAGTGTCCTAGTTTTCTTGACCTCAAATGTCTATTTGACCTATTTTCAAAGCCATAACCGAACGCATTTTATGGTTTTCTAACATTTTTTATGTAGGAAATTTTAAGAAGGCAACTTTGAAGGTCAAAATATTTTGACCCAAGCATCTTTATGATACAAAATTTTATAGGGTATAAGAATGTGGAACAAAAAATTAGTATGTCTAATTTCAAAGCTCAGCCAGGTATTTTTGTCAGTTTTTAAGGCCAGTTAGAGGACTTCTTGGCATGAATTTTGTAGTTTGGATAAAGTGGAAAAATGAGTAACAAATGATGCAATAATGATTAAATTTGGATAAAATCAATATCAAGTGATTAATGGATCAGTTTTCAATGTCATTTGTTTGAAAATGATTTTTTTTTAGCCAAACCCACTTTGGGGATCGATTGATTCTACCAGACTAATGTGATAAAATATGTTTAAAGACATAGTGAAAAGTTGATGCAAGGATACAATGATGTGTATATGTTGTTCATACAAACATAAAGGTTTCTATCCTCATGGGTTCTCTTATTGGTTCAAGGTGTAGCAGACATTGGCATAGGATAATTATTTGGTGAGAATCAATGGTTTGTACTTCATGAAATGAGTTCCTATGGACTTAAGGCTTAGAAGATGGGAGATAATTGAAGCATGATCAAACAATAGACCAAATGAAAAGGTTGCACCATTTCTCGAGGAGGTTTTCCTTTGTGGAGATGGAGTTCTCCCTTTTAGATAGTGATTTTGTTGTAAACATTCTTAGCTTGTGTAAGAGGGAAGCCTATTTCTACACATAGAAGGGAAAAGGAAAGAGGAAAATAGTAGTATCCAATGATGCACATATGTAGTAGTCGGGCATGAATTGGAAGTCTTGGAGTGTGGTGACTAAAATTCCCTTTCAGATGTGGTGTCTATGCTTTGGAAAATCAGCAAGAGTTTTCTGTTGCTTTGCCATCTTTGGGTGTAGCATCCAATGCTACATTTTTTGCCAAATATCTTAAACATGTCAAACCATTTTAGCATGTCATATTTACTTGTTTCTCTTATTTCACGTAGAGGATGCCATCAAGAATCATTGGGTCTCATGTTTGTTAAAACTTCCACACTAGAGATGTTTTCCTAAGAGCCCAAACCAAGGGCATTTGCATGTGAATATGAGGAGACCAGCAAAAGGGTCAAGTTGAAGACAACATCTCCATGATCAACAGATGTTTTTTTGAACAGTAACCTGATGCTCATTTGCATGAGCCCTCCATGTTTAAGAGAAGGAATTGAAAAGAGGAATGTGTGAGTTTATTGTAGTTCAAAGGGGTCAACCACATGGAGAAACATGGAGCTGAGTTGAACATGGCCAGTCCACAAATTCATTGCTATAGCCCATATTTACTATGTAGAACCTTGATGCTTGCATTAAAGAGGAGGTAGACTGATTGGTTTATCTCTATTGTGTTCAATGTTGCCATTGGCAGGGACCTAGATTGATGTAGGAAGAGTCACCTTAGTCTAGCCCCATCCATCTACGAAGTGTATACCTAGCTTGAGTTTACTTTGAAATCACTGGTTCCCCCCATTGATCAACATACAAATCTATGTTATAAAGAAATTCGCTTTGAAAACAATGAAATTGGTTGATCCCATAATGCTCATGTAGGGTAATTTTTTTAAATTTAAATACTCAATCACTCAAACCATAAGTGTCTTAAGAGACACCCATGTTTTGGAAGTCATAGACCTCACATGAGGGCCCCACCATGGATAGCACATAACTAGCATGAAATCATGATAATTTTTTGATGCGAGCCATAGGTGGGAAGAAGATAGGGATGATGTCATGAGATGCCACATTGAACCCAGTCACACAATCCTGGGGCTAACTACTAGGTTTGAAGATAATCATGTGACAACATAGAAATGGTTAGTAATCACTAGTCATCAAGTTGTGACGTAAAGTGTTAAGGCCAGAAGGATGCTTTCACTACACGAAATGACTTCTTTTGCTAGGTCATACGGGTTAACCATGTTTAGGGAGATGGAACTATTAAGCCATGAAATGAGGTTAGTTGCCTAGTCGTCAAGGTTAAGGTAAGGTTAATGATTATGCCTCTAACGGTGTGAAATTGTGACACGTGATGGAGCCTACTGAAAGGGTAGTGATGATGTAGAAAATCCTACCAATGAGGAATGAACACGTGTCACTTGCGTGGAGGTCAACTAGGGTTGACCTAGAATTAGAAAAAGGGGTAAGATATGAAATTAAGAAAAAATGTATTTTTATTATTTTCCCTTTAAAATTTGAACATGCAAGCCATAGATTGAAAAATTTAAATGATTTTCAAGATATTCTATAGTTTTGACTATATGAATTTTTAAATTTTTTATTTTAATCTTTGAACATGAAATAGGGGCCAAATTTTCAAATGCATGCTAAACGAAATCTTTATTAGAAATATGCATTGCAGTATACCATTGGAAGCAGGAGAAGAGGATCTATCTAGATATAGAATAAGAAAATGCACAGGTTTTCAGTGCTCAGATCTATAAGAAAATTATTAAAGTTGGGGTGTTCTCAATAGAATGAGAAATTTTCATGATTGATCATCAAATTTAGTTAATAACCAAGCATGTAAGTTTATTGGCTCCACATTTGGAGGAAAATGTTTTTGAGATTTCATTTTTCCTCTAAGAGTCAATTTAGCGAGTGTTTTCCCCCTTGTCTTAAAATCAAATTTGGCATCTTTTCAGTTACATGTTTCCATGAGTCTAGAGATATTTTCAAGCTTTCTTTAGCAACATGAAAATGATTTGATTCTCAATTATAGAGAGACTAGAGTAGAGAGAATTTCTGCAGCAACAGATGGACATTTTCCAAGTGGACAAATGGTAGAATCTAATCTAATTTGGGAAGTCTTCCTATCTTTATACTCTCTTTCTTCTTTTTCATTAGAGTTGGTTCCCATTCTTGGACTTTTTTTACTATTGTGATATCACAAGGATGGTTCATATTAGGTTAAAATTTCTATCATGACTATGATTCCACCATTCTTCAACATTTTTTGTCATCTAATGAACAACAAGTAATGAGAATACAGATAGTTCTAGTCTATTTAGCAATTTTATGATTCAATTTCATGCATCCTTTATGTATTTGTTTCAAGGAAATGAATAAAAGTGCAACAAAAAGTTTTATCTTTAGTCTGAATCTTGTCTCACATTTGTGATGTGTGTAATATTTTGTGTTTTGTTAACAAAGACCATGAAACTCAATTGCAATCTATTCTAGGTTGTATATGTTGATATGTTTTGCTTTTGATTCAAGGAGTCATTTAAATGCTTAGTTTATCATCATAGGGTTGTAATTTTCATGAAGGGATAAGTCAAGTATGAGATTTAGAAGTGATGTAGATATCTAATTCACAAGGTGAATGGATAGATCTAGAAGTCCTGATACATGAAATGTCTCAATGATTTCCAAGGATGTATGCCATTGATTTGTGGAATTTCCCAATAGATAAGGCATTGATCAGCTACAAGATCAATATTTTGTGTTATTCATGTCTTGATTATGATGAAATCAAATTATAATCAAATCATTTTCCTTTTTTGTTGAAGAGCTAAAAAGATTTACCCCCACTTAGCTTGTCAAATTCATGTGTTATGTCATTAACTATTTCATATCCATGATAGTTTGTATAAGGGCTAGAAATTTAAGGGTATTATCTACTTTGTTAGATTGAAGTGTATACTTTAGCACTAGTACCATATGAGTGAATCTAAGGTACACTCACCTAAGTTTTGCAAAGCCTAAAGCAGAAGGAGTGTACCCTTATAGTTGGCACCAGTGTCTAAATAGGTATGTTTCATATGGGAATTAGTTTCCCCTAGATGTATTATGTTCTCATCATTGGGTTTTTGAAACATGATGTTTTGAAACACCAACAAAATGGATCTTGGTGAAATGTTACTTTAATTTATTAACCAATTCTTTGTAGGGTAGCGGCTTGTCATCCTTTGTTTGGAATTCATCAAGCACTTTGTTGATAATTAATTGTGAGTCTCCAAAGACCTAGAGCTCTATTATGTTTCATTCAACTTTTGTCTTGAGCCCTCCAATTAGAGCTTCATACTCTGAGATGTTATTGGTGCATTATAATTGTAGCTTGAATTCTTGGGGAATGTAGTCACCTTGAGGGGTAACTAATAATATTACTTCTCCCAACCCATGGGAGTTATAGGATCCATTAAAGTATAGCTTCCATGATGGTTATTCTTCTATCATGAAGAGATGTTCATCTCAAAACTTCAAAACTAGAGGATAAGCATCAACTAATGGTGCATTAGCCATGTGATCTACTATGGCATGTCCCTTGATTTCCTTTCTATCAACATATTGGATGTCAAATTCACTCAAAAGAATTATCCATTTTGCTAGGTGGCATGTGAGTGTTGTGTGTGATAGCATGCATTTTCAAGGGTCATTCTTGGAGATAAGCTATATAGGATGACTCAACATGTAATGGTGAAGCTTCTAAGTGGCAAAAAACCATAGCTAAACAAGCTTGTTTCATAGGAGACTACTTAATCTTGTAGCCAATTAGAGTGTGATTGATGTAGTAGATGGCTCTTTATTTTCCTCTATCATCAAATTGTATGAGAAAAGAACCTAATGAAATTAGAGTAGCTATTATGTATAGCATCAATGGTTGCTTGACAACTAGCAAAACTAAGATAGGTGGATTGGCTAGGTATTTCTTTATCTTTTCACAACTATGTTGACATATAGGGTCACATTTGAAATTCTGGTCTTTCTTGAGTAAATGTGTGAATGGATGACATTTATCTATTATTTGTGGGATGAACCATCTTAGTGATTTGAATTTATCAAAGAGAGAACAAAGTTGTCACAAGGTCTTGGGAGGATGTGTATCCATGATAGCTTTGACTTTTTGGGGGTCAATCTCAATGCCATGTCATGATATAATAAATCCTTGGAGCTAGCTAGATGTGAACCAAAAATGCATTTCTTGGTTTTAAGCATGAGATGGAACTTTATTAATCAATCAAACACTTCTTCAAGGTGAAACAAGTGATGCATGGCATAAACAAATTTGACAAATATGTCATCTACATAATATTAAAGGGTTTTTTGGATGAGGTCATGAAAGATGGCCATCATAGCTCATTGATAGGTTTCTCCTGCATTCTATAACCCAAAATACATCATGTTTTAGTAAAAGGTTCCCTAAGGGGTGGTGAATGTTGTCTTATGTTGATCTTTTTCTGCTATTTATATTTGATTATACCTAGAGAATCCATCCATGAGGGATAATAGTTTGTGGCCAAATGAGAGATTTGTAGTCATGTTAATATTTGGCAAAGGGAAATCATCTTTGGGACAAGCCTTATTGAGGTCCCTAAAATCTGTGCAAATCCTGATATCACCATAGGGTTTTGTGATCGACACCATGTTGGAAATCCACTCTAAATAGTCAATTGGATGGATGACCTTTGCTTCTAACATCTTTTCCAATTCCATTTTTACTAGCAAGGTGACCTTGGGGTGTATTTTGCAAAGTTTTTGCTTGACTGGCTTGACTTTTAGATCTACTACCAAATAATGTACAACCAAATTAGGATCTAGTCTCTGCATGTCCTGGTATGACTATGCAAATTTGACCAATATTTTCTCAGAGTTCCTCAATGAAAAGTTCTTCTTGGTCTGGTGGCAAAGATGTTGTAATGTACATGATCTTGGGTGTCTCTGTCATACTGATGTCAACTGGTCTTGTCTCTTCAATCAGGATAGATGATACTTCTAGCCTGTGATCTTGTGGGGAAAGGAAGGAATATCCATCTTTAGGCAACTAAAAAAGGTTTTCACTATTAGATGCATCCTTTATTTCTCTTTTATTTTTTGATTGATTTAATGGTGCTCCAAAGGAGTTTTCACCAAGGGATACCTTTGTTGTTCCCTTTTTTCTTTTCTTTTTTTCTCATCATTTTTGTGACTAGAGATTTCTTCCTCCCCAATGTAGCATTTTGGGTCCAATTTGTAGACATAAACTAATGGTGACTTTGGTTTCTTGTGTGGTATTTAGGCCCCATGAATCTTAGGAGCGCTTCCTTGGTAGAGAACTCATCAACATGAAGTACACTTGGTTGGTCCCAATCAATGAATTGGGGATGGGGGATGGGGGGGTCTATGAGGTTGATGGATAGTCCATAGAGCATGGAGTCTCCTAGAGAAGTGTTAGCATCATGGATATCATCATAGGCTCTCTTTTCAACTTCCTTAGGGATGCCTTCAACCTCTATGAGATTACCTTGGATTTTTAAGAATGCATGACCATCTTTACTAATGCCCCTAGTTATTGGTCATCCAAATCCTAGGTCTTTCTTCTTCTCTTCCTTGTATGTCTCTATGGGTTGCCTAATGCCTGATTCCTCTTTTCCTAGGCCACTTCCTTGATAATCCCATTTTTCAATAGCAATTCAATCTGAGTGGGGATATTTTTGTTTGAAGTAGTCAAGGAGGATTTTTTCCTTCAAAGGTAGATCCTTATATAGCCATGTACTGATGTCAAGGACCATTTATTTTGCATTGAGGATCTCATTGGAAATAAATGTGTTGGGGCTGAGTTGTTTGAGATGATGAGTTGTGTCTTTATTTTATCCTTGATAGGTTAGGTACCCCCAAAGTTTTGGGTCAAGAAGCAAGGTATCAACAACAAATGCATCTGAGAGAATATATTCACCACAACCCTGGTAGTTGATCTTAACAATGGAGAGTGTGGAGGCTAAAATGGTGTTGAGGTTGTTATAGGTACTAGAAGAGTTGGTGATGGTGGTTTTGATCTCAATCCTTTGGAAATGATTATCATAGGATGCTTCTACCATATTGCAATATGCAAAGGGTTCTGGATCAGCACATATGGTTATCTTAGTGCCATGATGTAAAAATTTGATGCACTAATGATAAGTAGATGGAACAACTTTCATGGCATGAACCCATGTTAAGCCAAGAAGGATGTTGAAAAGTAGGTTAAGATCAACTACATGGCACACTATTTCTGGAGTAGTAGACTCAACTCTGATGGGCATCAATAGAGTTCCCTTTGTAGTCCTTTCTAAGTTGGCATAGGCCTTCATAGTGATGACTTCATTGATAATGCCTACCTCAGTGTATCTCGCTTGTTTAATGAACTTCAAATTACATAGGTTTAAGGGTGACACATTATCTATCATGACCCTTTTCACTAAAAATTCAAAAACCATGATAGTTGTGTGGAGCTGAAGGGTGTGATCTAGCTCAATTTATAGGAGATTGGAGGGTTTGGAAGATAGTGCACATGATGTGGAGAGGTGTCCACTAGGTTTCTAAACTTTGTGACATTGATATTAATAGGGACATGGGATTCGTGGAGGGTATTATTAGGGATTTATCTATAAAGTGGGCTAGTATAGAGTCAAACCAGGATGGTGATTTGGGTTGGCATATTTCCAAGACGTTTGAAATATTTTATTGTGTTGTTGAAGGAGTGAGTGCAGGTGCAGGTGATCTTGCAATATTGATTTAGGTTCATTGTGTTGTGATTGTGCATAAATTATATAGGCCCTTGATATTTAGTACATTAATAGAAGCTTCATCTTGGGATATACATCTGATCAAATTACCATACTCAAGGTATATTGAAGTGCAATCTTGTGATCTATTACAATCATCACCTTGCTTGGGCTGGGTATTGTTTTCTCTATTAATTTTTCTGGCATTTTTGTTTTGCACAAGTGCCTTTCTCGCATTTTTGTTTTTGTGTGGTGGGAATGCATTTTGATAGATCAATAATTATGCATTAGGAGGCTTGTGCTCCCACCATGATTTCCTTGCAATCAATTAGATCTTGAATATAATCTTTGAGTTACATGCATCTAAGGGTGAGCTTCCCTTTCACATGATGAAATTTGTAGAACTCATTCTCTTTGTACCATAGTCCTTTAGGTTGGCTTGGATCCAATGATTGTGTTTGTGGGTAGAAGATGAGATTTTCATGGGCTAGTTTGTTGGAAATCATATCGAGTGGCTCCCCCAAGGGAGTGTATGTATGAGTCAGCTTTTGGACCCTTGGTTTTGTCTAGCTACAATAGTAATAGCATTGGTTTGATTTGTTGGTCCATGATAATTGGGTGCGGGTGTGTTGTGTTGATATTGATGTTGCAGAGGTTATTGATATGTTTGTTGATAGTATGTGTTTGGTTGATATGATGGTTTTTTTTTTGGAACATTTGTTGATCAAGGGTGTTTGATATGCTAGGTATGGCACCAACTACATGGACATATCAAGTATCAATGGAACCATGTGTTACAGTGTTCTTGTTCTTGTTCTTATTCCAATATTGTAGTTTATCATTAGAGTTTCCTTTCTCTTGGTTATTTTATTTATGGATATTTATGATGCAATCATTAATAATCCCTTTAAGGATAATGCCCTTCCCTTTCATCTCTTTTTATATTTGTAGGTAGTTTAGACCATGTGGTGAGAGAATCTAGGGTGTGCATTGTTAATGAACATTTTGACAAGGTGGTGCTATAGTATTTTGTAAGAGATTCGTGTTGTGATATTTTTTCACATTTATAAGTAATTAGTGATGATTTCACCCTCTTTTTGTTTGGTGTGGACTAAATTGACCATGGATGACTCAATTTTAGCAAGATGGGCATATTGTGCCATAAAGGCTTTTGAAAAAGATCAAAAAACTTGCTAACTATGCCTTGGGGTATTCAATAGAATCATTTGAGAGAAGGACCTGACAAAATTTTAAGAAAGAGGTGCATTAGGAATATGACATTGTAGGCCACTTCTTGGAAATGCATGTAAAATTCTTTAACATGCGTGACTGGATCTCCTTTCCTTCTGAATTTATCAAATTTTGGGATCTCAAAGTACTTGGGGAAGGGTGTCATTATGATAGCTCTATTGAATGGGTATGGAAAAACATCTTCAAATTTGAAGGTCCTAGATTTAGTTCCATCTTTGACTATCTTTAGAGAGTTCTTCATTTCTTCCCACTTAGAGTTGACATGTGTTATTGTTGCTTCCCCCAATCTTGGTACCCCAGTACAAGGTATGTGTCATATGGGGTGGGTGAGTATGGATAGTTTTGATGTGTGTACTATTATGGGTGGAATGTAGATTGAACTATTTCTTGTATGAGATTTATCAATTGTTAGGTTGGTGGTTAGATGTATTATTGTACTTGTTGAGTGAATTATTGATATTGTGTTTGTTGCTGGGGTGGATAGGTGTGGGATTATTGGCTAGATGGATGATTATGCATGGGTTTTTGCACATACTACTATTGTGGTGATTGTTACTAGAGGGATGGTGGTAGATATGTTAGTGTTATGCTTTAAGATTGCACATTCTTCCCAATGTTTGTTGGTTGTGTTCCTTCTTGAGAAGGCAATTGGGTATTAAGGGGTGCTAAATAGTTGATATATAGAGCTATCCCCATTGTTGGTTGTTCTTGTTGTCATATCATTTAGCTACTCCCTAAGGGTGGTATAGAAAAGTAATTAGTGATGGGTGGTAGAGGATTTTTTGGTGATGGTTGTGGTTTATATAGTTGGAAGGTGGGCATGAACAGATTACTAATTGGGAGGCTTGTAGTCGGCTCCTATGATTGTCCAAAATTGCAAGGACCAAGTTGGAATGAAGTGGTGGTGTTTTGCATAGATGCAAATGGACTAGGGGTTGGTTTTTAGGCCTTTTTGGTGGTATCCCTATAGTGAATTGCAATATTGATTGGGTGTTAAGTTGAAATGTGTTTGTTATACTACTAGCAAGTATGTATGAGGTGGAAGGTCCTGCAATGTTGAATGGAATGGATGTGAGTTGTGAAGTGACAACAATAGAAGTGATGGAAGTAGTTGCATGTGTGGGTTGTATGATGGTAGGTTTCTGAAGTTTTGTATAAACCAATGAGTGTGGGATGGGAGCACTAGTTTGAGTGGAGTGTATATTTGGGTCCATGATTTATGGTGTCACTATTTGATGTCATCTTCCAGGTATGAAAAAGGGGTTATTAAGATCAAAGAGACCAATGGGTGGTGGGATTTTTCTAAACAATAGATGTGCAAGATCCACTATGTCCAAAGGTGGTGGCCTACCAAAGCCAAAGGTACCAACATTGTATCTCTAAAAAAATTCCATGATGGTTTCTCTTTTTTCTATGATAGCATTGACAAGGGTTGCATGCCTAGGTTGATTCATAAAGACATCTATGTATGCTAGTGAGGGACCCAATTCTTCTAGATTGTATAGTGGTAGGTCATGTGTGATCACAGATACCATAAAGGTTGGTTGTGTGCTAATTGTTCCACCATAAAGAATAGGGCCCATGTCCTTCTTCTTCCTTTTGTTCTTACCTAAATGTATGGAAGGTGGCATTAAATGATAATGTTCCTAAGGGTTAGATGCAAGATGGTATGACAATGGGTGCAACTATGTGGGGGGGTCTCTGAGCTTCCTAAGGATGTGACAATTATATTGCAAGGATTTTCTAGGATGTAGAGATGTATGAAAGATGCAAAGGAGGAGGATGGAGGATCTTACTTCTAACAATATGATATCTAGGGGACCTAAAGGATAAAAGATGTGATGTCAAAGTAAAAGTAATGTCACCTTATATTTAAACACAAGATATGATGATAATGTCAACTCTAAGATGGACTTATGACCCTTTGGAAATGATGATCAAATGTGGAGGCCAACCTTTAGCTTAAGGTGATGAGGACACAAGTGACAAAGGTAGACTACCCTAGACAATGCTTAGTCAAAGAGATAAGCATGATAGTATGATGGATGTAGGATGCAAGATAGATAACTCTAACAAAGTGACACCAAATACTTAAGGATGATGAGGATGATGGAGGATTTTGATCTATGATAGGATTTGGTTGGGGATGGGTTTCTAAATCATGATCTAAGGATGATGGATCTAAAAATGCCTAATGGGTATAATGACCTATATGATAACCCTAAGAGACAAATCTATGATGTGATAAGTGAAAAGTGTGTATGGAAGAAGAGGGACCTAACCAAAGTGGGTGTAGCTAGTGTAGTTGATGAGGCTTCCATTGACTCCACATCTCAAGGTCATGTTTTAGACATTTTGATGCCACTTTGATTGTAGGGAAGCCTTAATATGTTCTTTCTAAATTCTATCTAGTTTATAAAGTCTTGGATTAGGTGTGTGTTTCTTGTGTTCAACTTTGATCTCTCTATATATTGTTGGTTCCTTAAGTTTGACCTTTTTAAATTTGGGTTTTGGTTGGTATGACATGAGGTTTTCACTAATTGGCCCTAGGTTTATCTCAAATTTGGTTCAAGGAAGTGACTATGCTAAGTATGCCTTTTACTCAAGTTGTAAAAAATGAATTTTTGGATAGTAAATGAGTCTAAGTGGGAAAAATTTTATTTTATCAATGGATAGTATAATAGCTTAGGTTGGAAGTAAGAAGTAAAATGTAGCAAATTAGGCTTAGGTTTGTTGTGAGTGGATTTGCTAACAACCATTTTTGAAAAAACATGGATAATACTTTATTGATAGTAGATAGGACATGTTGTGAGAAAACAATCTCTCAAAGGACAAAGCAACTTTGAGAGAGATAATGATGTAGGAGCATCCTAGGCGTTTTTGCAATCTTGCACGGTTGGAGGCATTTTGGCTAACTGTTATGGACTTGGTCACCAAAAAGTGGTGCTTAGTTGCTGAAGGGTGTAGTTATGGTTAAGGAGGTCAGTCATTGTTGGTTTCTTGAAACTCTCTCTGTGCTTGGCATATACTAGGAGCTAAATGGTTCGTAGGAGTTTGTTGATGCTCAGCTTGGTCTTTCTAACACTTACCTCAATCTTGGTTCTTGTAGGTGTTGAGTTTTCTATGAGCTAACTTTTGGTATTTAATTCATGTTATCGATGAATTTGGGGTATTTAATTTGTGATGTAGTTGACCTGTGGCTCAACATATATTTAATATAAGGGATTTAATTGAATTTGTAATGAACTGGGCCAACTTGTGGCTTAGTTGGGTATAAGTAGGTAGGTTTTGTGGAGTCTTTATACATTAATGAGAGGGACTTGTCTTGAAGAAGAGGATGCAAACTTTGAAGGGCTAGTGGTTGAGGCTTGAAAACTAGGAGATTGCTTGGTGGGCTTGCAAGGACAAGTTAAAAAGTGCAAATTTTGGCTAGCTGGGCGTAGTGTTTGGATTGAATCTTGTTGGATCTTGAAGAAATATTCTTGTAATTGTAGTTTTATTTTTCTCCAACCCAAAAGGCCTTAGAGCCAAGCATATTTCACATAAACAATTAATTTATGAATAAAGAGTTGCATTTGGTATCAGATATTGCATTGTTGTTATTTTATTGTTGTGCTTCCACTGTATAGTTATTTTATGGGGGCTAGGACATCTCCTTTAGGGATTCTCCTACCTTGTACTACATCAGGTGATATCAAAGAAAAGGTTTTCCTGATTGTGTAGATAGATTGTCAAAGTTGAGGTAATTTGCACCAAGACTAAGAGAGAAGTTCAATCTAGTGGAGCTAAATGATCTTCTAGATTTGTGGATCTATTTCTTAGGGTTTACAATTTTTTTGGAAGATTCCTCCAAGATGATTAGACCCTAGGAAAATAGATGATCTTAGTGATATTGTGGAAGAAAGGATCTCAAAGAAGATTAGAGTAGAATTTAGATATGAGATTGGATTGATGAAAAGTGACATGATTGCTGAAATTGTGAGTGCTTTAGGTGGTGTTCCTAGGCATGTGGGTACTGGTGATGGCAATGAGGAAGTTGTTGAAGACTTTGAAGTTACTAGATCTAGTAGTGAGGATAGAACTGGTCATGTGGATAGACCTATTAGAACTAGGGCTAGTGAGTTTGCTAGACCTAGATCTCAGTTGATGTTGAAGCATAAGATGGAGGTTTCTAATTTATCAGCTACTTTGACTCTTAAAGACTTGATTAATTGGATTGGTGAATTGGAAGACTTCTTTGAGCTTGAGGATATTGGGGATCCACTTAGAGTGATTTTTGTGCAAACTAAGTTGAAAGGGCATGCTTCTCTTTGGTGGAAGGAACTGCAAAGAGATAGAGAAGAGGAAGGTGAAATGAAGATCACTAGATGGAGGTTGATGGTGTCTAGGTTAAAGGCTAAATTCATTTTCTAATTATGAACTTTAGCTATTTAAAAGGTTGCATAATTTAAAATAGAAAGATATGTCTATAAAAGATTATACTGGTGAGTTTTACAAGCTGACTATTCAGTCTGGGCATAGAGAATCATCAAAGGAGAAAGTAGCTCAGTACATTAATGGTTTAAGATTCAATCTTCAGGATCAGGTTGGTATGTTGAATTTTCTTCAGTCGAGGATTATTATTGGTATGCTCTAAAGGCATAAGATAATTTGAAGATGAAAATTCAAGGTAATGCTATAGGAAAGGAGAAGTAGGATAGCTCAGCAAAGGCTAAATCAAGTGCAAAAAGTGAACCAAAACCTATTGATTAGAAGAGGAGGATAGGTGGAGGTGGGTTTAGTGGTAATTGATTTAGATGTTGTGAATAAGGGCATAGATATTTTGAATATCCTCATGGTGGGAAAATTATTATTGTGAATGAGCTTGTGCTCTAGGATAGTCAACCTAAGCAAGGAGAGAGTTTACTAACTTGGTGATATCAGTTGGTTAGAGGATACTGGATTCTTGTCAGGGGAGTATTTTTTTTAGGACTTGTTGTAAGTCTAGTGGTAAATTTTGCAAGGTGATTGTGGATGGTGGTAGTATTGATAACATTGTTGTTGAGGAGATGGTTCATAAACTTGGTTGAAGAGAGTAAAATATCCTTATCCTTATAGGATTGGTTGGTTGCAAAGTGATCATGCTTTGGAGGTGAGAGAGAAATTCCTTATTGATTTCTATATTAGGCAGTATAAGGATCAATTATTGTGTGATATTGTGGATATGAACAATTTTCATGTGTTTCTTGGTATACCTTGGTAGTATGATTGTATTCCTTTGTATGATTGTGTAAAGAATGTCTTTACTATTGAGAAATGTGGTAGGAAGTATTCCCTAATTCCTTTGAAGAATGACAAGCTTGATAGGAGGAACTTGAGTATTGGTAGCTAAGTTGAGTTGAGGGATTTTGAGAAGGTAGAGATCAATTGGGAAGCATATCTGTAGCACAACTAGGATGGATGTAAAGAATTAGATGAAGAGCATGGGAAAGAGTGTGTAAATTGAAGACATGGAGGATATGTATGTGAAGGACTAGTTTGGAATTTATGTGTTGAATCCCAGAAGATGTTCTTCCAGCTATTGAGAACATCTTTTTAAACCTGGGGTGTCTAATGTAGGAGCACCCTAGGCTTGTTTGTAATTTTGCATGGTTGGAGGTATTTTGGCTAAGTGTTATGAACTTAGTCACCAAATAGTGGTGCTTGGTTGCTAAAGGGTGTATTTGTGGTCAAGGAGCTTGGTCATTATTGGTTTCTTAGCACTCTCTATGTGCTTGGCATGTACTGGGAGCTTGGTATGCACTGGGAGCTTGACAAATCTTATGAGTTTGTTGATGCTCAGCTTGGTCTTGGTTCATGTAGGTGTCAAGTTGTCTATGAGCCAAATTTTGGTATTTAATTTGTGTTATAGCCAAATTTGGGGTATTTAATTTTTGGTTTAGCCAACTTGTGGCTCAATATATATTTAATGTAAGGGATTTAATTTAATTTGTAATGAAATGGGCCAACTTGTGGCTTAGTTGGGTATAAGTAGGGGGATTTGTGGAGTCTTTAGGAATTAATAAGAGGGATTTATCTTGGAGAAGAGGATACAAACTTTGAAGGGCTAGTGGTTGAGGCTTGAAAACTAGGAGATTACTTGGTGGGCTTGCAAGAACAAGTTAAGATTTCCTTGGTGGTTTTCTTTGAGAGTGCAAATTTGGACTAATTAGGAGTGGTATTTGGATTGCATCTTGTTGGATCTTGTAGAACTATTCTTTTAATTGTTGTTGTATTTGGCCCTAACTCAAAATGCCTTATAGTCGAGCATATTGCATGTAAATAGTTGATTTATGAAAAAAAGAGTTGCATTTGGTATCAAATCTTTCATTGTTTTTGCTTTATTGTCATGTTTCTACTATGAGGTTTTTTTTGGGGGTGAAGACATCTCCTTTGGGGATTCTCCTACCTTGTACTACATCAGACAAACAAATGATCTCTTAAGAAAAAGGATTTGATAGTAACCAATGTGTACATTTTTACAAATGTTTTTCATGAGGTCATTTCACAATGCAAACAATTCAAGCGCAATTTATCCCTATGGTCAACTTGGTTTCAATGTGTTACTCATTGGGCCTACCAAGAGAAACCCATCTCAATTTTTTTGGATGTAGTGTGATATTTCCTTCTCAATCTAAGAGATGAGTCGATACAAGAGTTGATCAATAAACTTACATGTTAAACTTACATGATACTTTTAAAGGTCAAATGGTTGTTATGTGTGTCACTTGCTTAAGAGTCTATTTTGACCATGTTGAAATCATGGGAAAGTTTTACCACCTCAAACTACCATTAGAAATGCATCTCCCAAACTTGTCTAGATGGTGAATAAAGTTTACCTTTCTTCTTGTTTATATATCAACTGGAGGGGTTTACCAGTTTGAGCTTCTATCCAAAGGGGAGGCACTTTTTGAAGGATGATGAACTCACTAGAAGCACTCCTAGGTTGTTGTGAATGATCTTGCTAACAACTTTTGTTACATGCATCACATGATTTAATGGTTCTAATTTGCAAAAAATGAAAGACAACTCAAAGATGTGTTGAAAAATACATCTTATGACATTTAAGATACTTTGGTCATTCTAACCTTGAAGCCTTATGATTTTCTATCTATGATTGAAGACACTTGTGATTAGCCTGTATTATTCTTTCCAACTTGACAGTATATCATCAACATAAGAAGTCAATTCAACATAATAATTCATGCATGAAATATTTGAAAAGGATGGGAATAAGAGTGATTTCCTTTAAAGTAGTCAATACTATGTGAATTCTTTTTAATCCCCAAATTGAAATGTGTGGATTCATAATGTTCTTTGATCCTTAAGCATTTGAGATTTGGTGAAATTTTTTTGGACCCAAATTGAAGTGTGATTCTATAGCATTGTTCTTTTATCCTTATTGCATTTTAGAGTGTGTTTGATTTTTATGCATTCATTCCAATGAAAAGATTGTAAATCCCTTGAGCATTCAAGATAGAGTTTGCATTTGTTCAATTTTAGCACCCAAATTTAAATGTAATGAATTTTTGCATTCAAGTTTTTGTTTTTTGGATTATTAAGCCTGTTGGGACTAAAAATTGCATGCTTCATTTTTAGTCACATTTTGAAAATTTTGGAAAATCATGTCCTAAAGTGCCTTTTATGCATGTGGTCAGTTGGTAGCTTGAGGCCTAGATGGTGTTTGAGTGGCTTAACACCTTTCATTTGACATATGCATATGATCCACAATGTTATTTTGCCATCCCGAATCATTCTGTGAAGTCCCATTTTGAGCTAGTGTCAAAATTTGCAATTCTACCAAGTGTCAAATAGCGATCAGAGGCCTAGTTTGCATCTGAATATCTTTTACCCAGGACTGTGTCATGACTAGTCACTTTGGGGATGTTTAGTGTGTATAACAAAGAACCTATGTTTCAATTTTCAAGTCTTTTCGAATCCGTTTGACTAGGTTTTGCACCTCGCAAATTTGGTCATTTACTGTTTTGTGCATTTAACTAGTTGATCACAATTCTGGGAAGCCCTGTTCGACCAATCATATCTTTGACCCAATTGACCCAAATGAAAAAATCCTTTTTGCATTGTGTTCTAGGGGTAAGACACTTCATATGTTCCAATTTTGAGATCATGTCGAATCCATTTGATCAGTTTGCTAACATGATCAAAAACCCAGTTTGCATTGTTTTGTTACGGCTACGGTATCCAGATTGATCCGTACCCCTGTTTGGCATGTTATAACTTTGATCGTGTGATTGGCTAGCCTAAATGGATTGTACCATTGTGTTGTGTCCTAGAAATCCTTGAAGTATGCCAGTTCTTAAGTCATGATGAATCCATTTGCATACTTTCTTATGTCCGTACATTTGCCAAAAATCACTTTTTGACACATTTGCCAGTTAAAATTTCCAAGTGCCTGTTTTCAGAAATTCGCCAAATGTGCCCTGTGATTCTTCATGAGCCCAAAACATGGAATTATATTCTCTTCATGGCAAAGAACTTATATCCTAGTTTTCAAAACCCCAAGTGATCAATAACCCAGTTTATAATGCCGAACCCCAGCCCAGTTTATGTTTTTTAACATTGTTTGCCTGCAGAGTAATTGAAGTATGGATGTTCGGCAATTAAAATCTCTTGACTGGGAATCCATCATGGGTTGAAAATTTGCAGTGTGATAGAGTATGCAGGATTGAACACTCATGCCGATTTTCGTGGCTTGGTAACTTGATTGGATCAAGTTTTAATTACAACCGGCAGGCCTCCAGACACTAATTCACAATTTGTATAATTGATTAAAAGTGAGTTTAAAATAATGAATTGATGATCATTATGCATATGATTCAATCTTATGACAAAGTAAATGGTGGAAATGGTTTCTTAAAAGAAAAATACAAGGAGCATGTGAAGATTCAAGAAAGAGAATTTGGAAAGTGTTCCATTAAAGAGGTTTAGAGGATCACAATATGATGCTGATTTGCCGGCAATTTCAAAAGATAGTATTAATCAAGAAATTTTCACATCAATTAAAATCCACGAGAACAATGAAGCTTTTTGTTGTGAGTTTGCACATTGAATTAAGGAAAAAATTGCATAAAGGTTGCTCTCTCCCACATTGTAGTCTCAATTTGAAAGTTGCAGCTGAGAGATAGTTTTCAACATAGAAGATGTGCTCCATGTCTGGAGAAAACAAAGAGGATAGCAGCAAACATCCACAGAGGAAGAAGCATCCACGTTTTTTAGAGAAATGAACAAATTTGTTGATGAAACAAAGCTCAAGGTAGCATGTGATTCACGTTTTTGCAGCAAGCAATCAATAAAAGACCATATGTGCATAAAAAAGGAAGCAAAGAACCCCCATTTTTCAAGCCCATGGCTTCTCTAAAGGTGCAGCCATGTTTTTGAAGGTGCAGCAAAAATGACCAGCAAGATGGAGTTTCATGTTTGGAATAAGAAAACTCATGCATTTAGCAATCACAGCAAACACAAAGAGCAAGAACCATTGAAGAACATTATCCCACATTGAGCAAGTGGGAAGTATTTTTAGTCTTTATATGCTTTTGCACCCAAACATATAGTGTCAACAAGAAAAAGCATTTTGAAAAGGCAAGGTAGGTGCACGTGGGTCCCAGTCAGCTAGAAGGAGTGAAGTAAATTTTGAAAGAAAATGCATGCCCAAATGATGACGTCAGCAGCTTATAGGCGGTCGAAAAAGTCAAAAATCCGGCAGGTCGCTATGTCGCTTGCCGAAAAATCTTGAAAAATCCGGCTAGCGACATAGCGAGGTCGCCGAAAAACTCAGGAATCCGGCAAGAGTCAACAGCCAATCAGAAAGTGACACATGGCATTGGTCAAACCTGGAGTTGACCCAAAATTAAAGAGGCTAGAAAAAATAAAATGATTTTAAAATTTTTATTTTAAAATTATTTTTCCAAGAAACTGACATGGACTTTTTTTTAAAAAAATAAAGTTTGAACTTCTGATATAGTTTTAACTTTTGAAAGTTCATATATTTGTGAAATATTGTCATAGAGACATAAACAGAGGCCTAATTTTCAAACGGCCATATCTGGGGAAATTTTTAACCGAATTAGGCACTCCAATATACCGTTGGAACCGGGAGAACCTAAACTTTCCAAATCTGGAGTTTGTTTTTGCACAGGTGCTTCTTGGTTCAAGTTATAGGACAATTTGTGAAATCAAAGGCATTGGCGACAGAACAGGCTGAGTTCTTCAGTGATAATTAAGATTGGTTAGAGGATGGTTTTAGGGGTTAGTTGCAATCTTAAGGTGAAGAAAATCAATTTGAGGTTGTTTCCTTGGCTTCTTGAAATCACATTGTAACTAGTTTTTCACTTCTTACCGTGAATGCATCAAGAATCAGTTGCATCTTTTCATCATTACTTTTTCAGATATTTTGATGCCTTTGAGAGGTATAATGATGAAGATTTGATCTGCCAGTTGATAGAGAGAGGGAAGAAAGAGGTTTTTCAGTTATAGAGGATTGGATTTCAAGTGGACACCTGGAAATTGCATATCAGATTCGGGAATTCATTTCTTGCTATATCTTTCTTTCTTTCTTCACTTTTTAGGGGTTCCAATTTTTGGGAAGAAAAAGTTCATTGCTGTGATACCATTGGGGATTCCAGTTTTTGCACTGTGAGACCATTGGTTCTAGTATTTTGACATGTTTCCATGACTGTGACACCATTTTCTTCAGCAGAACTCTCATGTGAACAGCATTGTAGAGATAATATAGATAGTTCTGAGATATTAGGTTGTTTCATGTTTTAATTTTATGCATCTGAATGTATAGTTTCAAGGAAAGGAATACATATGAGCAACAATTTCACTAGTTTTGTTTTGGTTCTTATCTCCTGTCTCAGCAATCTGTAAGTCTTATGTGGTTTTGGAACAAAGATTTGAGACCCATTTGCATCCCTTTCAAGTTGTATGTTTTATGTATTTTGCTGTTGGACCAAAGGGCCAAGTAAATGCTCAATATGTTTAAACAAGGTTACTGGTTGTTTGAGAAGGATATTTTGTGAGAATGAGACCTAAATGAACACTGATGTCTGAATCACAAGGTGGTTGGATAGATCTGATGTCTGGGTATATGAGATACGCCCTGATGTCATAGATGTATGTTTTGAATTCATGGAATTGCCCAATGGAGTAGGCACTGATCAGTTATAGGATCATTGGTTATACTGTTGCATTTTTGAAGTTTTGTTGAATCAACATCTTTAATCAAATGAATTTCCCTTTCATGTTGAAGAGCTCTAAACAGAATGCCCTCACTCAGCTTATGAATTTCATTGTTTTGCATCTAGCTACTGCAGATATACGTTATTTCATAAGTTATTAGGAGAAATAAGGGTTTCTATCTGCTTTGCATTAGATTCAGTGTATGCTTTGACAACTGGTACTATATAAAGAATCTATAGGTCCACCCGCCTAGGTTTTGCAGAGCCTGAAGTGCAGAAGGAGTATAGCCTTATAGTTGGCCTGGTGTCTGAATGGATGTGTTGATAATGGGAGTTAGCTGCCCCTAGATGCATCTTGTTCTCATCAGGGTAATTGGAAATAGGTAACATTTTCAAACACCAACAAAGCCCAAATTCAAAGTGTGATTATATCAAGACATGATTTAAACATGCAAGTTAATTCCAAAGAAAATGACTTTCAATAACAATCTGCAAGCAACATTTAACAAAATAGAAGCTTCCTAGGCTCCTTCACACCTGTACAAAGATGAAATCCATGGTCAGATACTTAAGATTTTGTAGTTCTATAAATGCGCTATAGAAAACATCATATGCATAGAAAGATTAAACAAATGTTCTAAAAATTTAAATAGATGCATTGAAATATTATATAAATGTGTTAAAAGAAAGAATAGATGCGCTACAAAAAAGAAAGAATAGATGAGCTATGGAATTTTAAAAATGCACTAAAAGGCAGCATAAATGTGCTATAAAATAGAACAAATGTGCTAAAAGAAAGCACAAATGTGCTACATAATAGAAAAAATGTGCTGAAAGAAAGCAAAAATGCACTACATAATAGAACAAATGTGCTAAGAGATAGTACAAATGTGCTACAGAATTATTCAATTCGTTTGGTGTAGGTAGGAATTGCAAACTGACATTGAGTTCAATTGCACTATAGAATGCGAAAAATGCACTACAGAACAATGTAAATGTGCTACAAGATGGTGGATATGCACAATAAAATTGCATAGTTGTGCTACTTTAACTAATAAATATGTTATGAAACTATTCACCAAGCACTATAGAAGGTTTTGGATGCACTACAATAGGTTATAGATGTGCTAAAAGAGGACATGAATGCATTAGAAAAAAAGGCATATGCACTAAAATAACCCAAAAAAATCTGCCTAGGCTAGTAAGAGGTTTTTGTACATTTTTTAAGGTCTCCAAAGTGCAGTTGTTCCTTCCAAATTTTTTCCCTAATTTGAACAAGCAATAAAACTAACTTACAACACACTCAACAACAACACACATTAGATTTTTATTTTACAAGCAAAGTATATTATAATAGATGAATGAATGAACCATTTGTGGGGTCCAATGGGGCATGCCAAAATGTGTGCTATGAAAACTAGTGTGCAAAGAACATTAAGCAATTGAAAAACATTCACAAACTAATCACATACCAACATATAGATTAGACTAAGAAAAGCATGTAAAAGGGAATGCAAACCAAGAAGTAGCACTCCAAGCTTCCCTTGATGAGTAGATGTGTCCAAGATGGTAGAGATGTATGCTCAAGTGTGCCTCAATCCTTAAATGGATTGGAGATGGGGTGTGAAATGGGTGTGGATTTGAATGTGGTAAGGATGTATTGGATGACTTTGTTCTTTGAAATGGCACTATGAATTTTGGTTCAAGAGTGGATAATTTTTGAAAGGAGATGAGTTTAATTTATAGGCTAAAGGAGGTGAGGATGGAGGGCCTAGATGTGAAGTGGATGAAGGATGAGGGATGGCTAGGATACAATGAGAGGGAAGCACATGAATTGTGCTTTCTCAAATCCACAACCTTGTAACAAGTGTCACAAGGAGAGAGGATGTAAGAGGATGGAAAAAATGGAGGGAAAGTGGGGGAAAAGGAGTTATTAGGGGGATCGAGTGTGTAAGAGGAATGTAAGAACATGTAAGGGATGTGTAAAGAGCCATTAAGTCTTTGTAATAGAATTTAATGCAAGTCAATGGAGGTGTAAGAGGGGATTTGGCTTTGGTTTGGCCTGTGAATTCTTAATCTAGGATTAAATTTGTTTGCATGATTAGGGTGAGGATTAGTCTTGGATTAGACAGGGATTAGGAACAAAGTGGCTTGTTTAGAGGAACAAAAGAGGGCTAACCACTTAAGTGGGTTTAATTAGTTGATTAAATAGGATTAGTATGGGTGAATGGGTTGGATTTGGTTAGTAATGGGGATTAGAATTTAATAAAAAGATATTTATTAAATCGAAGGGGATTTTAGGATAAAATTTAATAGATGTTGTGCATTTATTTTATTTAATAGAAGAATAGGGATTTAATTGATAATTAGACCATTGATTGTCATTTAAATTTATCAATTGGACTATAGTCAATTAAATGAATTAATTAACTAGGCAGTGACAATGAATTAATTAAATATTAAATAATTAATCAATGATGTCTTAGGAGATGACTTAATAGCTTTACTTAAATCATGTAATCAGATTTAGGTATCTATAGGCAGTAGTGCACTCCTTTGTGTCATCAAACTCAGTATAGCTCAGGGATGATGCAATATCCAACATTGCCTAATTATGCTATTGCTTCTCTTTCATCTACTGAGCTATCAAAGGTCTTGGTATCTCTATGTATGCATTTTCCACATAGTGTATTACTCCTCCAATTCCTTCCATATGTTACTTCATCAAACTCTATCATGTAGGGAAGTTCTCCTTGTTTAGCTTTGGCACTTCCTTTTTGTACATCTTGATCTTTAATTTCAAGTACCTTCAAACTTTTCTTTACAAGCACCTTTGCTCTGATACTAATTGTTAGAATGATTTAGAATAAGTGAGAGGAAGGGGGGGTGAATCGATTATCCTCAAATCCAAATGTACCAATTTAGCTTTTAATCACTTCAAATATTTTAGATCTAATAGTTAAGTAGCTCAATCTCTATAGAAAATAATCAACAACATAAAACTTGTAGTTCACTATACTAATAGTAACAAAAATTTTGAATGCTAAACATTAATAGTAAAAAGTCTCAAATAACATCCACACAAGTATGACACTGGGATTTAATGTGGAAACCCAATTTGGAAAAAACCACCAGTAACATGCTACCAATTTTCACTCTTCTAAAATGAGCTCTATGAGGAGCCAACCATGTTAAAGGTTACAAAACACATTGTTAAATGTAACCTTATTAAAGGATTTAATCACCTTATTAGAAGTAGCCTGGTTAGAGGACTTATGAACATTCCATTAGAATATCACCTTGATTAAAGGATTTCAAAATTGATACAATGGTTAGAAAGTATCAGTAGGTTGATCTAAATAAATAAAACTCCCTTTACAAATATAGATTATGATTTAGTTCATATATTGATCCACTGACTAGCCTCCATTATCATCTTTGTCTCTAATCTATTGCACAATCCTTCAAGCAATCATACTCTACCTCTTCATAGCTCTTCTCAGCTTCCTACATAATTTTTCTAGTCAATACCATCAACAAACATCTACTTGTCAATATTTTTCTAGGTTACCCTTATTCCTCCTTAAATATGTAGTTCTAATCTTTTGTTACTTAAACATCACCATAGATCTTAGGGTTTTAATCGAATTCAACACATAAAATGAATCGATCCACCATTTCATTCTCCTTCTCCCTTTCTAGATACTTCTCCAAACTTCTCTTTGAATCCATTCCTAAGATCACATAAACATGTTTTTTTTGCATTAAATGCTCCAAGTCATCCATATGTATCTTCAACACACTTTCCATATTCCAAGAATTCAACTATATTGGCTAGAAATCAAGATTTCCTCACACATGATCAAAATATTGACACTTGGTCATCATTAGATTACTTAATCAATACTCAGTCAATACTAACTATTCTATTTGGCACACTTTAAGAGACTTGATCGATGTTGATGCTCAGTTGACACTATTTTCTTCTCAACTTATATTGTCACTTGGTTAACACTAACATCACTAAATATATACTTATAGTTCCTTAATATTCTTCTCTTTTTCTTGGTCAAGCCTATGCATTTGTTCTTCCATTGATTATTCCTTGTAGGCTTCAATACAACTATCTTCTCCACTTAGGTTATGATTAAACAATCACATTATCTTGTCAAGGTCTAACGGATCAAGTGCTCATTGTAGTTTCACATAACTTAACCTTTCCTCTAGGTCTTTTTGTTATCTCTTCTTCTCAAATCCTCTTCATCAACCATCTTTATATGGAACTCTACTTAGATATCATATGTCTCACCAATAAGGTTTGGCATCAATTAAAACATAACAATTATTCCAATTTTAGTTACAGTAATCTCCCTCTTTAGCATTGATGGTAATATATAACTTCATTAATATCCTTAGTTTCATTCTAATTCTCATCCATGCAACACATAGACTCCCTCTATAATATCAAATCATAAAATCAATCAATTCCCTTTTTGATATTCAACTTTTGAACTTCTGAGTTCATTAATTGTTTGGAAACACCTCTTACTTATTTTAAATTTTATGGTATCTCCCTTTAGATGGTAACTTCATAATTTTTCCCTCTTTATGTCTTATAATGGAAACTAGCATTCTCTCCCTCTTTGAAAATAATGCTAAAGACACTTCATCTTTCTCATACATCTTCACCATGTATATATATTCTTGTCAATACTTATTAATTTGATTCTTCATCTATCATCTTTTCATATGACTCATACAACATCTTGTGCTTCTCTCTTCACTACTTTAGGTAGCTCCCAAAGTATAACTTTCTACATCAATTTAATAAGATATTTTGATCAACACATTTGATATAAAGCTACATCCTAGCTTAAATAGCCTTAGATAATGGAATCATACCTAATTTATCTCTTAGATACTCATGTGCATCCTTAGGTAATGCCTTGATAAAAATATCAGCTATTTTATCCTTAGTATTCACATATTCCAATCTCCCTTCTTTGTCTTGAACGAGTTCCCCTAAGTAATGATACTTTATAGCAATATGTTTATTCTTTGCGTGCATCATAGTGTTCTTTGATGTGTGTGTGTGTGTGTGTGTGTGTGTGTGTGTGTGTGTGTGTGTGTGTGTGTGTGTGTGTATGTGTGTAGCACTTGTGTTGTCACAATAGATAACAGTTGGATCAATGATTTCTTCCTTCATTCCTTTCAAAAATTTCTTGATCTACACAATGTTAGAATAATCAACTACTACTACTACATATTCATCTTCTATTCTTGATTGTGAAATACAATTATTCTTCTTACTTGTCCATGAAACCAATCTCTTTCCAAGAAAGAAAGATCGACCATTCATACTTCTTCTTTCATCAATTTTTGCTGCCCAATCAGCATCTATATACACTTTCATTTCAAACTTGTCATTCTTTTTTTAGTATAGGCCATTGTCCTTTGTTACTTTCAAATATATTAGTATTCTTCTCACCATCATCATATGATTTTCCTTAGGATTTGCATAAAAAATATTGCAACAATCCCAACTGCTATGCAATATTTGGTCTATTATGAACAACATATTATAGCTTCCCAATCATTGATCTATACAATGTCTAGTTCACATCATTAGAATCATCATTCTTAGAGAGCTTATGTCTAGTAGCCATAGGTGTGTTGACTAATCTTGAATATTCCATCCCAAAGGTTTTTAGTATCTCCTTGATATATTTATATTGAGTAATGTAGATACCTTTCTTCATTTGATACACTTGTAAGCCAAAAAAGAATTTGATTTCCCCAAACATAAACATTTTAAATTCATTTTGCATCTCATCTACAAATGATTTGTACATCTTTCCCTCCAAAAATGATGTCATCCACAAATATTTTATCTAACAATATCCCTTTACCACCTTCAGCTTTCAATTACAAATTATTTTTGTCATTGGTCCTTGCAAAAGAAATATGTGCCAAATAGTTGTGCAACCTATCATACCATGCTCTAGGGGTTTGTTTCAGTCCATATAATGCTTTTTGCAATTTACATACCATATTCTTCTAGATGAGATCAAAAAATCCTTCTAATTGTTCAATGTAAACCTCTTCTTCAAGTATTCCATTTAGAAATGCAGATTTGACATCCATTTGATATACTTTACATCCTTTATAGGTAGAATATGCGAGTAGATTTCTAACTCCTTCCAATCTTGCAACTGGGGAAAATGTCTCCCTATAGTCAATTCCTTCTTGTTATGCATATCCTTTTCACACCAATCTATCTTTGATTCTTGTGACTTCTCCTTTCTCATTCAGCTTATTCTTGAATGTTCACTTAGTTCCCATAACATTCTTGTCCTTTGGTCTAGGTACTAGTGACTAGGTTTTGTTCTTCTCTATTTGTTCTTAATTCATTTCTTGAATCTAGTCATCATTATCTAGAGCATCCTTCATTTTTTTGGCTCAAAATCACAAAGTAAGCATGTGTCACTTCTTTGTCTTTCCTTGTCATAACTCCAAAATCTTTATTTCCAATTATCTATTTAGGTGCATGATGTCTTCTCACATATTTTGCTAGTGTAGGCTCTTTTCTACTTTCTTCTTCTTCAAGTTCATTTTGTATCTCTGCTTCTACTTTTGGTTGTTCGATCCTAGCTTCCTAAAGATTGACAACCTCTTGTTTTATCTGAACATCATCTTGTAGACACTCAGCACTGATAGTCTATTTCTTAGTAGCCTGTTGCTACAAGTTTGCATTTATAGTTTGGTGTTGCTTGGTAGCTTTGTTCTCTACCTCAGGTAAGGTGTAGGTCACACCTACATTGACATATATGAATGTGTTGTAATCTTTAGGTTCCTTTTTGCATTCTACTTCATTATTTTCTATATATTCATCAACTTTCACATTTTCACTTTTTACAACTTTGTTAGTGTTAGAATTCAAATACTTATAAGCTTTTCTTTTAGTGAAATACCCTAGGAATATGCCTTCATCACTTTTAGCATCAAGTTTTCCATTTCTATTATCCATCAGAAAATAACATTTTCTTCCAAAAAAATTTAAAAATTTCACATTAGGTACATACCCATACCATAATTCAAAGGGTGTAACATTTGTACCTTTCTTGACATGTACTTGGTTCAAAGTATAAACTATTGTACTTATAGCTTCTATCTATTATTTTTGTGATACATTCTTCTCCATTATTAGTGTTTTAACACAACCCATGATTGATATGTTCCTTCTTTTAGCTATTCCATTCTGTGGAGGGGTTTTGGGTGTAGACATCTATATTTTGATTCCTCTAACATTGTAGAATATGTTGAATTCATTAGAGTTAAACTCACCTCCTCTATCAAATCTCAAAAATTGCATACTTTTACCTATTTCTATTTCCACCCTTACCAAATACCACTTAAACAATTGAAAAGCATTAGATTTTTCTTTTAGAAGCATCATAGTCATCATTCTAGATGAGTTATCAATAAATAGAATGAAATATTTATCACCACAATAGCTTTGAACTCCAATGGGTCCACAAAGGTCAGTATGAACCAATTCCAAAATATCTTTTGATGAGTAGGTCTTTCTCTTGAAACTAGACTTTGTCAAATTACCCAACTATCATTGTTTACACACAAAATTATTAGGTTTTCTCAATTTTGGTAATCCTCATACTAATTTCATCTTACTAGTTCTTACCAAATCATCAAAGTTCACATGACATAACCTCTTATGTCATAACCATACATCATCATATTGTGGAAAAAAGCATGTCTTGTTAGATAAATCTAGATAGAACAAGATACTTCTTGTATGTTATCCACTTCCAATTGGTTCACCAATAGCATCAAATATATTGGTCTTATTGTGATGAAATTCATCTCTATACCCTGATCTATTCAGCTGTGAAACACTCAAAAAATTATAGTTAGGTCCTTCAACCCAATAAACATTGTCACACTTGATTTTATTAATCAAATTTATTGATCCTTTACCTTTCACAAGACATGGTGCATCATTACCAAACTTGACATAACTTCCTTTATATTGTTCCATGGTTTCAAACTTACTTTTATCACTAGTCATATGACATGAAAAACCACTATCACTTATCCATCTATCACCTTTACTTACATATGAAATTAATGCAATTTTTTCATCTTCATCATTATCTTTTTCATAGCAACATAGACAACTTATTTATCATTACTATCAGACTCATTTCCAGATTCTTCTTTAGTAATATAACAAGATTTCTTACCTTTATCTTTGTAGTCCTTGTTTCTTCTATTGTCTATGTCATATCTTCTTCCTTTATGCTTGCTTTCCCTCCTTTCATCCATGTCTTCTCTATCATGACACCTTGCAACAATGTGACCAACTTTATTATATGAAAAAACATATTATAGGAAGTTTATCTTTCAATTTTCCTTTGCCTCTTGGAAGTCTTCTAGTGATTAATGCTTCAAGGTCATCAAGATCATTATCAGAGATATCACTATCACTATTTTACACACTTTCCTTTTCCTTTTTTCTTAAAAACCAATTGAGATTTTAAAGTTGATTCAATGGTGGTAGGAGTAAAATTATCAAAATTTAATAATTCAAAAGTAGTAAGTCTTCCAACTAATCCTTCTAAAGTCAGATTGTTACCAAGAATTCATCTTAGTTCTTGTATTATAGAGAATCTAATAGCATATATAGGAAGTAGAGTTCTCAGTACCTTGCTAATTACAATTTCATCATCAATATTTCCATTGGATCCTCTTATATAATTTACCACCTTTTTGACTCATCCACAATATTGAGAAATTGTTTCATCTTCTTTTATTATCATCTCATCAAACTTGCCTCTTAAGCTTTCAAATTTTTCTCTTAAAATGTTTGTGTCACCTCCATAGATAGTTTGTAGTCTATCCCACATCCTCTAGGTCTTTTTGTTATCTATTCTTCTCAAATCCTCTTCATCATTCATCTTGATATGCAGCTCTACTTAGATAAAATTTATCTCACCAATAAGGTTTGACATCGATGATCACATAACAATGCCCCCCTTAGCACAACTTGGTGCATTTCAACTTGTAACCCAGTGCTCTAATACCATTTTTTGAAATAACCATAGTTGTTACACCAAAAGCTCAAGATATCGATGAATGTCACAACAATAGAAGATAAGGATATATAGGAGATGGTTAAGAACATGTCACAAATCCATTGATTTATGTTGATTGATGCCTTCACCTAGAGGGGACAAAGGCACCAACCTCCCAATGAAATGAACCTCCATGGATGAAATCAAAACATTTTGAGCTCAAGAAATCAACTAAATAAAAATAGTAAGCCTCTAGAAATAGTATCTCTACACTAAGATATCCCTTATTAAAAGACAAATCAAAAATATTTTAATGGGATGCAAGGTTTTCCTTACACTCAGGATGCTCCTACATCACAACCTCTCATTTGTACTTCTCCTACAACATTCTTACTATACACTTAGAAAGTGCACTACTCTAAACCCTTCTATCCAAGGTATTCCATGAGTTGGAATGCTTGAATGTCAACTTGGAGCTCCCTACCCATGGAGTGAAAAGGTGCATAAAAAAGTATAGAATGAGCTCTCAAATGAGCCTTAGAGATGTAACCTTTAGTAGTAAACCATGCAATGGGAGGTTCCTTAGACAAGAACAAGAATGTAAGTTTCCAAGAGGATTCATCAAGCATGTGATACAAATATGATCTAAACTAGGATGATATGAAATAATACAACTATGCTAACAAAATGATAGTGTTACCAAGCCAAAGTAGTTAAACTATGTGAGTTAAACTATTGCAAAATGAATTGAACTATTATGCAAGATGAATCTAAGCTAATATGAGAGTGGTGATGAGAGAATCAAACAAGAAGTGAGAAGTTCTCCATAAGCTCTAATGAAATATATTAGGAAATCTGTAGCATAACAATACTCAAGAAGATGGATCCTTTGAGAAGGAGAGAGCTCTCTCTTTTAAAACTAGACAAATAGTTGGGATCAAGATCAAGAAAGTGGACAATCAAGGGTGGGGGTTGAATTTTTGCATAATCCATGTGTAAGGGCAAGTCAACCAATGAAAAGGAGTTGACTTTTCATGCGAGACAAAAGCCTCTTCTTTTAATTTGTAAATAGGAAAGGACTTTATGTGTATGCATTGAGTGGGTTAGAAGAATGGGGTCTTTTATTTAATTAAAAGGGGACATGTTCTTTTAATAAAATATGGACTTAGCATAATATAGTCAAATTATAGGTTAAAATAAAATTAATTAATTTTTAGCAATTTGGCCTAGGCAAACAATTAATTAATTTAGCCAAAATGTTGAAAAGGGGGCTAGTAGTCTAGATGACAATTTTAGGTGATTACATTTTCCCCTCTTTGACTGATGTGGGATCAATCTAGGAACACATTACATCAAAGAATATAGAAGCCAGGTAGTAGCAATAGATAGAGAGGTCTAATTCTAAAGAATGAAATGCAAAAAGAGCTAGCAAATCTTGAATGTACAGCCTGATAGTGATAATACTAAACACTAGGAAAGAGACGATATCAGAATTCAAGAAGATTACTAACATGAAGCAACATAGATAGATCAATAAAAAATGAAAAGATCAAACACATACTCTTGAGAAATAGATAGTTGTAGTGAGCATCAATAGAGTATTTCTTCCCCCTCGACATCAAAATCAAAATGGGGTGAAGGGAATGCATAAATGAGAAAAATATGTAAAAATTGTGATATAGAAAAGTCCATGATGATAGATATAAGATTAGAACCAAAGAGTGGCCATAAAGAAGTGATAGAATGCCCCAGTTTGATGAGTGTTGACCAAGAAGAATAAAGTATGCAAATTAGGTCAAATCAAGTATAATAATGATTTAGAAGTGAAAGATGTGAATTGAAGTAGGTGCAAAGTGTAGAAATGGTGAAGACATGGAGAAATGAAGATGCCCCAGCGAAGATTTGAAGATTAGACCTCAAAAGGTCAACTAACTGCATAGAAGAAGGTATTATTTTGAAATGTAATTTTGACTATTAAGATGAAATAAGAATTCAATTTTGTTCCCAAAAATGGATCCAAGACATCAAAATTATCTAGGGGTGTAAATTTTGCAAAATTTGAGGAGTTTGAAAAATGAGTCAAAATGAGGTTGAAGGACTATATAAGGGGTCCAAGGTCATTTTCAATTCATTTTTCTTTCATGGTTTGGAGATTTTTTGAGTGATTTGGAGAGATATTATGGCTTTAGCTAGCATTTTGATGCACACACACTGTTTCAAGCACACTCAATTGCATAATCAACCACCTGAGTATGAGGCCCTAGTGAGTCTTCAATTTTTGTTTACTTTTTTGAGAATTCATGATGTCTTTAATGTTCTTTTAGGTGTTTTGACAAAAATATTGCATGATACTTTAAAAGTATCACATGAGTACTTTAAGAAGTATCATGCGATACTTCTGTTAGACATAAAGAATTGCACACCTTTAGGAAAATCTATCATACCAACCCTACCCAAATATCGCATAGCATGGTGTGAACTATCACTTAATCAAAAAGTATCTCCCAGGTAGTGTAAAAAGTATCACACAATAGTTGTTCAAAAAATTGTATTGCCTATATATAGTAAAATTATCACACAATCTATTTTTACTCTTTTTAGTTTAAACTTTGCATGTATGAGCACTATTTTCTATCCTTTTACTTGATTGATGATGCTTACAGAAGATACTAATGTTTTTTTTGTTCATTTGGCTTGATTTTCCATATTGTCTTTCCTGTTGTTCTTAGCAAAGCCCCCAAGGTGGTGGGATTGCATGTCCCTTAGCATCTAGATGATGATGAGAAGGCCACCATATTGAGCATGGAATTTAGGTGGTTGACATGCATGCCCCATATACAAGAAAACCATGGGTTGTTGAGTGCTTTAGCTAAGTAGTGGCATAGTGAGCACAAAACCTTTCATCTGTAGACTGGTGAGGTTACCATCACTTTGGAGGATGTATACCACATCCTTCATGTTCCATGTTATGGTGGTCTTGTGAGCTTTTATGTTTTAATGCTCACTTATTTCAAGTTTCTAATATCTATATGAGATGAACTGACATGAGTTTTGTGTGTCACGAGTTTATTATGGTCGAAACCTGACAGAGAGGAGATTAGCAATACAAAAGATATTTTATGTGACTATCTTGGATAGGAACGTGAGATAGGATAGGCTCATAGATGAGTATGGATATGAGTACCCATTACCTTTCCTTTATTACTTATTGGTTGTTCGGGCTCTAGTAATTGATAGGGGCTAGAAGGGCTTCCCACTAGGTTGTGGTAGACTGGTGGTAGATTTGATTAGGCAACCCTAGAGGATGGCATGGGGATGCACGATCCTGGTTGACATGTATCATGAGCTTTATGAGCTATTATATCATGATGGGGGACCTAGGCATGTGATACAATATTAGCCCAAATATGGGCTTAGGAGCATATTGTAGTGATTCGACCACAGGTTCAACCACGAGAGCAAAGTGAGCCCTTCATTTTCAAATACACAAGGTTTATCCCACAGAGTCATAGTGGGGATGTGACATACTATCGGTGTATTTTTGACAAGCTAACCTCTTTTGTTTGGCAGTCATATTGGTAGTTCCATAGGATGGTCTAATGTAGCATAACTTGAGTATATGTGCTATAGTTAGCCACTGGTTGGAAGTCATTTAGAGATTGTAGAGTATTTTGTGGTCAAGTGAGTATGGTGATATTTTTATCAAAGGTAAATGATCTCAATGGAGACCACCACTTATTCTCAATTCCATGATGAGGAGGTGAAGGGATGGTTACCTATGTTATATTATCAAACACTCCTAAAAGATACAATAGCACTCATGTCAGAGCCCTAGGATTATCACCTAGACTTAGTAGATATAGGAGCAAACTTGAAATATTTGTATGAGATGTAAAGTCATCCTTTCTTGAGGCTCACATGACCAGATGTACCACCTATGGTAGCAATATAAGGAGAGGATGGTGGAGAAGGCAAAGGTAGAGGTAGTAGACATATGAAGGTCAAGAGTAATGCCCAAGCAAATGGGAGGAGGTGGACATGGGCCTAGCCCACGAGGGAGGAGGAGAGGAGGATGAGGAAGAGCATCCACTAAGATGTAGGAAGGTAGAGTGAGTAGAGCTAAGGAAAGAGTAGCCTATTAGGGGAGATGGAGAGGAGGATTCTCGAGATGTAAGGATTTGGGCCCTAGAGGTAGATTTGTAGACAACATGGGTTGCCCTAGCAGTATGAGATTAGTAGCTAATAGATAAGCAAGCGTGGGGAGAGGAGATCTACAGTGAGTAGGCTACTACTAGGTGAGGGTCAAAGAATCATGGAGCATAGGTTTACTATTATTATGCTACCTACAAAGGTGTGGTCCCTCTAGGACAAGGGTTGCATGATTATTAAGAGCAAGCAGGTAGATCAAAGGGTGCAGTTTAGCTGCTAGATAGGAGACAGGCTCCACCTCCATGACTACCATCATCCCATGAGGGAGGGATTTAGTCCTAGAGTTAGGAGTAGGTCTAGGATGATGTCCTTGTGAAAGCTTTGTTGTACCATATGTATTTTGAGTAATTTATCCAAATTTTGGGTCCCATATTGCATATGTACCTTTGACTGATATATATGAGATACTAGATTCAATTGATGTAGTTGTGTATTTGTCTCATCTTTGTGATCATTTGTTTGATGTTGCAAATGGATGTTTCAGCATTTTGAGTTTATGTTTCCATGTGATGTTTTAGTTTATGCTCATGGTTATTTATGTTCAGTTTTATGTTTGTATTTATATGCTCATGGATCTCTCTCATGTATAGTTTAGCTCTCTTGTTTATGATATAGTCTCATGTTTTGAAAATTGTGATACTTATATATATATATATATATATATATATATATATATATATATATATATATATATATATATATATATATATATATATATATATATATATATATATATATATATATATCAGATGTGATGATTTATATTAGCCCCTTGTGATGACAAGATGGAAAAGAGGTGAAATGAAAGATCAAGAAAATGAAAAGATATGATTAAGGAGAAAGCAAAGAAGATATGAAAGCAGTTAGCTAACGTGTCCATGAAAGATAAAGAGAGAGCTCTCCCCATATACAAAATGAAAGACTAAGATGCAAACTAAGATGCAAAATGGTTTGCTTACAATGGACACAAAATATTTAGACTCTAATTTCATCATTGAGCATTATTAGGGACATCAAAAGACCATACAATCATCACAAGTATAGCTATGATGATATGAATATGATCTATGTTAGATAGAAATGTGGGAATCTAACCTAAGCATCAAAGACATGCAAGTCAAGATGACTAACATAGTTAGATTCCCTAAGTTTAGTATAGCAAGAATACACCTATATCAAGGCATAAGTGCTAGCATAACCTCTAAGTGTAGTCTTGCAAAAACAAACAAGGATGATATGTTGTAAGTCAAAGTGTCAAGTAGGACAAGCATGAATTCACTAAACACCTTAGACTAACAAAATATACCCACAAGAAGAATACAAGAAAACATACCCCATGCCCCTAGTCTTCTAGTCTAGGGCATCCTCGAAAGACTATTAGGGAGGCAACACTCAGCAAAAGAAATCATCTTAGATAGCACACAAAGAAGATAAAGTTCATCATAGCTCAGTGATTTAATTTTTATGTGTGTGTGCATGTGTGTGTCACATGGCTATTTCTTTAGGACTTGTATCTAATAGTGAGAAATATTATATCATCCTAGAATATAGGTAGATTATCCAAAAAGTGTTAAGGAACACTTGATGTCAAGGGGGTAGTGTTGAGAAATATTATTTTGTATGAGTTGTCAAAGAAACCCTAATGTGAAAGGATACCCTTATAATCTAATTTGTCATGCCCTCAAGATGAGGAAAGGAGATAATTCCAAGCTAGGAAATGTGTTGTGGAGTGGATGAGTGAGACTGATAGACATAGGTACAAGGGTCTCAAGTAGAGCTCATCTCTAGGTTTTCACCATGAGGAAAAAAAATTTAATCAATTTTTTTCTATTTTTTTATTTTTTTGGTGATACATCAAAGAGCCTATTGCTATGTTTTCATTGAGATGATCTTTTTTTAGGACATTTTCTAATTTTAGGGTTATTCTTAGGATCAATAGATATATACAAATAGTTGAGTTGTGACCCTTAAGCATAGAATTTCTTCAAATGTAGAATGTTGATAGGCTCAGCAAGTTGTTCCCCTTCAAAAGTAGAAAGCTAATAGGCATCAGATCCAAATGTTGTTGTGATAATGTAATGACCTAACCAATTAGGCCCATATTTCCCTTTCTACTCTCTATTTTTTTTATTTTTAGGATTTTCTTGAAGCACAAGCTCACCCACTTGGAAATCATGGGGATAAACCTTTTTATTTTAGGTAGTGGACATTTATTTTTTGTATACCCTCATGTGATCAAAATCATCCTTGTGGTGCTCATCAAGGGTTTCTAGCTCTTATATCTGCATAGCCCTATGTTCTTCATCAATTATCAACCCATGTAGGGAGACTCATAGTAAAGGAATCTTGACTTCTAAGGGTAATATGACCTCAGGACCATACACTAAAGAAAAAGGTGTAGCCTCTGTAGGAGTGTGTATGGTGGTCTTGTAAGCCCATAATGTGGAATTGATCTGTAGGTGCCAATATCTTCCTAATTTGTGAACTATTCTATGTAGAATTTTGAGCAATGTCTTATTAGAGGCCTCAACTTGGTCATTCCCTTGGGGATAGTAGATTGAGGACCGTATTGTTTGACCTTGAATTTCTTACACAATTATTTTAGGTCCTTATTTTTGAATTGTCCCCCATTATCAATAATGATGAGGATGGGATGCCATAGCGACAAATAATGTGGTTGAGAATAAATATGGAAATATGTTTTCTTATAGTAGAAAATAAAAGTATAGCTTCGATCCATTTTGTAAAATATTTAGTAGTTGTAATAAAAATTGTGACCACTAGATAAACTCAAATGAATCTTTCCTACCAATTCAAAGGATTATTGTTGAAATGGCCAATACATAAAAAAAGGTATGAGCTCAAATCCAAGAGCATAAATCAAGTTTCCATAAAGCTGAAATTTCTTACAAAATTTAGCATATTGAATAGTGTCACCCTGCATGGTTGGCCCATAGTACTCTACCCTAAGCAGCTTCCAAGAAAGTGCAAGGCCATTGGACTATGCCCCACAAATGTCATCATGGATTTTGGCTAATGCCTTTTTAGACTCTTCTAGTTCAAGACACCTAAGAAGAATTCCATCTAGACCCTTCCTATACAAGTGACCAGATACCAAGGTATAATGTGAGGCATTGTGAAGGAGTTTGCATTTTTTATTTCACATGAGATTTTTAGGAATGACCTAATCATTTAGGTAGGAGAAAATGGTGGAGTAACATGAGGATTCATGATTGTAAATAGTGCAAATCACATGATTTCCATAGGACTCATATGTAGAGTAACGTAATTCTTCTATGAGGAATTCAAAATGTGATTCATTTTCTTGTAACTATAGAATAGATACTAGGGTGGACATAGCATCTACAGCCTTGTTTTTAGCTCTAGGAATTTGTTGAAATGTCACAAATTTGAAGTAGATTGTAGATTATCAATCAATTACTTATAAGGTACCAACTTGTCATCTTTAGTTTGACAATCATTATTTACTTAGTTTATGACAAGCTAAGAATCTCCATAGATATGCATCTATGTGATCCTCCACTCTAAATCCATTTTAATCTCATTTGTTAAGGCCTCATACTCTACTATATTATTAGTGCAAGGAAATAGGATTTTTTAGGACTAAGGGATCGTGTAACCATGAGGTTTGATAAAAAAAATGCCTGCACTAACCTATTTTGGGTGTGAGAGCCATCAAAGAACATCTTCCAATTTCTTTTAGTGACATACATGATGTAAGCACCAAGAAATTCAATCTACATATGAGTTGTATCTTGCAATGGAAAATCAACAAGCTGATCAGCTATGGCTTGCCCCTTGATAGCTTTGTGTTCGATGTACTAAATGTTAAATTTGGAGAGAATCATCATTCATTTAGCTAGATGATCGGTAAGCACAAATTTCCTCAATAGATATTTGAGGGGATCTATTTTTGCAATGAGATGCATAGTGTGAGCCAACATGTAGTGTCTAAGCTTTTGGGAGGAAAATACCACTACAAGGAAATCCTTCTCAATATTTTTGTAGTTCATCTCATAGGCCACCAAAGTATGACTAATGTAGTAAATAGAAAGCTCTTTTCAAATTTAATCACATTGTGTTAAGAGTGCTCATAGGGAAGAATCTATAACCAAGATGTATAGAATCAAAGGTTTTCCTGGGATAGGTGGCATTAATACTAGAGGTTTAGCCAAATATCCTTTGATCTATTCTAAGCTTTGTTGACAATCTTTGTTCCAAATAGATGTGGAGCCTTTATGCAAGTTCTTATTGAAAGATTGAGCTTTATCATCTAACTAAGAAATGGACCTCCTAATGGATTGTAAATGCCCCTAAAGACTTCTTAATTGAATATTATTCCTAGGAGGAGGCATTTCCATGATGGCTTTCACCTTTTCAAGATCAACTTCAATGCCTTTTGCTAATATGATATAGCCTTAAAATTTTCCATATGTGACCCCAAAGGCACACTTTTTGGGATTTAGATTAAGCTGAAATTGTTCTATATGGTCCAATATCAAATTAAGGTCATCAAGATTTGTATTTCTTTGTTTAGATTTGGGAAATGTGTCATCAACATAGTCTTCCATATTTATCATTGAAGATGGTGGTCATGGCTCATTTATAGGTAGCTCCTGCATTTTTTTATCCCAAAGGGCATGACATTCCAACAAAAGGTACACCATGCACATGTAAAGGTTGTTTTTTCTTGATCTACAAGGGCATTTTTGATTTGGTTGTAACCAGAGAAGTCATCCATTAAAGAGTATATCTCATAACTCATGGTTATGTCCATTATCATGTCTATGTTATGTAGTGGAAAATAATCCTTATGGCATGCTTTGTTTAAGTCTCCAAAATTGGTGTACACTCGAATGAACTTATTGTGTTTAGACAAAAGTACAATATTGGAGATCCACTCTACATAATCAATAACTCCAATGAAGTTTTCACTTAGGAGATTTTATATTTTTTCCTTAACCAAGAGAGCCTCGTGTGGATGCATCTTTCTTAACTTTTGTTTAACAGGCTTGATATTAGGGGAAATATATAGACGATGCATAATTAGATCAATGTCAAGACCAAGAATATTTGAGTACTTCTAGGAAAATTTGATTTTCTTCTCTTGGAAGAACTTAGTAAAGTCCTCCTTTTCTTTAGCTGATAGAGAATGAGCCACATGAATTATTTTAGGAGACTCTTTTGTACCCAAGTTGATAGGCTACATGGATTTAATGAGAACTGAAGATCTATTCTAAAAATAGCTTAGCAAACTACTAAGTATCCCATTCTTAAGTGCCTCAAAGAAGTTTTCACCCTTAGATATGTCTTTTTTTTACTTTTTTGTGGTTTAAACACTACCAAAAAGTGGTTTTTTCCATCTGAATGCTTATTTTTTCTTTTGATTTTATGACTAGGGTACTTGATATCTATTTACATCATGTTAACTACAAGTTCATTGGTGGAAGATATAATAGGTTTGATAGTGTTGAGCTAGCAAGAAATCTCATAGTCATTTTGGAAAGATGGTAGTTTAGGTCTTTGGTATTGAGCATATCAATCTTTGAGATAAAGGTAGATTAACAAGAGGTTTGTGGAGAATTCAAGGTTGTTGATATGTTAGGATTCATCTCTGGTAACATGAGGTTGAGCCTATAGTGAAAGTTCCAAAGGAATCTAGATTAGGAGTAGGCCTAGAGGGATTAGCATGATCCACTAAAGTAGTTTATGAACCAAACTTGTTAGACCCTAGAATAGACTCTTTGACTATGTTTGGTTGGGTAGCATAAGCATGGATGAAATCCACTCCTATTTCATAAGATCCATTTTAGATACTTTCCCATTCATATTCACCAAAATATGTACTTTGGTTCCTAGCAATCAAGTGAGCAATCTTCTCTCTTATCCTTCCTATGTTTGGAACTTTATGATTAGATTCATCTAATTGGTGTTGTCTAGAGGTAGAAGCCTCAACATCATTAGAGGTAATCATATGTTCTTCTTCCCAAAGGAGAGAAGTAGGAGGTATAAAATCCTCTTCTTGTAGAATAGTTGTAGCAAAGGATGGTTTATCATCCTCTGATTCACTAAACATGGGAGCTCTTCTATCAAATCTTGGTAATTCATCTTCTAGCCCAAAGCCTAGGTCAGCAATATCTTTGTGCTTGTGACCCTCAGTATAACATAAGGGTTCTATGAGAGCTTTGTTGTTACTAGTTAAGGACCTATGGCCCTTATAGCCCATGTTTTAAAGAAATTTGTAACCTTTTTCGTAAAGCTTAGGAGAGATAGGAGCAATGACCATGATTTCCTCAATATCTTCCTCTTCCCTATATATCCAATCTCTGATAGCTTGGTCTTCTTTTTCTACTTCTAGGGGAATTGAGGATTGAACAAAAGTGCCAAAAATGGTCATAGTGAAAGCTAAGGGCTTTAATTTTTTAGAAAGTTTCCATAAGATCAAGGAGAAACCAATAGAGTGGCAATAGAATCTATAGTGTATTCACCCATACCTAAGCTCATCATTTTAATTTTTTGTTCATACTCTTTTAGGGATGGTTTAAGCTCATGAGAAGAGTGATTGTGAGGAACAAGTGTTTCAACAACAAACAGTGTGTTGATAGACATAGAATTGTCCCAAAGAATGACTATTTTAGTACCATTGAAGGGAAACTTTATACAATGGTGCTATGTAGATGGTACTTCTTGCATGTCATGAATCCAAGGTCTTCAGAGCAATAAAGTATATGCTATTGGGATGTCTAGAACTTGGAAGATCGCATCTTTTTCAATAGGGCTGACGTAGATTGGTAGCATGGTCAAACATTTAGAAGGCCTTTCAACCTCATTATAGGCTTTGATGGTGATCTTTTTCCTAGGGTTAATAGAAAATTTGGACATGCCAAGATGTTGAATAACACTGAAAGAGATAATGTTTAACCCTACATCATTATCTACCAAGACTTGGTGAATGCAAGTATGAAAGACTTGGAATTCTATGGGTAGGACTAGATTATGAGGATTGTTGGTGTAAATAATTATTCACTATTTACACTTACTTAAGTTTACTTAAGTCAATCTATTAAGTGAGACACTTAGGAGTTTGCATACTCTTATGAGTTTTCATGTTGACAACATTGGAGTAATCAACTCTAATTCAGCACATGGTGTCTACAACACTGGAGTTTGTATAATTAACTAAGTTGTCATGTAGACAAGAAAATTATTTGCACTCCTAATTTATCACATGATGTCTACAACATAATTTTGCATGCTACACCTTTGTAGGCTTATCCTATCATCATCACACTTACTCCTGTGTTTAATGGAGGATAATCCACTTCTGGTGAACATGTGCCTTATTGTATGACTTATCAATATGCTAATTTCTAGGCATTCTAGAAACATTTTAGAGGCATTTATATACATGCACTCCTAGTGTACTTTCACAATGAATTGAATACATATTGATATTCTAATCATACTCTTTTGGTCTACTGTTGTGCTTGTGCTTGAATTTCTTGCTCTTATGCAAATTTTTCCCTAAGGCAAATTCTTACATGGTATTAGAGCTTGGAGAATTTCTCTTCACATAGCCATTTGAAACCATCTTGTTGCTCCAATACCTCAACCTAGATCCAAAGTATCATTATTATTAGCAATGTCTAGAGCCAAAACAAACCTTGCCATTGCATTTGGAATGTCAATTCAGTGAAAATCAACTATACATTTGCCTATTTTTGGCCATAGTCAATTTTGAGGCAAAAAAATTTTGTAAACCAAAACCCAGAGGCCCAATTTGCAAGTTTGGTATGGTCATTTTTCATATCTTCTTAATTATTTTTTAGATCTAATAATTTATTTTCCTCTACTTTTTTGGAGTATTTTTTCAAAAAAAATTAGGCCAGTTCAGCTTGCAGAGAAATTTTTTTGTAGGAACCAAGCGATCAAACCCTGACCCCTATAGGAGGAATATTCCTTCGATTGACTAATATTATAGCACATATTCAAACTATTGGTAGGAATTAGCTTATAATGCCTTGATTTAGCATTCCAACTAGAAATCGATGGCCTCACGAATAAATTTGACAACATTCAATACAAACCCAGTGGCCTGGCTTGCTTATTCAACATTCGTCGGGCTTTGCTTTTAAAGCCTTCAGTATTTGTTGTAGGGTGAATGTGGGATAAAACCCACACCACCCCACTGACTTTTTAATTCTTGGTGGCACTTTTCATCACCATCCATTGTCAACTTCCTAATTGCTAAACTTATCTAGTGCCAGTAACTAGTGTCGATGTTCCCTCTGCCACATGTCATTTTTTGCATCATTGCTCCCTTGGCAATGCAGCTCCACTCAGAAAAAGATATGTGGTAGGTAAAAATCCCACTAATGTTGTAACCACAAAGCATGTCCTTGTTGCCACATTCTACTTTGTCAGCACCACACTGCACAGTCAAATCCCACACACCTGTGGATAGCTCAACTAACACATAGGTAGCCACGTAGTAACCTCCTGAGCTAAGTCAACCACTACACAACATCGACCATATAGATACATCAGCAAATAGCTTGGCCATTCGTACATTGCCACATTTCAAGATCGTACATACACTCAGCAATCTGTACTATCACATTAGTAGGGGAAGTAAGTGTTTGTTGATGTCGTCATTTCATGATGCTAAATTTGATGATTGTTTGATCATCATTCCTAGGCAATTTTGAACTACTACGACAGTCATTTGATTGTCAAATTTAACCTCACATTTTTTTGCCTAGACCCCTCTCTAGATTTAGTTTTGATTTGACAGTCCGACTTTGGGAGGCCATAACTCAGTCGTCCAAACTCCAAATAAGGTGCATTTTTTTTATTTTGGGTAGAATTTTTTGAATTTTTAGTGGTGTTATTCTTTTCTAGTTTTGGTACATGGATTTGTCAGAAATTGTGTCTTTTGGTGACTATACCTATCCAATCCTGCATTTTGCAACTTGAAACGCTTTGTACAGGCTCATCTAGACTCAAAAATAGGTTTTATTTTTTTTGAAGTGCTTAATTTTTCATTTACTTTCCAGATCTACAATAAGATTCTAGGGTTGTGTGGATAGAAATATCACTTTCAGACTTAGGGCCTTTTCTATATTGTATTGCTTTGATTACTTTTCAAAATTGTTGTAGCTCTGAGTAATAGTGCTTAGTGATAGATTTGAGCCTCAAAAGGTAGTTGTAAATAGAAAAATTAAAAGTCCAATTTGTATATTTTAACAAGTGGCCTATTGTACATGCACTACATATAAAGTGCCAAAAGCATCTTTTTTGGGGGGGTTCTTTGATTGAGTGAATGGGGGGGGTGTATTGTAGTTTTTTTGTCTCTCTTTTGTGCTCTTTTCATTTTTTGCATCATGGGTTCACCTAAAGGTCCACTTCTAACTTCATACAGTTATTTTACATGGAAAGATATTGTATGGAGTAGATTAATGGAAAAAGGCCTAAATCTTTATGTTGATGGTACAATCCCTAAAACCACTGATGCTACAACACTCTTTGATTGGCAACTTAAAGACCAACAGCCTTTAGGAATTATTAGGAGTTATGTACATAGAGATCTCTACTTCCACATTTCTAGTTTCAAGGAAGCCAAACCTACTTGGGACAAACTTGAAGCATTATGTGGTAAGGTGGATGAGGAAAAATGATTCTAGATTGAGGATGATCTACTTCTACTGGATCCAAATAATTTTGACACAATTCAATATTATATCAACAAAGCCAATGATTTTAGAGCACTACTTAAAGATTATGGTAATCCCATGAAGGATGATAGGTTGATTCATCACATACTGAAGAGGCTACCTTCAGAGTATGCTTCCTTTGTTTCGAGTTACAACACTCACAGGTTGACTATGGGAAGTGCTTTCCAAAAGCCTACATTTGATGCATTTTCAAAAATGATGATTTTTTAACAAACCAAGTTGATAGATATGGGAATTCTCACATCATCAAAGACCAAAGCATTGGTGGCTAGTAATTAGAACCAATCAAATCAACAAGGAAAAAGTTCTAGCAACAACAAGGAAAAGTAGTGGAAGCAAAAATCACAATTTGAGACACAACAATCCTCCTCACAACAAGGTGGTCCTTCTTCCAACAAGAATGGAAACAATGATAAGGACAAACTATTTTGTGCATATTGCAAGAAACTAAATCATGATGAGCATCATTGCAAGACTAAGAGAATCAATGAGTTGGAAAACCTACTCAAGAAGAACAAAATCAATGTGCCAAATGCTTCCAAGGATTCAACTCCAACCACTTCAAAGGGAAAAGGACAAGCACTTATGGAAAATTCAAGTTCTTCATCAGAATGGATTCTTGGCTTAGGTGCCTCATATCATATAGGTTCTTCAAAGGGAGACTTTTCTTCATTGAAGCAATCACAGGTACCACACATATTTGTAGGAGATGATACCAAAATAGAAGTTGAAGGGAAGGGACAAGTGGAGATGGACAATGGGGAATTCAAATATATTCTCTATGTTCCAAACCTTAGCTCTAATCTCCTCTCAATTTACCAAATCACTCACCTTGGAGATGGCAATAAAGTTGAGTTCCTTCTAGATTCAGTCATGGTGCAAAATCTAACAGATGATTCATTGGTTGCAATGAATAAAATCAATCATGACAAGAGGCTTTATTCCTTCTCCCACTTTGTGCCTAAGTCTACTTCACATGCCTTGTTGACTCAATCTCATTCACAAACAAAATTATGACATGAGTAGTATGGTCATCTTGCCTTCTGCTATCTTCAGCAACTTTGCTACAAATAAATGGTCAAAGGTCTAACTAAAATCAACTTTTCTAAGGGTGAATGTTCAACTTTTTTAGTGTATATGCATCTAGAGGAAAAGTTTGATAAAAGGAATTCTTCAAGAGCACTAGTTGTTCTTTAGTTGGTTCACATGGTACTAGCAAATCCTTTTGCAGTGACTTTAGTTAGCCAGGGTCACTACATACTCACTTTCATTGATTACTTTTCACACTACACATGAGTCTACTTTCTTCATCACAAGAATGAAGTGGTTGATAAGTTTCTAGCCTTAAAAACTCATGTTGAACAGCAATCAAGAAAAGCCATAAAGGTTCTTTGGATGGACAATGAAAGTAGATATGTGGACACAAGACTTAAAGACTTTTTTGCAAACTTGAGGGTATTGATCTTCAGAATCTACCAGCATTCAATCCACACAAGATAGATTTTGTAGGACTAAGGATATGTCTTAAGTCCATGGAAAGTTACATGATACAAGCCAAGTCTCTTGATCCAACACTTGAAGTCAGAGCTATAAGAAGTGCCACTCACATACTTAATAGGTCTCCTCATAATGTCTTAGATGGAAAGACTCCTTTTGAGGCATGGTACAGTAGAAAACCAGTTGTGAAACACTTTAGAGTCTTTGGTTGTCTAACATGGGCAAACATGTCTTCCAAGGAATGTAAGGCACCACCACCATGGCCTTGTACTTTCATCAAATATGAAGACAGTGTTAAGGCATATAGACTAATGGATCCTGAGACTCATGAGATTTTTGTAGAGAGGAATGTACACTTTGAAGAAATTTTACCAAGCTTATACTCTAATCCTCTTTGCACTTCATACATTGTGGAAACTGATAGTGACAATAGCGATAGTGATTCAATAGATTTAGATATGTGGGTTCCTATTGATAGTTGTAGTTTGTAGTCACATCATCAGCATATTCCACATGCATAAATTACCACAGCAATAAGTCCAACATAGAAAGGTACATCTAGTCTTCTAGCTCTAGCATTAGGGGATGACTACATAGCAGATATTTCAGGTTTGTTTGTGGAGTCATACATAGCAGACTTGGGAAACATCATTGATGATATACATCTTCTCTTTGATGATGACAATCCTTCTTCAATTGTTGTGAGGGCTCACTCTAACCCTCCTATCCATTCTCTACATGATCAGTCTTCACAAGTTGATATGATTATGGATCCTTATGTATAGCAATTGTAGGAGGTCTCTTTATCATTTGAGGAGACAGTTGGTTCTTTGGGACAAGTTCTACATCCATCCTTGCTATATCTACACTCATTCTTTTCTTTTATTTGGGGACTTTTTCCTCATATGGGGTTTTGTGTTTCTCATACTTCTCTTTTGTATATACGTAATGTATGTTGTAATGGGGGGTCTTGATTACTCCATCCATCTATGCATCTTGTCTTTTCATCTCTCTTTTTGGGGGAGGGTTTTTCTCATGAGGTTTTCCCTCTTTCTTCACTTTATGAGAGATTTTATTTCATTATGTACATGGGTACCTAACACGGCCTGGCATTCAGGACCCATTATGCATTCCATCCTAGTTTTTGTGAGCTTAAGTGCATTCCCCTAACTTGCACTTAAGGGGAGGTGTTGGCGTAAATAATTATTCACTATTTACACTTACTTAAGTTTACTTAGGTCAACGCATTATTTTATTATTTCTTAGTGATACACTTAGGAGTGTTCATACTCTTATGAGTTGTCATGTTGACAACATTGGAGTAAGCAACTCTAATTCAACACATGGTGTCTAAAACACTAGAGTTTTTATAATTAACTGAGTTGTCATGTAGACAACATAGTTATTCACACTCCTAATTTAGCACATGATGTCTACAACATAATTTTCTATGCTACACCTTTATAGGCTTATCCTCTCATCATCACACTTACCCTGTGCTTAATGGAGGAAAATTCACTTCTAATGGACATGTGCCTTGTTGTATGACTTATCACTATGCTGATTTCTAGGCATTCTAGAAGCATTCTAGAGGCCTTTATATACAGACACTCCTAGTGTACTTTCACAATGAATTGAATACATATCGACATTTTGATCATACTCTTTTGGTCTACTATTGTTCTTGTGCTTGAGTTCCTTGATCTTGGGTGAATTTTAGGAAAATTCTTACAAGGATGATTGAGGTATCTATCATCTTCTTTGGAGAATGTGAGGTAACATGGTGAAGAGATATGGTTTTCCATAGCTTGGAATTTCTCAACATCAATATCCATGGGGACATTGGTTGTATGTAATACTTTTTCAAGAATATCCTTGTGCAAAGGAGATAGCTCTAACAATTCAAAGATGGATATTTTTTTCAGGGTTCTTTACAACTAACTAACAAGGTCATAGCTAGATATAGTGGGGGTAGTTGCTTATTTGGATGATGAGGCATTCTTAGGATCATTTGCAATTTTAAGGATAACTTTTGATTTCCCCCTAGTGACAGCATTAAGTGTCTCACCATGTGAGAAGGAAGATTTTGCCACTCTAGGAACTACCTTAGGTCAAGTGTCCCTATGTTGTTGTAAAGCATTTCACATTTTAAGGACTACCTTAGGGATTTCATCATCTATATCATAATCGAGTTCCTTGTCAAACTTAGGACCAATCATGCAAAGATATTCTACACATTCTATCATGTTAATGACATTGTCAATGTCTATGTATGTGTAGTTGATCTTTGCATCATGATTTTTCTTATTAGCCTTAGATGATTCCCCTTTTTCATATTCTAATAATAGTTGTTTGAAGGATTTGTGATCAAATTTTTTGACTAAGCCATTTGTTACAACTTTATCAACATCGATGCTATATTAGGTATCATCTTTGAGTTTAAAGTAGTGTCTAGTGTTATGGCCTTTGCTCCTATGGTAGCTATGAACATGGTCCTCTCTCCACCAAGTAGGTCTGATGGGTGGGTCATAGGGTCGAGAGTTTTCTAGAAGTATGACAAAAAAAATTCAAGTAGGGTCTTCAAGACTACTTCATAAGGTTCTACAATAGGTTTGTAAGCATGTCTTGGCTTAGAATTATTTTTTTTATCAGATGTTTGAGACTTTAAATTATCTTATTATTTAGAAGCATAAATAGTATTGGAAAGGTTAAAGGAAGACTCCTTGATCTTAGGAGCATCCACTACTCCATCATTGCCAATGCATTTTTTTTTATTCCAAGGCTTGTTCTTGTCTTTGCCATTCTTGTTGCCATTTTTTTCTTTATTCATGACAATGTCACTTTTTCTAATAGCAACATCCTCAAAGTGGTATGTACTTTCAACCATGGCATTGAAGGATGTGAACAGTTGTTTTCTAAGGTTGAAGTAGAGTTTTGGTATAAGTATATTGATAAAAATGTCAATCTTGTTGGTTTCATGAATTTGTTGAGGGTATCTAGAATGTAGAGATCTCCATCATTGGAGATACATTGCAAAGGATTCACCTTGTTTTTGTTTAATGTTGTAGAAATCTAGCATAGTAATAGGATGTTGAATGTTTTAAGAATATAGTTGGATGAAGCATTGTGCAAGTTCATCAAATTTTTTGAGAGGAGGTGATAGTTTTGTGAACCATTCCATAGCTTGGCCTCTCAAGCTCCTAGGAAACAATCTCATTAGGTATGTGTCTTCATGCATGAAATCCATATAAGAGCATAGAAGTGTCTCACATGATCCTGAGGATCACCATTCCATCATATTTATCATATTTGGGAACCTCTATATCCCAGGAAATGGAAGCATGTAAATACTCCTATCAAAAGGAAGAACACATATTGATTCAACAAAGGATGTTTTGGGTTTTTCCTTAGAAACTTGTAGTTGTGTAAGTTGATTTCTAAGTTCTTGCATTTCTTCCCTCTAAGATTTCAGCTTTGGCAGGTTCTCAATTTTGGATTACCCTTTGTACATTAAAGTCTTGAGGGAGTTTTCATCCCTTTGTTATCATGTATTGAAATTATTGGTCCCCATTTTGTTCCAAGGCTTTGAGAATTAGCCTTTGGGTGACCTCATCTTGTTGGAATCTCATCAAGTCTTCACTAGTGATTTCATCATCACTTTCATGATGTGAGTTTGAATGTCTAGGTGGTGATGCACATGCTCTTGCATTGACTCTAGGAGTCCTAGGAGGCATATTGTTTCCATCATTTCCACTGAGAGAGATATTATCAAATGGGTTGTTGTAGTAGCCTTACTTATTTTTTTCATTAAGTGCATAAGCATCAAACTCAGGTTGATGATAGGTTCTTTCTCTAGTGGCTATGTGTATGGCCTCTTTGAGTCTTTCATTTTTATGTGCTTATTCTTCTATGTGGCATTTTATCTACTTGGGATGCATGGTGAGAAGGACACTATCTTCACCCCTAGGTGTATCAAAGTGTGTACCAAATGGATTCTCAAAGATATAGAGTAGGTTATGCTAGATATTAGCTTGTAATTTATCGAAAATAGGATCCTCCACACAAGGTTGTCCACAAGGGCACTTAGTTGAGTTTTCAATTGTTCAAAGGTGAAAGCAGGATGACTACCTTTACCAAATTGTAACCTAGTCATGATTGGCATGCAACCTAATATCCTCATTTAATAGGATGAGAGAAGAATTTTAGATTTAAAGCTTGTAAGGCCAAGAATGATCACTTGTAAAAGATAGAATAAGTGAGTGGCTTGACAAGAGTGCTCAAGCATTTACAAAACTAGTGACTCGAGCCAAGAGAGTGAACAAGAAGCTCAATAGAAAGTAGCTAACATAGAAAGGTAACAATATTTTGACAAGTGACCATTAGTGATCATTTTTAGCTTATATCTGATAGTCTAAACCCATCTTTTCGACTTAGAATAGTACCTAACATAGAGATTTTGTAATAGATATAGGTAAGATAAAGTGACGAATCCCCTAGACTAGCTAAGACACAATTTTGACTCTATCTTACAAGCAGTAGAAACTAGACAACATTTCTCTAAGATCCAGGTGATATTAGGACAGCAAAAAGTATCATACAATAGAGTTGACGATAGTGAGGTGATACTTTTCTTTTAGTTGATACTTTTCCTTAAGGAGGATGATAGACTTTACAATAGGTAGATGATACATTTTTAGCAAAAATTTATTGTATGATATTTATCAAGAGGTTGTAAAATAGAGTTACAGTGAGCTATGAAAAAAGACATTTTTGAGTGACGATGAGCTATGAAAAAACTTAAGTTTTAGGTTTATTGTCAAATGTTTTAAGGCTAGAAGATTATGCAGATAGTATAGGAGTTTAATTTTCATCAAAGAAAAACATGGTTTGCAAATAGTAAGTGTAATTTACATGTCTCAAATAGTTGGACAAGGGACAAAGAAACCTTGCCAACACACAATTGTGATATCAAAGAAAATTCCTACCAATGCTAATGAGATGTTTGATTTGCAAGAACTTTTACATAGGTCCAACACATTCAAAAATACTTTCCAAGAAAACCTACCTAAGATTCAAGGTTCATTACTCAAAAACTTGGTTTTTACTAAGTGTCTTTTTACCTCACACCAAGTGGTTGTCCACAAGAGATATTGGATTTTTCATGGAGATTTCATTAGCATAACCAATGGGACATAAATGGTGAGTGTAAAATCTTGGGGTGATCTAGGTAATCCATTAGGATTGATCTGTGCACCAAGAAGTTGAGCATAAAAATAAGGTGGTTACTAACCTAGATTGTTTAGATTGGGCTTTCATTCATAGTACTCCTCTTTCACCCAATTATGAGACACCTTTCTTTGCAGCAAGGAATGGATCTCATGGTCACAAGAGCACCTTTTGTGTTCATACCTTCCATTTTCCTCATGGTCCCAATTCCACAAGTAATCACAGTAAGTGAAGACAAGCATTGCATCTACCAAGGTTTTGTGTCCTTGGTAGCCTTGATTTTATAGGGGGTCAAAATAGATGGGCTCACTTGTCCCTACTTGGTTCATTCCTCTTGATTGCTCAAGAGTAGGCCCTCTAAAGGATTGTTCACAATTTCTTTTAGATTAGATTGTGTTGAGATTTTTGCCATCAACATTTTGAATCACACTACGTGATTCATCATTAGGATGAGAGAGCATGAGCTACAAAAAAAAATATGGATCCGCTCTTAGGGGTCAAGATTTATGATTCACCATGAGGGTGAAGAGCATACTCTCCTATCCTAATTGTTTCCCCCAAACACACCAAACAAGTTCAATTAACCCTCTTGCTTTTGAAATCTAAAGGTGGGTCAAGATTTCTAATTCACCACAAGGGTGAAGAGCATACTTTCCTACCACCAAGAGACCACAATCACAAGTATTATGTGCCTAAAATGGATAAACAATTAGTAAGATTTTTGCATACCTACAAATAGTTGTTAATATCCTTTTTGCATTTGAAGCTTTGACATGCATTCTTTTAAGGATATTTTTCAATCATTTAGGGAAAAAATATACAAGCACAACCATTAGTCCAACAAGAGTTGCTCCCACAAACAATATGAAAACCTACAATAAGACCTCTGTCAAACTATAATGAACCTGAAAAACCCAACAAACAAATTGCTACAAACCAAAAAACTAATCAAAGAACTTGAACAACAACCAGTTTTAGGCTTGGCAAAAAATTTTGGTGACAAAGTATCATAAAATACTTTTCATTATAGCAGTAAGTTACTTTTTTGTTGTGTGGTATTTCTCACTATACCCAGGTGATAAAACTTTCTATGTTGGGATGATAGAGTTTTGTATGGGTGCACAATACTTTTACTAGAAAATTATCAGACGACTGTGCTAAGAAATATCATATGATACTAAGAAACTATCACCTAAGATTCACGACTATAAAAAATAAAAGGATCAAATAGAAATCAAAAAATGCAAGAAAAAGATGCAAATTAGGAGCAAAACCATAATGTTCTGCCCCACGGTGGGTACCAAAAATGTACACTAAAAAAGTGCACTACTCTAAACCCTTCTATCCAAGGTATTCCATGAGCTAGAATGCTTGAATGTAGTCTTAGAGCTCCCTATTCATGGTGTGCAAAGGTGCATAAACAAGTATAGAATGAGCTCTCAAATGAGCCTTAAAGATGCAACCCTTGCTAGTAAACCATGAAACGTGAGGTTCCTTAGACAAGAACAAGAATGTAAGTGCCCAAGAGAAGTCCTCAAGCATGTGATGCAAATATGATCTAAGCTAGGATGATATGCACAATAAAACTATGCTAACAAAATGATAATGTTACAAAGACAAACTAGTTAAACTATGTGATTTAAACTATTGCAAAATGAATTGAAATATTATGCAAGATGAATCTAAGATAATATGAGAGTGGTGATGACAGAATTAGACAAGATCCAAGAAGTTCTCCACAGGCTCTAATGAAATCTACCTATAGCATAAAAATGCTCAAGAATATGGATCCATAACAATGTTCTTTGTAACCTTTTATAGTGTTGGCTCCTAACAGGGCTCACTTCAGAAGAGTGAAAAATAATAACTATTTGTAATTGGTGGTTTTCCCAAATTGGATATCCATGTTAAATCTTAGTGTCTCAGGTGTTCATGTTATTTTCTTTATGTTTCTACAACTAAGTTAAGAAGGTTAGTCACATTTAATATCTTAAGATATGCATTTTTAGTGCTAACTGAGTGACAATAATATATTCAGTGTTAACCGAGTTACAATAGAATATTCAATATTAATTGAGTTATAGAAAGTTATTGGTTTTGTATTGTGTTGACACCATAATGGGACTTTTGGAATTTTTTTTGTGGTAACTTATTCACCTATCCCATCTTAGCTACTCCTTTCCATTTCTAGCAATTGGTATTAGAGCTTTTAATGCTTGCACATAAGGTTTCAAGGACCTAAGCTAAAGATCAAGATGTTTTATAGAAGGGAGATTCCTAAGCTGAATAGAGATAACTACCAAGCATGGAAGGGACTCATGAAGCTACATTTGGAAATCATTGGAGACATGGGCCTAAAATATCATGATAACAAATATGTGGCACCTATTGGACCTTGTTTTGTGGATCAAATTGTGGAAAAGAAGAATCATAATCAATACTCTCAATTATGTTGAATTTCATGAAGTCAAAGATTGTCCTACTACTCATAAAATATGGAACAAGTTGAAAGATATCTATGGAGGAGATGAAAATATGAGGAGAGATAAGGTAGAAATTCTAAGAGGTTAGTTTGATCAGATGAAGATGAGAGAAGATGAAAAAATTGCACAATATAGTGAAAGAATCAAAGCAAGTGTAAGTGCAATTAAAGTCTCAAAAGGGAAAATAGCTTATGTGTTAGTAGTCAGCAAGGTACTCAAAACTCTTCTTCTTATTTATCCAATTAGAGTATCATCTATCCAACAAATGAGATGTGATCCTAAAAATAATATAACATTAGATGCACTAGTGGGAAGGTTGACAGCCCTTGAGTTAGATAACTTTGATAATTATGTTCCTAACTCTAGTAGCATTGAGTCTACATTTCAAGCCAAACTATTACTTAGGAAGAAAGGTAGAAAATCTAAAATCAAAAGGTTTAATAGTGAAGATGAAGACAATTATGATGATGATCTTGAAGTCATTGAATCACTAACTGCAAGAAAATTCCCTAAAGGCAAAGGAAAGTAAAAAGGTAAAATAAAACTCTAATCTATTTTTCTTGTGAAGAAGTTGGTCACATTTTTGCAAGATGTCGAAACAAAGAAGGAAAAGAAGAAAAGAAGCATGAAAATTAAAAAGGCAAGAAAGATTTCAAAAGCTACAAAGACTATAAGGATAAAAGGTAAGGAATCTTGTTATATGGATAAAGACTTTGATAGTAATGATGAAGATGAAATGGTTTACATTGTTGTAGAAGATGAATCAGATGATGAAAATGATAAGATGGCCCTCATTTCTCATATTAGCAAAAATGACACATGGATTGTCAATAGTGGTTGTTCTCACCGCATGACTGGTGATAAATCTAAATTTGAGCACTTGAAACATTATGATAGTGGGAGTTTTAGATTTGGAAATGATGATCCTTGTTATGTAAAAGGAAAAGGTTACATTGCATTGACTGATGAACTGAGGTGTGACAATGCTTACTAATTTTAAGGACTGAAACACAATCTACTTAGTGTGGCATAGTTGAACAACATTGGATTTGAGGTAAAATTCATGAATGAAAATGCCAAGTTGCTAGATGGGAAAGGAAATCTAGTTGGGGTTGGCAATCACACAAAAGGTAATTGATTCTATCTAGATCTAACTAAAAGTTCATGTTTCCTAGCTCAAGTAGAGGAAATTTGGTTATGGCATAAAAGGTTGTGTCATGTGAATTTTGATAACCTAGTCAAAATAAGCAAGAACAAAAGAGTGAGAGGCATTACTAGTTTAAAGAAACCTGATGTGAGCATGACAATTTTCAAAATAAAGAATTATCATTTTGAATAAGTTTTGGAGCTAGTTCATATAGATCTTTGTGGACCCATTGGCATAGAAAGCTATTGTGGAGATAAGTACTTTATCTTATTTTTGGATGATTATTCCAGGATGATTATAGTTATGAACCTAAAAGATAAATCTAAAGCATTTCAAAAATTCAAGTGGTATCTGGCTAGAGTGGAGAAATAAATAGGAAAGAAACTAAAGTTTCTAAGGTCAGATAGAGGAGGAGAATTCATCTCAAATGAATTCAATGAATTCTACAATGAAAGAGGAATCAAAAGATAGGTATTTACACCTAGTACACCTCAGTAGAATGGCATAGTAGAAAGAAGAAATAGATCCATTATGGATTGTGCAAGGACACTAATGGTAGAGAAAAATGTTGCAATCAAATACTGGAAGGATGTAATTAGCATAGCAGATCATACCTTGAATCAAGTTCAGCTAAAGAAGGACTCTGATCAAACACCTTATAAATTATGGTATGGCTATAAACCTAATGTCTATTATTTCAATGTATTTGGAAGCAAATGTTATATCTTGAAAGAATCCTGGAAAGGAAATTCTGGTGTAAAAAGTGATGAAGGAATATTATTGGGATACTCCAACAAGAGCAAAGCATATAAATGTCTCAATATTACTACTCAATAAGTCATAGAAAGTGAAAAAGTAAAAATTGATGAGTTTGCAGAAAAGAGTGAACTACAAATTAGAAAAGAACTTGAAAACTATAAAAACTGTGTCTACTTTGAACCTGATACTATACTTGAGATTCAAGCAAATATAATTAGAAATCAACAATCTTCACCACTCGAGTTCCCTAAATCTCAAGTTCAACCCGAGTTGCAACCAATGCAACCTGAGTTGCAGTCAGAAGGACCCAAATTTCAGCAAGTAGAAGCTAAGTCATAGACAGTAGGACCTGACCATGATTCAGAAGATTATTTTGAGCATGGTAAACCAAGTGAATTTAGAAAGAAGGTGCATGGACTTGCTATATATGTTAGAAGGCATCATGCACCTAATAAAATCATTGGAGATCAATCAAAAGGCACAATGTCTAGGAACACATTAAAAGGTACATGTTTTCATACTAAATTTTAACCTAGAATTGTTAAAGATGTATTATAAAATGAAAGCTAGATTGAGGGAATGAATGAAGAGATTGATCATATTGAAAGGAAACAAACTTGGACTCTTGTTCTTAGACCCAAGGAAAAAAATGCAATTGGCACAAAATGGGTATTCAAAAAAAAGTTGAATGAGAATGGAGAAGTTTCAAGAAACAAAGCAAGGTTATGCTCAAGAAGAAGGTATTGATTACGGGGAGACTTTTTCTTATATTGCAAGACTAGAATGTGTTAGAATGCTACTTGCTTATGTTGCACATAAAGGATTCAAAGTATATTAGATGGATGTAAAGTCAACTTTCTTGAATGGAATCCCTTAAGAAGTCTACATTGAGCAACCTGAAGGTTTCATAGATCCTAACAAAAGCAATATAGTTTGTAAACTACACAAAGCTTTATATGGTCTCAAACAAGACCCTAGAGCTTGGTATAAAGGATTGCACAATCATCCAATAAAGATTAGTTTTCAAAGGACAAATGACAACAGCACTCTATACATCAAGGAAGGACCAGATAAGAAGATAGTGTTGGAAAAAACCTTTTTGGATAACATATTGTTCACTGGACATGATGATTTATGCAAATCATTTTCTGAGGAAATGAGTAAAGAATTTGAAATGTCAGTGTTTGAAGAGATAAAATTATTTTTTGGCTTGCAGATTCAACAAAAGAAAGATGGTATCTACATTACTCAATCAAAGTACATCAAGGAGATATTGAATAAATTTAGAATGGAATATTCCAAACTAGTTGGAACACCTATGTCTACTAGACATAAACTTTCCAAAAATGATGATTCCAAAGAGGTAGATCATACTACATACAGATCAATAATTGGAAAATTTTAGTATGCGGTATGCTCAAGACCTGATATTGCATTAGAAATTGGTTTGGTGGCAAGATTCTCTACTAATCTAAAGGAAAATCATATGATGGCAATAAAGGAATCATGAGGTATCTAAAAGGTACTGAAGATTATGGTTTGTGGTATAAGAAAGGAGGAAATTTTGACTTGAAAGCCTTCACTAATGTTGATTGGGAAAGAAGTATTAATGATAGGAAAAGCACTAGTGGTGGTGCATTCTTTCTTGGAAAGTGGCTAGTGTCTTGGACAAGCAAGAAACAAAATTACATCTCTTGGTCTGTAGCAAAAGTAGAATATGTAGCTATAGTAGTTAACTATTCCAACATCATTTGGTTCAAACAATTATTTTCAGGTATAAAGGAGGAAATCAAGGATCCAATAGCTATCTTCTATGATAACACTAGTGCAATTAAAATTTTGAAGAATCTTGTGATGCATACCAAGACTAAGCACATTGCAATAAAATATCATTTTTTGATAGAATTAGTGCAAGAAAAGGAGGTAAGATTGGAATATGTGAATACAAAAGTACAAATTATAGACATATTCACCAAGACATTACCTAAGGATGTATTTTTGTATCTAAGAGATAAGCTAGGGGTCATTCCCCTATCTGAAGCTCACTAATTAGATTTTAGTGGTACATCAATCAAGCATTTGAAGATCAGACAAGTTGATGTAGTATTATTAGAGAAAATTGCATATGAATCAATACATTAGGTACATGAAGAACACATTTATTTTTTTCTTTGGAATGAGATGTCAAAGAGGGAGAGTTTTCTATTATATTAGAGAAATTTGTTATCAATAAAGAAGGATATCTTATTATCAGAGGGAGAAATTTCTATCAGAGAAATTAGAGAATCATTCTAGAGGAAGAGATTGATGTTAGAGGGAGTTCTCATTGATAGAGAGAGCTCTCATAGATGAGAATTATAATTAAACTAAGTATATTATCCTTATATTTTTCTTCAAAAATTTATTGTACTATGACATGTGTTGCCATCAATGTCAAAGAGGGAGACTATTAAAAATAATTATGCAATTGTATGTTGTCTTTGATGTTACATAAAATGTCAAGCCTTACTGAGCAAGTCAATAATTACCAAGATCACTTAGGCATTGAGATAGTTTCTTGTGTATGTTAAGCATTCCAGTTATAACCAAGTTAAGAGTTAGTTCTTACCGAGCTCACTCAGGCATAGATTGCAGATACTGTGTTAATTGAGTTCACTCTTTCACCAAAAGAAAGTTGGCATGGGTCCTCTATTAACCAAGTTCACTCAATTACCAAGGAAAGTCAATTTAGAATCAATATTGACCAAGTTGAGTGGTTAACAAAGAGTTTATCTAAGTTGACCGAGTACTCAATTCTATATTAGCTAACTAACAACATATCAAGTCTAGTAGATTTATTGGTTAATGCTAGCCGACTTAAGGGGTGAAATTTTTTTGATTAAAAGTATATTCAAGTTGACTTGAAAATATTATTTTTTAAGTATAAGGTCAAGTTGAGGATTGAAGAGTGTGAAGCATGGGACTAAATAAGATAAATTAAGTAAGAAAATTGGAAGGATATTAGAGTATCCGAGTTGACTGAGCTACAAAGGAGGTTCTGATCAAAGAGGATCAAGTATTCAAGCCAGGAATAGAGATTTGAAATTTTCAAAGATAGTAGCATCAGAAATTAGGTCAAGTCATTATTACTCTCTAATAATTTTAGTAGTGAATCAAATCTCCTAATAGAGTTATCCTAACAGCTATTTGGTAAATCCTTTACCAAGGTGGCATTTCTAGATTGAAATATCTAAAGGCCCCTAATAAGGAAACTCCTAATAGGGGTGAATTAAATCCTTTAATAGGTTTACACATGCTAGTGTGTTTTGTAACCTTTAATAGGTTTGTCTCCTAAGAAGGCTCACTTCAAGAGTGAAAAATAGTAACTAGTTTCAATTGGTGGTTTTTCAAAATTGGGTTTCCATGTTAAATCTTGGCATCTCATGTGCACATGTTATTTTCTTTATGTTTAGACAACTATTTTAAGTAAGGTTAATCACATTTAATATCTTAATATCTTCATGTTCAGTGCTAACTAAGTGACAGTAATATATTTAGTGTTAACCGAGTTACAGCAAAATATTCGGTGTTAACCAAGTTACAACAAGTTATTAGTTTTACATTGTGGTGACATCTTAAAGGGACTTTTGGAATTTTTTTTTTGTGGTGAATGATTCACCCCTCCCCTCTCAATTAATCCTTTCCATTTCCAATAGACTTTTTGAGTTGTCATTTTGCACGATGCTTAACACTAGTACATTTGGGTTCATTTTTTGACCTTTATTGGTTGAATTTTTGACCCAAATTTTGACCAAATTTGACCAACCCATTGGTCGATATTTTTTTGGTTGAAATTTTGACCAAGTCACTGGTTGGTCAAAATTTTGACCAATATATTGGTCGAAACCCCCCCAAAGCAATTGTCTAAGTTCATACAGGAATTGGTCAAAATTTTGACCAATGAAGGTAGAAAATAAACCTTCACAACTAGAACTCCTCATCCAAAAAACACCCAAACTAAAGTTCTAATATTATGTTCTGCATTACACTCTCCAAGAACATCAAAGCTAGATCAATTTTGCTTAGTAGTGTGATTTTCAATCCCACGTGATGGACTCAACTATCCAAGATGAGTCTCTTGCTTCTCAACTAATGATGACTATCTAAATGCACCCTAGGAAACATCCAACTCAAGATGCTCTACATAATTAATGCTTCCATAGGCTCTACAAACACTTAAGAGTTAGAAAATTTTCATTCAGCATCATTTTCATTCCTACATGATGAACTCAATGATACAAAATGAGTCTCTTGAACTTTAGTTAATGACATCATCAAAAGTAAACCCAAATGTAATCTCACCCTATTTTCATTACTTCTAAAGCAATATAGACAAATAATTGCTTCATACATATTTATAAGTTTACATTAAAAAATTCACTATGCAAAAAAAATTGTAGAGTTACATTAGAAGATAACCCAAAAAATAGGTCCCCAAAATAGAAAAAACATTTCATTTGTCATCCTCATTTGGTTCTGGTTTTGTTAAATAAGTTTAGGAAGGTTTATGTCAAATTTTCAAACAGTATCTTGCACAGTCTAAAAATTAAGGTTTGTTGGGCTCGTGTGGGTATGTTATCTAATATGTATCCATATCGTATCCATACAGATAGGATACATGTGCCCAAGGAGGGGCAGATGTCTATCTAGCTACTGTATGTTTAGGAGAGAAAAGAATGTTTACTTTGTAACTATAGCCACCCCCAATTTGGCAGAAGAAATAGAAGCAATGGAAATGAATCTTTTAGGCTGTAGAGCTAAACAACTGAAGAATAGCACCCAACAAACCTTGTTTCCAAGCTTGAAACACTATTAGAGGAAAAGCACTCAAGCATATGGTCCCAACAAAACACTTGTACCTATCTGCTATATCCAACTTTCCTGAGGTGCCTTCAGGAACATGTGTAGATTGTGTAGAAGGGCATCATATTTGGCATCAAAATGTGTATTTTGCATTTTATTATTTCACACCATGAATTTTATTTGTGCAATAAATGTGACCATTCACTGGTGACTAGTGGTAGACAATGCATGCTCCCATCCTCTTCTCTCCTTCCTCTTCAGGTAACAGTTGTAATTGCAAAAATGATTGTGGTAGTTGAGTTTTCATGCAAATGGGTGTATGGATCATATATAAGGTTTAGTTTAGGATTTTATAAGGGTAAGAAGCTTGCAAGAAAACCAAAGTATCCAACTTCCCTGGGGTGCCCTTGGTACCACTTGTAGATTTTGTATAAAATCATCATATTTTGCATCAAGGAGGGTGTATTTTGAATTTTAAGATTTAAAGCCATGAGTTTCATTTGTGTGAGTAAAGTGAATACTCTAGGGTGATGTTTCATAAACTATACAAGTCCCCTTCCTCTTCTCCATACTCTCCAAGTTGAAAGTTGTAAATGGAAAAAGGATTGTTGTAATTGTGAGTGGCACTGCAAATATGTGTGTACGTTATATTTAAGGTGTGTTTAGCATTTCATAAGTATCACATAACAATATGTGGTCCCCCACTCCTTATTTTTTTCTTTCAATTTATTTTAGTAAGTGTTTGTGATTTCATATACTAGAACTATGATTCCTTCTTGTTAAATCAATTAAAGTCATGTGCAATGTTCCTTTCCCAATTGGAGGTTGAGGCATTGTGTAAAAGAAGCTTTTTTTCTGGGCTCTTAAGTTTGTCAATGTTAGGTTTCAAAATTGCACACTCCACTTAAATGTGACAAAAGACATTTTTTCTAATCTTGGAGTCAATCAAGATCCTTTAACTGCTCTCTACAACCACCTTTCAAATTAATGGGATAGACCAAAACAACATCTGTGGTATAAGCCTCCTCAAACTCTTCATTAAGTATATTGTCCTAACAAATAGCGAAGGTTGGTGATTGTGTTTTTGTTTATGTTTCTTTTTTTCCAATGTTGGAGGATGTATTGTGGTCCAATCAGAACCTTGTAGGCACATATGAAAAGGGATCAAATTTATTTAACATATTTGTTAATCCTATTTGTTCAAGTATTGGCTCTCAATGTTTGAGTCTTTGTAGGTCTATCCAGTAAGCTAGTTGACAGGTGTCTCATTCACTCATTTTAAAAAGAATTTTCCCAAATTCATCTTTGAACTAAAACAATGGATTCTAAATGAAAATCATAAATAGAAAATGTAACTTATGAAGTTGTTTTGAAAAGATGCATCACGTGCTACTTGCAAGTATGACATTGTCCAACAAGATCTATAATCACTTCCTGCTTCAGACCTTGCATATTGTAGCTATTCCAATTACAAATCTAATATGTTCTTGAGAATGATTATGTTGATATTTAATCCAAAAATCTACCCTCATATTATAAAGTAAAAAAAGTAAAATATGCTCCCAAATGTTGCAACATATATTAAATGGAAAGCATCTACAAAAGTAGCCCTCAAGAAAAATACCATGTAGCTGGCAAAATATGCTTAGGATTGAAGTAGAGACTTTGAGTAGCATAACAGCTATAAGGAATTCAGTCTTAACATGAAACTTAGTAAATTAATTGCACTCAAATAGAAATTAAAATATAATCCAATTATAGCTTACTCTAAGGTTTCCTGGCCTTTGCTAAACATATGTAAAGATGCCATAAGAACTAAATTTCTCAAAGAGAAAAAATAGATCCAAACTTCATCTAGATCATATGTGGTGCTAAAAGGACTGAAGGATTTTTCAACTTGCCAACACCTTAATTTATCTAGGATCATATAAGGCCAACTGATATGCAGGGAATTCAACTGATAAAATTGATGAAATGAGAACAATTATAAAGCTGTGACAATTATAAAGCTGAGAAACCTAGACTTATTTGAATCATATCCACATTTCTAACCATAGTGGAAAAAATAAATAAAAGGCTTAGGAAGAGGTTGAGTACAATTAAATGCTAAAATCCATTGAATCAAACAATAGAATGGCACATTTAATGAAATGGTTGAAGGGTGTATAAGAGAAGTTGAAAGAAGTGCTAAGTATGCACTTTTATCCTCTACAACACTACAGTAACCTAGGACAATGCCTCCAACTAGATAGAAAATAAATCAATATTTGATAATGGTTGCATGGACCATAGTGGACAACAATCACAAGTGCATGAGCTCAGATAGGAAGTTCAAATGGGCTAAAATAACATTTTTATGGAACCCAAATGCACATGCAAAATATATGCAAGTAATAAAACATGAAGGGAAAATTCTTAATCTTGAAAATGGAGATGATACCTTGTAACCCCAAAAAAATGGGGTATACTCTCTACTTACCCCAAAAAATACTTTGGAGATGGAATAAAGATAAATCTATTAATAACGAACACAAGACCATAATGTGAAGAAAGTTCTAAATTGATCAACAATAAAACATTTAGCACAAAAGGAATAGATACTCTAAATTATGTAAACAACAAGGAACAGAAACTCTGTATATGCTCATATGTGTTCCTCTATAACATCCTATCAAATAAGATTATGTAAAAGAAGCATCAACAATTAAATTATCATTATTATCTCAATATAGGGAACATGGAGTGCTCTTCCTAAAGATTACTAAGATGAGAACATGTATATTTGTAGAGAATTATTCAAAAGATGCTACAAAAAACAAAGAAAACTGCTCTGCAAACACACTCAACAAAAGATAACCAAATTCTATCAGTCTAAGTAGAGAAATAGAGGAACCATTGAATGTAGAATTTAAATGAGGCAGTCCCTTCTTGCAAAGAAACTAACTCAAGAGAAAAAGAGGTATATATGTTGTAGTCTTATAGATTTGAATAAAATATAGTTTATTATAGATCAAGTTACTCCTAAAGGATTGTAAAAGTTCCATCTATGCTTTAAGGATGTCATGTCATAGAACCAAAAAGAATTTTCTATTATGATATTATCCTATTTGTACTTGATTAGACATCATCTATTCTTCCATTTTCTTGTTCTTATTCTAAGATATTTTATGATCAACACTAAAAACTCACGTATAGTGTAAATGAAGAAGACTCGCATCTCACAATATTTTTTGGAATGCATAGCATATTTAGTTGGGGATAAAATCTAGGTTATAAGAAGGAAAGACATTATGAAACAAAACAGATAAGGTTACGTGGGAATCGTAGGATAAAAATAAATTCTAGAGAATGCTGAGGAAACTGCACAAGTGAAACAAGTTATTGTTATTTAGGAAAATCTCTATTATGAATAATGCGAATAGAAGATGCAATAATAATGAAAAAATAGCATCTCAAAAAATCAAAGATACAATAGATTAGATCATATAGGAATCCTAGAGCAGAAAGACAATCAAGAATATTACAAGGAAATGTTGCACAAGGGATGCTAGATATTATGTTCCAGGCAAGTCGATCTATAATGAATCATGTGTTATCTGACCCCAAAACTGTAACTAATAAGAATAAAGTAGAAGTAGATAGAAGTATCTGGTACAATCTATATAATGAGTATGAAGTACCTGACTTAAATTATCAACCTTTGTGGTAGCTTAATATCAACCAATTATCTAAATAAATATATACAAATTTGCAAGTTCCAATCCATTAGAATAAACCTATTTAAGTTTTAAATGGTTTAATGTACATAGCAAGAAGACAGCAGCATCAAGTAAAATCTCATAATATGAAAAGTACTTGACTCTCATTATATATATCAACTACATGTGTGCAAACTCCTATGAGTAGCAAGTTTAAATCTATTGGACCAAGTTTTTTGATAAAGATAACAATATACAACAGTGCCTAAAAATTCAGTAATTGCTTAGAAAAGCAAGAGATCAAGAGATTATATGAAGCTTTCAATTTTGAACACCTAGAAAAAACACTAAACACAAATACCTTCTTGTAAAAAGGTTCATAAAGATTTTGATACTTGGCCTCCAACACAACTTTTTCTTCAAAAAAATTGATCTCTATCTCCTTATGTTTACCCTTTATTGGCAACACAAGAATCATAAATCCCTTTGCATGAATATATTTACACAAAAAATCACAATCTAAATATATCAATACCTGTAGATCTTGCAATGCCTCCACTCGCTTCTTTACTTTGTGAGGAGATCATTCAATGTAGCCTGACGAGGTACTAACAAGATTTTGTAGCTTGTCCTAAAACATATCATGGAAGAGTTATTAAATCTAGTGATAACTAGAAATTTCTATTATAAACCAAATTCTATCCAGCAAAGGCATTGCCAATCTGGGCCTTAGAAATTTTACTTCCACACAGAGATGGATGAACAGAGAATTTGCCCATGTTCTCACAATACAAAGACAACCATCCTTGAGATTTATGTTTAGAAAATATTTCCAACAAATTCTTGATATGATTATAGTAGAAATTTCCCTTGGAAAAATTATTAATGCTATTGAGACACTTTGGTATAGAGATGTGTGATGCTCATATGAATTTATATGTTAACACAAAAACCTGTTGATATTTAATTATAATACTAGTTAGAGTAGTGGTTATCATATATTCTTACTATTTAATGATTATTAATTCATATTAATGTAATATCTAAACCAAAATTATCACATATATGCATCAAAATTAATAATATTTTATAGAAGTTATCTTTGTAAATGAATTGCATACTCTAACTTAAGTTAAAATTGTTATTTTCAAGAAAAAATCTGGAAGATCCCAAGAAGGAACATTAAAATAAGAATAATCAAGAATCATTTGTATGGGGTCTTCATACCCAAAAAATGGCATACTCATCTTATCTCCATCCCCATTTCCTAGTGACCAAGGGTTAAACTCATTGTGCTTCAGGTTATACAATTATTTTATATTAAACATTCAGTTTAATGGCAAGTAAAGTGATGAGTTTAGGGGCAATATCAATTGGGCAAGGGGCACAACATTAGGTACATGAGTTATCCTTGGCTACAGTCTATGACTCCAAGCTAGATGCACACTATTGTTACTGATACACCCTAACACAACATTGCCCAAGAATTATTTAAATTATTTTGCACATTACCTTATTATATACTAAGCCAATCAAGGAGTCAAGGAAAAAGAGTATACCAATGCATTTTCTTAATTTCATTAGATTTCTAAAGTTCATGCTTATATTAAATAATGGTTCTGAATTAAACTATGTTTGAAACATACAGTAGTAATTTTTTAGATTACACTCTGTGATCCATCATCAAGAGGAAGAGAAAAGAAAAGATTGTATAAAAAAAAATTGCAGACAATGTTTAATCCAAAAGCATTATTCAATGTATTTGCTGGTAAATAAGGATACAAAAAAACTAAGTAGGAGAGTGAACCTTGTGACAGCTTTTCTTATCATCTACTTACTACAAAGTGAGTTACTTTACTTAAGAGTGGAATCAAGAAAACCAAGTACAACTAGCATAAGGTTTTGTTCTATGGGATGTCCCATGATGATCAAATGGTTTCCCTATTCAAGTGGTTAGAAATAACATTTTGCAAAATCAAATGCAAGTAGCATATGTTCCTTACTGCTTCAATAGGATGAATTGTGAAAAATGCAATAACTAGTATTATAATAGAATTTTTTGGTACAATGGAAGAAGCATAACTTGATTAGCATTGCAATTGATATCCCAATTCATGGGTAGTAGTTTGTAATCCAAAAGAATTCATATGAGTTTTGAAAAGCACAATAACTTGAATTATAATAGAAATTTTTGGTAGTATGGCAGAAGCATACCTTGATTAGCAGTGCAGTTACAGTCCTAATTTATCAGCAAAAGTAGGAAATTCAAAAGAACGAGCATAGATTAGTAGTGCAATTACAATTCCAATCTAGGGACAGTAGTCTATGAATCCAAAAGAACTCAGATGAATTGTGAAAAACACAATATCTACTGTTATAATGGAATTTTTGGGTAGAATGGCAGAAGCATACCTTTATTACTAGTGCAATTACAATCCCAATTCGTGGATAATAGTTTGTGAAGAAAGATGTTTTCCACCTATTGGTGCTCTCAGAAAGAACAAGGTTAGTATCATCATCATTTCACATTGGATGCTCTAGCCTGATCATACGGGCTTGACAAATCCAAACACATGAATTGCTAAGAAACTTTATTCTATTTGTCTATGAGCTTTTGATACATTGCATTTTTATAGACAGTCCATAAAGCACTAGATTTAGAATGCACTTGAATGATCTGGGAAACAAACTTGGCCTTGGACAGCATTAACATTGAAAAAAGATGATTCGAATTAACCTCCCTTGCTCCATTTATTGCTTCTATAGTTTGCAAAACTAAAAGCCTGGGCATGATTAACTTGTCCAAACTCATTGAAAATAGGTGTGAATTCTTTGCCACAAAGTCTATAGAAAGTTTCATGTGATTGAGCATAAAGTCCAATTTTTTCTTAATGCTTTCCTCTAGTATTGTGAGAATCAAAGGGAAAACCCTAACTACCTACGAGAGTCTGCAAAGTTGAAGATTGTCTATCCTAGTCTATAACACTTTAATAGGAGTTATAGCCACTATGCTCACAATGTATTTGTACATTTTTCCTTCCAAGTGTGAATGCCAATATTTAGAATGAGATCAAATTGCTCTGGGGTCAGAGAACTATGCCTCAAAACATGAGGATCTATTGACAAAAACATGGTGAGCTCTGTTCCATGAAAACCAAAACCCTCCCAAAGTTTTCTACAAGCATTTTCCATGAAGAAAGTAGTAGTTCCTAATTGCTCTGATCAACAAATCATCTGTCATAAATACAATCTTGAGAAGCTCAATGTTGGAACGAAGGACTTCTAGCTTTGTTGTTAAGATCTGAGGTAGCCCAAATACATTTTCACTTAGATTTTCTCTCCAAATGCTAAAATCTCTTAGCAATTGAATCTTCGGCTCCAACACTCTTTTCGCACTTGTGACCAAAAGTGCAGGCTAAGATTTGATTATGTTTAGAATTTTCTCATCGTTACATGAGTATGGACTAAGTGTTGGTCCAAATTTTGACCAAGATGGGTAGGAATTTTTTTTTTTTTTTTTAAATTCCTTCCATATTCTGACCAATCTAAAACATTTTAATAGATGGACAAAAAATTTGGTCTAAAAATGGGGTCAAATGTACTAGTGTCTAGGTTAAGTACAATGGTTGCTCTGCATCCGAATGTTTGCCATGCTATCAACTACACGAGGCATATTGTTGAAGCGATAATATTTTGAAAAAGAACTTTGAATTTTCTCAAAATTAAATGAACACATCTAAGCAATCAAAATATAATGCCAAATTTCTAGAATCTACCTACTATTTGCAATAGTTCCTCCAGTGATGAAGGAAAAACAATCAATTTTCCACATAATATATCTAATTTATGAGTGCTTGGACGAGATAAGTGTATTATTACTCTTTTGGGTGGACTTGCAACTGATTAAGGATGAAAAGAGTTGGAGATTGAGTTAATTTTCAGATCCCCTATTGCAGAATTCATGCTCATCTCTTGTTCAAACATGCCAAACAATGAATGGTGAAAATCATTCAGTTTTTCAATATGCTTATTCTGGAATGAATTAGTTACAATGCAAATGATTAGTATGGCTGCTAATTAGGGGGACTGTTATACTTTATGGAATTTAGTTTAGGTTTTATACTCTAAGGCTACTCTATTCCTTAGTAAGAATTTCATAGGAAGAAAGCTTTTATGAGGGGATTCAACCTTTTAATATGATTTTTTCCAAAATATCAATTCATAAGATCAAAAACATTTGCCCATTGATAATAAGAGTAATAAATAATTTGCCTAACTGGAGAAGTAAAGCCATTATAATCTGCATCTTTAGATTTGGATCCTCTTTTCAGAAGTTATTCCATGAATTGAGCATTCCCTTTTGAAGCTATATAGTTAAGGCCTATTGGCAATGGAGACTTTTCATCACTTTCTATATAAGCAGCCTGTATTTCAGATGGAAATTGCTCTAAATTTGTTCCTTTAAGCTGCTTCGAATGCTGTTGAAAATGAAAGAATGTAAAAATTATCGTTTCCATCTTGTAAGAGAGGATTTTTTATTGCTTCCCTCAATATGCCTAAAGAATGCAGCTTCATGTTTTAAAAAAATGTTTTCATTGAATAAACTAAATTGTAGAAAAGGAAAAAACCATATGTGCCAGAGCCTTAGATGTTTAAAGACCTCAAGAAATTTTTTGATAATAATCCTTCCATCTAAAATATTTAAATGCATCAGATTGATTAAAACATTCTTATTAAGTCTTAGAAGTTGAGAAAGATTTCTTGTTCCAACTGTAAATGGTTGTGGAATATTGAACAGGATTTCGATCTCTCCAACTAAATCTCATGATTCAACTGATTGAAGAACTTGGAGCCAATAAAGTGCATTAACTCATATAAGAAATGACACCAGATAATCAAATGAAAGAAGATTTCATTAAAACCTTGTTCTCATCGAAAAGAGCTTACAAGTTTTACCACAAATACTAGAACAAATGTGTAACCCTCTTCTAATTTTGGATTCAATTACTTTGAGGAACACTCTAGAACCTACACTCAAGATCTTAGAAGACAATGGACATTCATACAAATATCCACTAAATTCTTATTTGTGGCCTAGTTTAAAACTTGCCTTTTCTGAAGTTGGACCATCCTCCATTAAAATTAAATCCTGAAATGCAATATTTGTCCTAGTTTAGAATTCAGATGCTTACCAAATAGTGTCAAAGTAGGAATCATGATAGATATGGAAAAGGAATGCAAGATTGTGAGAATGTAACTTATAGCTACTCCAAAAACAACTATATATAGCTTAGATGGAATGTCATTCTGGAGAATTACATCTTCTCTAGGAGGAATGTACTCTGCCACCATCTCTATCACCTATAAAGAGGAATGCACATAGAGATAAATGCTTACAACTTTACATAACTTCAATATGACTAGTACGCAAATACCCACAAGTGAAAAACATAAAAGAAATTAAGAATAGTAACGATATAAAATTTATTTCAAATCTTAGAAACAAAATAGGGGAAGAGATCTAGTAGCCACCATGGGGTCATTGATCATGAGGAGGCTTTTGTGATATATACTTCCTAATTGTCACTTTTAAAAAGTTCCAAAAAATGATAACATATATATTAATAGCTGATAATACATGTACTAATAGTCAATCACACACATACTAATAGTTGATCATTTTTTATCTTTCTTGGTTACTGATTGGTCCAGTTGTGCCAAAAGTACTATTTTTTTGGTGAGGGGCTATTGGAATATGGACAAGTGTTTTAAAATGACACTTTTCAATGACTTCACACTCCATTGCTTCTAAGAGATCCCAAACATAAAACCTTAGCTTTAAACTCTTGAATCACCTACAAAGCTACATTGGAAAAATCAACACAATTTAACTTACAACTTAGGAGATCTAAGTGCTCAAAATTAACCTAGATGGCTATTAGATCTCTTCCCCTATAGAGAATAGTTCAAATTAAATTGGTATAAGAGGTAATCATTAATCCATTTGTGAGGCAAAGAAAATTATTGTTATTTTTAAACCTTACAATCTTATAATCTTACATATTCTTTTGTTCTCTTAACATTTGGATTAATAGATCATAGAATGTAATCTGAAATGTTGATATAAAAAATTACACAAACTAAATTCTAAAACAATTAAATGATATAAACATAGATTGTGGAAATCTCTAAACCCACACTAAAATTTTTTTAGCAAAATGTGATTAATTTACCATCTGAGTAATGAAATCGTCTAAAACTCCATGAAAGAGATAGACTTTCTACATTGTTGAGTAAAACAAATGTTGGGCTATGGTAGACTGAATTGCCCTGGGAAGGCCTGCTACAATGTGTTGCTGCAAAGCTTCCATTTTGAACTTGAGCCTCATATGTCCAATAATTTTTTCTTTTAGTGTATGTGGCAATCTATTTCTATCACAGAAATCTAAGGCAGCATTCGATGCATCTCTCTATACCCCATCTAACATAGAACTCCATCAGCAATTACATAGAAAACCAATATACTAGGTTATTAATATGCATCTTAATTAATACTATTACTGCATATACTTACAAAGTTAAATGTTCTTCTAGTGCCATGGACACCAAGATTGGTCATATTGCCTATCAAGTAGGCTTGTAACCCAAGATTGAAGAACATGTATGCTATAGTGAAAACCATTTCTCTAGTGTTCTTAGCATGGAGATCTACATACCCAACAGTGGTTAAGGTTTTTATAGACCAATACATGGAGGAGACATATGCAGTCCAGAGGATTTCCTTCTTGAAGTTTAGATATGTATTACCAATCCAGGTGCTTTTGGGGTCAGGATATCGCCGTGCTAGAAGGTAGTAGAAACACCCACCATAATGGACAGCAAAAAGAGTCACCTAGACCATCACAATCCCTTATAATCATCCTTGTTTAAGATGCAATGGAATCAAGAAATAGAATATCAATCACAGAGATGTATTGACTCCTTACACAAATAAGCTTTATGCATCTTGTCCAGAAGTAATTCAAGCACACATCTTTCTCTAACCTACATCTCAGCAAAGAATTTTCCTAATTTTTTTGCAGTGATCTTCAAGTGAACTTTTAGTTATTCAAAACCTTTCCAATTAATAGCTAATGCCTTAATAGACTTGAATTCTATTTCTGATTTAGGAGATTACTACAGCAAGTTTTGGATCTTAACAAGAAAAGATGGAACTAATTGCAAGATTCTTTTGAAAACAATTAGGCAAATTGATTACATTCAGGCATGTAGTTACTTAGTCCATGGTTAATAAAATAAATATCTGACACATCCTTTTTCTGATGATGGTTCACTAGAGAGATCTAATTGTAATAATCATACACTTCTAAATTCAATTGTGTAAGATCTATTATATTCTATGATCTATTATAGAAATAATATGAACAAATTGTTAGGAACTATTTAAAAAAGCTCTCATATATTTAAGATACAATCAACTTAAAAACTTGATCTCAGAAAAATACTGCAATTAAATCTCCAATTAAGTGCAATTCTATAGAAAGGGAAAGAATGTGCAACTGTATATTCTATATTCTAACTATGGGTATGAAGATAATGAGATACCTAGAAAATAGTGCACTAACCCTCCTCAAATGCCATAAACTTCATGATGAGGATTGAGTAGATAGGAAAGAGAGCCCATGTTTTCCAGAAGAAGCTCGACCAGGGTGCAAGGTGTAGATTCACTTTCAAGACCAGCCCTACCCTCTGCAAAAACCATGCAAAAATTTAGAGAAAACCTAAAATGAAATCGGGCACGGGAAAGACCTAAAATGACAAATGTTTTTTTCCTTTGTGGATGTATAAGCCTTGTTTTGGTCAAAATTTTGACCAACACGAGTCTTATATGTAAAAAAAAAAAAAGAAATTTTTGCCTTTACATTTCAACCACCCTGAATTTATTTAGTTGATGGTCGAAAATTTTGGTCAAAAAATAAGGTTAAATGTAGTAGTGTAACGGCAGGGACCCTTTCAAACTCCTCTCTTGAAAAGCTGATTTGGGATCAACTCCAAGGTTCCAGGCAAACTTATGACCTACTAGAATCTCCTCAATTGAAGATAAATATATTTTTTCACAAAGAGGCCTTTTTTGGTTTGAACCAATTTTGAATAAGATGATCAATGTGCTTGTTTTTTCAAAATTAACCACAAAAAGAGATATATTTTTGGTATTTTCTATTTTTTAAATGAATGCAATCTAACAATGCAACTATATGAATTCCTAATTTAACCAAGGGTTGGTAAAGAAAATAACAAAGATAAGGTAATGAGAGATGAAATTAATAGAATAAAAGAGAAATTCCTAATGGACATAAACCATGGTAACAACATGTCTATGAGTTAAATTGTTGAAAATATTGGGTAGGAAATCAATAAAATTAGGAGTAGTGCTTCCTCAAATACACCGATGCAATTATCGATGGAAACTTAGTAAAATCAAAAGATGTTTCACTTATTATCAAATTGCAAGGCCATAAAAAGTGTGCTCATGCAAAACAAGAAGCTATGTAGGAACAATAGGGTGATCTCTTCTCCAACTCTGTATGTCAGTAGAATTTGTCAAAACACAGCAAACAACAAAACCAAAAATATCACATAAACAAATCAACACAACAAAACTATTGTCTCTATTATTATCATGAAAAAGAATCCACAAAAATAACACACTTGTGAAAGAATAACTAGAATCAGAATGAGAGCACTAAAAGCATATATTATTGCATCAAAATAATGGCCTTAAATACATGTTGCATTCCTCAATTTATAAAAAATCATCTCCTTAATTTGCGTTAAGAGTGACAGATCTCTTCATGCAAATATATGCTTAAACTAATGAAACAAATCTAATTATGTACAAACTGACTCTCTAAATGGTGCTAAAATAGGACTCCACCCTTGTTTATGTCAATTGATGGGTGCTTGGGCCTTTACCTATCTTAAAAAAAAGAAAGAAGTAGTAGATAAGAAGAAGGAAGTTGTAAGAGAATTTGGGAGTTAGTAGAAGCTCTAAAATGGAAGCTTGGCCTTCTCTGAATGTTTCTAAGAGTTAAACTACCATCAGAATATGTTTCTAGTGCATGGAAAGCTTTAAATATAGAATTGGTAGTTAACTATTGACACATCTCTAACTTCTTCAAAATTTCAATGCACCTTTGGAATAACACACCTACGTAGCAAGTCCAAAAAAATCCAAAATTTTCCCCAAGTGTCAAAACTAAATTTCTACCTTCTGGGTTTTCTTCCCCTTTATACCAGAGTGATGTCTAGATGTTTTCTCTTGAATTTCTCTATTATCTCTATCACTTGGGAAGCTTTTGGTAAATCTACTATCTCATATTTATGCTTAACTATTTGTCAATAATTACTAATATCTATTCGAGTTTCTATAAAATCATCAAGTCTCAACAATACCTCTTCAGCCTTAAATGCTTGCCTAATATCTTCATCAAATGAAGCATCCCTAAAAGTTCTTCAAAAAAAATTCAATCACTGCTTGTACTAACTTGAGCTTCATCTTTGAATCATCTTCAAAAATCTCAAGGGAAATAGCATCATAATACATATTTGCATCCAAAATTTTCTCTTGAGACTAACCTTTTAACCTCTAAATATCTTTATGAAGTTTTTCCATGACCTTATTTCTAGCAGCTATCTTCTCAATCCAATCCTCAAGTTTATCAATCTCATCTATTATATACACTTCTATGAGTGTATGATACATTTGACCTTTTATTGTTTAGAGTACTTGAAGGTCTTTTCCCCAGGTATGTACCTCATCCATAAGTCAAAAATCTTGGTCAACTATAGATACTAGTTTCTTCACATTAGAATGAACATTATGCAATAGGTTTAAATTAGCTTGTATTATATCTACATCCTTCTACTCAAAATTGTTATGCCATTGCTAACATGCTCCCAAAAAGGAATCGACTTGGACACTCCCTTTTATCTCTCCTTTCTAGTGCCACAATGAGAGTAATCTCTTGGTGGTCTTGATCCAATGGACCTACAATTCCATGTAGATATCCTCTTAGTAGCTCATTTTCTTTATGCAACTTTATCAATTCATTCTCATTATCATCAAAATGCCTAAACACCTCCTTGACACCTATAGTGATCATTACTTTAGTTGTATATATTGTGGGCTTTCCTAATAGGACATTTGTAATCTCATAGTCCTTAGGAGTCAAATCTTCAATCTCAACATGTGGAGAAGAAATGGTTATGTGAGCAAGTAGGTCCTGATTTCTATTCTTCATTATGAAGGTCAATTATTGTGCATCACCCATAGGTGGCTCAGGCCTCTTGATGTCTTCTACTAGTGCATCCATACTCTCCTCTTCATTCATGTTTAGTTGTCTCTTTTTTTGAACCATAACTTCCCTCTTCAACTAGGCTAGTGTAGTGCCCATAGGAGACAAGTATTTAGTTGAAAAGGAGGTTTTCCTAGCAAGCCCATTTTCCTTATCACTCCTTTTTGGAATCTTCTCCTTTTGCAAGAGATCTAAATTTTGTGTCCTTGCATATGTAGTATCAAAAGTCCTTGCCTGTGTATCCTAAGAAGTTTGCTGAGGTTCTTTAGGTATCTATCCTTCCTCAGATACTTCATTATCTAGTCTCTATTCAACCTCTTCTTCACGCAACACTCTCTCTTCTTTAGTGATAGAAGGGAGTGGAGTGGTTGATCCTTTGTCCAAAAATGACAAATCCTAAAATGATGGTGGTGAGGTACCCAGAAATCCTTGTGGTAGAGGTGACATTTGATTCCAACCCTCTTCCAAAGGTTGGTTTATGGGTGTATCTCACATTTTATCACCCACTATTTCATTCCCTACTAGCATAAAGTTGAAATTAGATATGTTGAAAATATTTTTTCCCTACCCCTCTTCTTGATCTATGTACAGTTGTTTCTCATCCTCTAAAGTTGTAACCTCAATAGGTTTCCTAAGAATAGATGGTGGTGTGATGGTGGAGCTCCTTCTCTCTTCCTAGGTAACCCTTGCCAAGCATGTCCTTTGACTTAATGAGAGATTTTCTTCTTCATCTTCTTCATCCTCTTCAGGGATGGTTTCCAAGACTAGAGGAATAGGTATAACCTTTATTTGTATCTTCTACCTCCTAGTCCTTTTGGTAGTAGGTCCAACTCTAGCTTTCTTAGTAGGTGAAGGAGATCTTTGTTCCTATTATATAGGTGGGGATACCTCCTCTACTTCTTGTTCAAGGGCTTGTTCCTATTCTTGTTCTAGTAGAGGCACTTGTGGAATATCCTAAGTCTAAGTTGCCTCTTCATTTTGAGGTTCTTGGTTCTTAGATGTTTGAGCTTCCTCTTCTTCTTAAGGTTCTTCAACTTTGAATTCAGCTTGCTCTAGAGAAGCTCTTTTCCTCTTATTCTTTCATTTGTTTTCCCTGAAGTAACCAACTTCTCTGTCATGCTTATATATCATTTTTTGCCTAATTGGAGATTGTGCAAGGAAATTTAGTACTATTATTTTTGCACCTTTACCCTTAACTGGGCATGGTGTGGCCTAAAGATCATAGTTTGAGGAATTGGGTCTAGCTTAAAGGGCTTCTTGATCCACTCCTTTATCAGTTGGATTATATGTCTCTCCCTATTATTGATATCTATATTCTCTTCCCTTTCAACCTCTTCATTCATAATTGGTCTATCAAATATCTTGTCGTGATTATACAAGGGATCTAAGACCTCTTGTGTGTCTTGTTGGACAATATTTAGTGGGATATTTATCTTTAAGGTGCTACCTACCGGATATAGATTCATCCTACAATAATCCCTAATTTTGATATCATAGGCATCTATCACATTCATCCAATGATCTTCTATTGCATCTTCATGAACAAATTATTTCTCTGCCAAAAGTTGAACTCTACCAATATTGTCAAAAAATGGACAAGGAGAGATGTAATCTTCCAAGGGATATTGATCTCATTCTACATCAAAGTTCATGATATCTTATTTACACTTAACTTCAAATGGACCTATACTGATGGGCCATACTAAGGTCTTCTTATGTTGTTTCCTCACTATGTCATATGCAAATATGAGTTGTCTTGCAATCTCTAGTAAAATGAGCCTATCTGATAGATATCTTGGGAGTTTCTTTAGATTCACCATTGTGCCCACTACCCTTAGGTAGGTAAATATCTTGAACTAGATGTAAAAGGCACCCATCTCTACAATCCTTGATGCTATCTCTACTAATATCCTCTTGGCATAATCACCCTCAATGAACTAGATGATTACAAAAATGAAAGCATCATTGACTATTATGTATTCATTTATCTAATTTGAGAGCTTCTTCTTTACTAGTTGGGGATATACTGCACAAGGCCAAGAATTGGCATCCTTCATGCTTTCCTTCTTATACAATCCTAGATAGTTAGTTGTCCTTGTTGTCAATAAATACACCAAGTATGATTTCATGTAAAACTTGGGGTTAGCTTTGACTCCTACCAACTGCTCATCTAAGTTTTCACTTAGTATTATGGCCCAATCAATCGGCATTTTAGTTGTTCTAATGGGCTCAATGAAGTGTACGATCCAAATATTCAAGTGCCCAGCTGCTGGAAAACCCATAACCCTACTCAAAAGCATAATGGAGTATCTGATGTCATCCTTCATGTATCCTGTAGTCATATCTACCTTGCTTTCTCTTCATCCCACTGGTGTTCTATCAATCAAGAATGATGATTGTGTGATCTCTTTAACTTCCTTTTCATTTTACCTATACCATATTTTGGCTTGATGATAAGCAATTTTCACAGATTGATTCACTCTTGGAAGATAGAAGACTTTCGCAATGTTCCTTGGTCTTAAATCCAAGACTATCTCCCCTATTATACTCTTCACAACTCTTTCTTCTAATACATAATTCTCTACCAAGGCCATGACAAGCTTTAAAGATTGCATTGATGTGGGATGTGAGGCCACATTAACCAAGCCTAATCTTAAAAGTGTTGAGACCATTGAGGACCTCTCCTTAGGCTTGTTTCAAAGTACTAGGAATGCATTCTAGACTTTATGTCCCAATTCGGTATCTCTAAATGTGCATCCTAAAACTATGATTTCTTAGGTGCCCCTTGAAACTTGAAAATAACTAGTTTTGGAGCCATCTTCTTTGCAAGTGAGGATGATGAGGAAGCTATTTTATCTACACAAAACATACACACATTAGTCCATATGGGTAAAAATTAAACCCTAATTGCTAAAAAACAAGATGCAGAACCCTAAAACCCTTGCAAAACCATTTAAATCCACCTATTTAGCTGTGAAATGTAGTTTAGCACACCTTGCACACCTTGAGTGATGTGCTAAGTGTGCTAAATAACCTTTAAAAGGTTATTAAGTGCACAGTGGCACACTTGTACAAGTGTGCACCCTTGTGGAGTGCACATATGCGCATGTGCGCTACTGTGCACATTTCAATGTTCTCTTAAGGGATGTGAAGGGTTAAGGGGTTAAGGGTGTACACATGTTCACCTTGATTGGGTTTTCATGTATGCACCCTTAATTGTGTTTAGGTTAAAGGGTTAGAAATGGTGTGCATACCCATATCTTGACAAGGTGTACATATGTGCACCATTACCTAGGTTTCTTAGTTTGAGTGATAATGGTGTTCGTGTGCACACCTTGGTGAGGTGCGCACATGCACACCTTTTCCTTAGGTTTGCATTAGGTTTTAAATGTGAATAAAGGTGTGCACCTGTGCATCTTGAATAGGTGTGCATGTGCACACCTTTATGTTTGTTGACTTAGTGTTTTGAGTGGAGGTAAGCGGATGTTTGGTGCACCTCTATAGGTGCAAAGGTGTGCTCAAAGATGCTTGAAGGAAAATAATGAATGAGGGGAGGGGTTGGTCCTTGAGTATTTATAGACCTAGGACCATGCACATCTTTAGGATGTGTGCACCTCCAAAGAGTTTGCATGCGCACTTCCACATCTAGCACACTTGCGCACCCATGATAAGTGCACATATGCGCTAGGTGCGCTAATGCACACCTTAACCTCTTATCACCTTTCTGGTCCAAATTTCTCAAATCTGACAACTAGAATTTTTAGGCAGGGTACCAAGAAGAACCCAAACTCTAGGTAGAGCCCTAAAAACCACTTAGACCCTAGACTAGGGGTCTGAAAAAAAAAAAAATTATTAGTGAGTCCTTATTTTTAGGAGAAATAGGCGTGCATTGTGAAACCACAACAAGACTAACAACAAGACTCTATAATACTCTTGTGAGAATATTGTTGTGAAAGTATATTGTCATTATTTATTGATTTCTAAATATAATAAATTGGCTGAATTTTGGAGTGTCAGGGGATTTCTCTCGGATATGCATATGTTATTTATGTTAAGTTTTTGTAAATGTTATAAATATTCAAGAAAGCTTTTGTCATAATCCTCCTCTCAAGGCTATTTGAGGAAGTTATTTCGCTACCTTGTCTTCCTTATATCCTTTCCTTAAATTCAAACTTTTCTCTCCAAAAAATTACACCTTGTAAACTTTAATCTTGTATATTTTTCATATTAATATGGTTTCCAAATTCTTGATGTGTTTCTCCTCCTCTTTTCTCTTTGGTATTCAAATCCTCGCAACCCTCATATTTGGATAGAAAACCTTACTTAACTTATTGTATGACCTAGTATGGAATTAATAACCTTTGGATGAATATGATTTGATGTATAATAGATCTTATGACCTTTTGCATCTATGATCTCCCCTAAGTCATGAATGGTTTACAAAATGATATAGTTATTGAAATAAGGGGGATAGCTTCAAGTGTAAGGCAATGTGAAGTGATGCAAGAAGACATTAGAAGCTTTTACATTTAGAGATGGTCATAGTTCCTTCCATAAGAAATATGGATATCATTAAAATATATGATTTCTAGATGGGCTGAAAAAGAGGAAATATAAGTCAAAAGGGCATTATTTGCACACCCAACATAATTATTGAATTTTTAAGAATGATTTTTATTTTCAAGTTTTGGCTAAAAGTATTTTATATTGTAATAACCCAAGTTCATCAAAAAATCATAATGAATAAATTTCACTTAGTAGATATAATAAATAAAGACATGATCAAACTTAACTATCCCCTCATGTATGATATATATTTTTGGATGTTATTCGGTTGGTTAGCTAGATGACTATAAAATTCTTGCAAAGCCTTTTTACGATATATGTTCAATATTAGGCAAGAGCCTACAACACCATGGTAAATTGTGAGCCTCTTATCGAAGAGGTCTTGGGTTCAAATCTATTTTAGGTTAATACATAATTAGATGATGTAATTAATCTAAAAAAATAACAATAAATAAATAATTCTAAGCTTCAGCCCATTATGTATAAAAAAAAGATATATGTTCAATATGATAAAGAAAAACTAATGGGTATGCTCATGTTTTTATTTATTTTTGATAGATAATGGGTTGAAGCCTAAATTTATTATTATTTGTAGAGATTCATTACTATTATGTGTTAAGCTCAAGTAAACTCGAACGAAAGACCTCCTAGATGAGAGGCTCACAAGTAATTATTGTTGTTGACTCTTGCCTAGGTATGCTTATGTGTTAGTAAGTAGACTCGCTTTATATTTGAAAACCTTTTGTTGTTTTATAAATGCATGTGCAGAGAACAACTTACTTGTGCATCTTGAAAGTCATAATATTTAGTGGTGCATTTGAGATATCAAATTAAATTTCTATCATTACATTTTTTGGATCAAACTAGTACCTTTGATCCTTAGATAGATAAAGGCACTAATCTATTCTTTGATGCATCTCTAGAGAACCCCAACAAACTAAAATTAAACCAATAAAAACATAATTTTAGTATTATATATTTTTATAGTGTTCTCATTTCCATGTTTTAATGTGAATAAATGTTTTTAATAACTCACATTCTTATACAAAAATATTAAAAATCATGTATTTTAATAGTTTTGTTAACCTTAAGTTCATTAAACCAACATATATATATATGAAGTGACAAATGGAATAGAGGTATACTATGTAATGGATATAATTTGTGTAAAGGAGAGTTGCGTGCTCTTATGCAAATATCTATTGTAACACCCAAGAGAAACTTCTTTTGCATTGGAATATCTAAAACTAAAGGTCTTACCACCTTAATAATTTCTTAGTTATCTAACCCAAATATTATTTTTTGCATCTATTCTTTCCAAGTTTAACACTCTATACCTAAAAGACTATCCAACCTTAGATGTTTGATACCTAAGTTACCAAAATCACCAGAAAAAATAATAATAGTTTTCAAACTTAAACCCTACTAAAGAAGAAGGATCTATTAGTGGTATTTCACAACAAAAAATGAAACCCTATTAAGGTAGTCAAGTGTGGTTATAATTGGAAAGAGGGATGTCTCTACAATATTCATTACTAATTAAAATTTTTTCATTACTATAATATAAATGGTATGTAGATGAATCTTGAAGCTTGTAGAGTAATTTCCTAGGAATTCAAAATTAATTCTAATGCATGCCCTTAAATGCTAGAAAATGACCTAAACTTTCAGAAGTTTTCTTCAGTAATGAAAATAAGGGTGGCAGTAAGTAAAATTATATATATATGTATGTATGTATGATTAAGAACAAGAATGAGATAGTGGGTAAAGGAATTAAGCATAGATATATGGAAGGTAAACAAGAAAATAAGTGTTTGCAACTTGTTGATTGAAGAATGCATTATTTGATGAAAATTTTGGATTTTAATTATTTCTACCTTAAATAGAATGATGCCTTTGTTAATAAAGTGTTTCAATCCTTGTGTTAATTTTTCATTTTGATTTAGGTTAAACCTACTAGTTTGGGTTAGGTATGCAATTTTTAATTTGTGTTTTGTGTTCAAAATTTGACCTTTTTAGTATGTGCATTATCTTTGTATTTACTCTAATTGGATTTCTTTCTCTCTTATAATATTTGTGATTCATGTTATTTAATAATTATCTTTTGAGAATTATTTTGATTGTTATGAGGGGACATGTTCTTACAATTCAACTACCAATAATCTGGAGAAAATGGTTTAAAATAACACACTTTAATCACACACACACACATGCTCCCAAAAGATTGTGTGGATCTAGATTCCTATTATTATACTAATTAATTTTTTTTCATTACTATAATATAAATGGTATGTAGATGAATCTTGAATCTTGTAGAGTTATTTCCTAGGAATTCAAAATTAATTCTGATACGTGCCTTTAAATGCTAGAAAATGACATAAACTTTCAAAAGTTTTCTCCAGTAATGAAAATAAGGGGGGCAATGAGTAAAAGTTTTGATCTAGATATTATTAAGGTAAAGGTTTAACTTATGAAAAAAAAATGAGCTAGGTGAATAAATGGTCATATTCGGGTGGATATACAATTATATTTGGTTTATTGATGAGTACATGATTATACTAAGAGGGGTGAATTAGTATAATGCCATATTTTAATTTTTAACCTTAGAAATCACTATAAAATCAATTACACAATATCAATAACAATAAGAACAAAAAAATTACATGGAAATCATTATAGGACAAAATCATGACAAAAAATTTCTTATATTAACTCGTCTTGCAAACTATGTAACAAACTATGCAAGAGGAGCCAATGTCCTCTTAAATGACTTTTAGCCACCAACTCACTATAAACACCAATCCCACATTTCATAGGTACTAGTATCCTCTTGAATGATTTGTAGGCACCAACCCACTACCAACACCAATCCCACATTTTATAGGCACTGACCCCCATTGTGAAGTACCAACTTGGCGATAGACACCAATCTCTCCTTTAGGAAGTACCAAAATTCCATAACAAATTTTCACCTATTGAATATTTCTTCTTCAACAAATAATGAACATTACCATTCCTTTCACATATTCACTCTATGATTCTCTTATTCATGTTAAAAATAGTGTAAATATACTTGTATTTTCACACACTACATTATTTCCATATATTATCCTTGCCTTTTTTACTTGTACATATCCATTATAGGTATCTTATGCATATTTTATACAATTCCCTCAATTTTGACTTGACATGTGCTTCCACATTCTCTCCACACTTTGGTATCTTAGATGGTTCTTTATATTTGATTATTTATTGCATTTTAATCATGGATATTCTCCTCTTTTAATTCTCTATATTTAATGATATTCTACACCTTCATCATGCATATATCTACTAGTTTGTGCTTGATATATCTCTATCTCCTATTTTCTTCATGTACAATCTTAAAATGGATGCACTTCATTTTGAGACCTTATGGCCCTCCTTAGCATGGTTTTGGTCTCTTTTTCTCTTCTTCCTCTTCTATTCTCTCTCTTTCTAACATGGTATTGTATATTTTGATTTGATACAAACTTTTAACCATATGTCATGTTTAGTTCACTATCTTTTAGTTTCACCTGCATCTCCCTCTAGAGCTTCATGTGGTTCTCTTGACCTATCCTTTGGGACCAGGTCGACTTAGACTAGACTAGGTCAACCTAGGTTGACCTAGACTAGACTAGGTTGACCTAGGTGTAGACACCTAAATTTGATTACACCGCTTTGGTAATCCTATTTAATTATCTCTAAAGGCATGATTAATTAAATTCCTATTTAATTAATCCTTTGCCATCCCCTAGCTAGTTAATTTAATTAATCATCTATAGTCCTAATTGATAAATCAAATAACCTATTATTTATCAACTAATCCTATTCTTTTATCTAAATTCCAAAATCCTCATTTGTTAAATAAATCTATTTGATAAATAAAGTCCTGAAATCTAATAACCCCTAAACTATCTTAAACCCCCTTTTTAGCCTAATCCACCCCATCCACCCATACTAACCAAGATTAGCTACTAACTCACCCACCCTCATGAATGCCATCCACTTGCAAATCTCTAACATCCCTAATCTAATCCTAAAACCAAGCCTAATCCACCCCCTAAACTTGTCACATTCCCTAAGCAAGCTTAAGACTTTCCTAAGCCAAGCAAAGTCAACAATCTCAACTCCCTCCAAAATATCCCAACCACTAAGCCTTCAATGCTCTTACAAAGCCATAAAGACTCTTACAAGCTCATTCATTGCTCTTACAAGCCATAATGAAGGGTCTTTATGAAGATATTATCCCTTGAGCCTCCTTTGTTGACTCATCCTTGCCCTTTCCTCCACCCACTCACCCTGTGACATGTGTCACTCCCTAATTGGCTATAAGGAAGCACAATCCATGTGCTCTCCTCTCATGCAATCTCAACCCTCCTTAACCATTTCCCCATCCTTACATCTTAACCCTCCATCCCTCAAGCCCTTAGCCTATAAATTGAATTCCCTCCCAAGCCATTTCATCACAACCTTTAAGCCAAAGTTATAGTGCTAGTTTGAGAACCAAAAGCCATCAACCATACCCTTATAATGCCAAATTGAGAGCTCACAAAGCTATCAATTTTTCATTTACTCATCCCCACCACTGAAGCATAGTTTGATCATCTTGAGCATACATCCCAATCCTTAGACTCATCTACCAAGAAAAGAGCTAAATCCTATTGGGAGAGTCCATTCATTTGGCTCATATTTCCAATTGGGGTTTCCTCTTTAGTCTCTCATTTATGTTATGGTATTTTAGTTTGTAAATGCTTTTGATTTTTTAATTTAGTGTTTCTAACATACTAATATAGCATATACACTAGGTCCACCTAGTCCTCCCAAGTCAATCTAGTCCCTAGTGACTATGGGGTCCGAGGCCTTAAAGTTCTTCCGTTTACCAATTAATTTAATTACCTCCCTTGTCAACCTGAGTTGTTTTCCCACCTAAAAACTAGTATAAAAGGAGGCTTGGGGGCTTCATTTTCATATCTTATTCTCATGTTATCTCATCTCCACAAGAAGGTATTCAAGGTGTTCTTCTTCAAGAAAGCATCTTCAATCATCCAAGTCTATGCATCTCCTTCTTGCATCAAGCTTCTTCCTTCAAGGTTGTAGTGGAGTTTGGCTCTAAGGAGAAGATCCATCATTTCAATCCATCCAAACTCTTTTAATATTCATCAATGACATCTCACATACATTTCCACACATGAGGTTTTAGCTTCTTTTATTTCCTTATAATTTCTTTGAGTCAAGGTTATTACACTTACATATTTGATCACATATCAAAGGAAATTGCATCTTTGAAGGTAACTAAATCTTTCACTTAATATTATTTATATCCACTACATGCAAATATTTCCTTTATTAATTTCATTTTAATTTGTTGTTAATTCCTTAACCTAGGGCTTGACCAAGGTAAGCCTTCATTAACCCAACCAAAAAACCCTTATTTTCTATGTTGATTTGCATGATACCAGTCAAATCTTACAGATATGAACCTACTTTTCAAAAGCTTTATGGAGAAGTCAATTTTAGGTCACCAAACTACATCAACTTAGTTTTAGGATGTCCTTCCAAGTCAACCTAGTCATTCATTGCCCATTTCTGGGGATATTTATTGATTTTTTCATTTCATCATTTTATTCTAACATCTGTAAATAGATATTCAAAAATATTTCAAATCTGCAAGTTTTGGAGCTTAAATGCATCTTCTTCTATGTATTTCAAGGTGAATCTTTCATTTTTCATCTCCTTTCATATCTTTACCCTAGATTTGCATCTTAATTGGGCTAATTGTATTCAAATAGCATCTAGATTTACTTTATTTAGGCAATTAGTTCAATTTCACATTTACTTTATCCTTTTATGGGCCAAAGAGTATGTTTCCTTGTATTTCATTCCCCTTTATAATTTTAATTTAGTATTTCCACTCTTCTTCCTCTAGGTTCTAGCTAATCTAGTTTGGATCATAAGTGGAATCATATTTGAAAACTCTCCTCTTTCCCTTTCGTACATATTTGAATGGCTTAGTGGCCCTAGAAAAGTGGAGATCTACAATCCTATTAAAGTATCTCCCTTTTCCCCCTAAACATTTTGGTGAATCTAACCTTGTGCCTCTTTCTTATTGGAGTTAGATTATTTACATTAGGTTTTCACCTTGTTTTTGTGAACCTAACTACTTTCCCCTTTCTTTTTGATCTTTGAATTTAGATCTCCCTTATTTGGATTGGGTGTTTACCTTCTTTTGGTTAATCCATATTCTTACCCTCTTTTCTTATTGGATTTAGATTGCATTATCTCTCTTTATATGTTAGATTTTGGTGTATCTAGATATACTTTATATGTCATTGTTTTCATCGGTGCTATTTATATCTCTTTTTTGCAATGTTTTCGTATATTCACATTTTGAAAATACAAAAAAAAGTGTATCTATTTCTTCTTTAGATTATATTTAATTTCAATGCAATTTTTATCATTATTTTCAAGTTTCATTCATGATATTCAAGACATTCTATTTTATGCATATGATGATGTTTTGATTGTTACAAGTTAGTGTTCTTATTGCACCAAAAGATCAACCTAGCAATGTCTGATACAACCAATTGACTTATACAACACAGGAGGTAGTTAAGCCATGTCATAAATCCCATGGGGGAACATTGGTGGTTAGTCCAAAAATCCCCCCCTCAACATTACCTGAGGAGATTCAAACCTATGACCAAGCTCTGATACTACTTGTTACAAGCTAGGATTGTCATTGCACCAAAAGATTGACCTTTTAATGCTTGATACAACCACTAGATTTATACAACACATGAGGTAGTTAAGCCATGTAGCCATGTCATGTATCCCATAGGGGAACATTGGTGGCTAATCCAACATTGATATGTTCTCTTATTGAGGCCTATCTTCCTAAAGATGATGTTGATCAATATTTAATGATTCATGATGTTCCTAACCTTGATAGTGTTATTATTTGGGATAAGCCCTTGGATAGGAATATTGACTACTCTATTCCTCATAAAAATTCCTCATCTAATGTGTTTTTTCTTATCTCCTTGGATGATTCTCCTATTTGGGATAAACCCTTAGATAAGGACATGTATCATTCCCTTCCTCATGAGACACATTTAGATGATCAACCTCTTTTTGTGCATTTAATTGATACACCTTATATACATGAGTTATTTATGAATTTTTTTTAATCCTCCTCCTAAGAGTGCCTTAGAAATAGAAAACCACACATTTGATACTCCTTCTTATGACATGTCTCACTTAAATTAGGTTTTGTTGAGAAGGATGACTCTTATGACCTTATTTTCACAAATTCAAACTTATACCCTAAGGATCCTATTCATGTTGACTCTATGAGTAGTTTCTCAACTCTAAAAGATTGGGAAACCCTATATTTTGAACCCACATTTTATATTCTTGACTTTTTGCATCCAACACCTTTATTTGATGAGTATATTCATATTGAATGCTTTCTTTACAGTATCATATAATTAAACCTAATAAAGCTTCTTTATCTATGCTTCGTCCTTATTTTACATTCATTGCTTGTATTATGTTTCATATGACTTGTAATGTTGATTGGTATATTTTTCGTGATCATTTTACTTGATGCATCCGCATCCCTATTATGTTACTCCTAGCTATGAGACATTTTTAGCCTACCTTTTTAGGGCTCTTTTTCCTACTTTGTGAGAAACACAATAACCATTCCCCTTGTCTCCATACTTGGTGGGAAAAGGCCCAATTTCTTCTTTTTATATCTATATTATAGGATCCATCTTCTACCTTTGATTACTTATTTTCCTTTTATATGATGACATATTTTCTTGCATTCATTTATTGTGATTACTTGTGGACTAACATCCCATGTGCAATCTAATGTTTTCTTTAAATCAAATGTCTAATATAAATTGAAACCACCTAGGGAGGTATAATGTAATTTTTCTTCTCTTATCTTTTCCAATATACTTGAATTCTCTTATTAATTGATGGTTTGTCTTACATGAATTTATTGTATTATGTGGGGATTAACGTCTTGAGTGCAATCTTATGGTTTTAAGTGCATCTTTATTTTAAAAGAATCTCTCATTTAGGGCATATCTTGGAACTTCCTTTTCTTTTCTCTCAAGTATATGCTATCCCTTTATTGTCCCTTTCAAGATAACTAAGTGGGAATAATATGGTATCCTTTCATCTTCCCTCTTCATTTATTTATAGATTGCATTATTTTATAGTATATTCTTATCTTTGGCAATAAAAAGATTTGTTACATGCAAGATTATGTTTCTATTTCCTAGAAAATATCTCTTTATACCTTAGATTGAATGTTTCTCATCTAATAATCATCTATAGTTTACTTCTTGAGTGATATTTTTTCTAAAATTTTATGTTTAGGTATCCAATGATATCTCTTTCTTTAATCATCTACAGTGTTACATTATTATATAATACTTCTTGTTGGATATGGAATGTTTGCATTTTGTACATGGCTATCAGTTGTTGCTCAAAATTGATCTTTATATATTATGATATTTTGTTATATAATCCTACCATTTATTTTATTTCTTTTCTCACACTTAAGGGGAAAGGTTCCTTTGTACATTCTTTATTTCTCACTTTGTCTGAGGATTGAATTTCCTTAATATAGTGGTATTTATTTATTATGTGGCATTATTTTCCTATAAGGAATTGTGTCTTGATCATGACTCTCTCTTATACAAGAGGTGCATGTCCTTGATCATCATCTCTTCTTTATTTGCAAAACTATGTTCATTATAAACATTTTCCCTTACTTTGTCATCCTTCTCCCAAGGATCCCTATTGCACCTATATGCATGAGGCTAAATAGATGCATTCTTGTTCATCTTATTATTTGTCTTGAAGTTTTTCATGACACTCCTCTTGAAGGTAGATGTCTTTTTACACAAGATCTCTTCCTTTCAAGGGTCTCTTCTCATTTGCAACATATCCTTTCATAATTTATCTATTTCCTTAGTGTATAAGACACTAGTACATCTGAGACCATTTTTCGACCATTATTGGTCAAAATTTTGATGCACTTTTTGACCAAAGTCGACCAACCCATTGGTCAAAAATTTTTTGGTTGAAATTTTGACCAATACTTTGGTCAAAAAACCTCCATGACCATTATGCAAGTTTTGTCAGGAATTGGTTGAAATTTTGACCAAATAAGGAAGAAATTTTTGACCAATAAAGGTAGAAAATTTGAGCAATGTAGGTAGAAAATATTGGCCAAGAAAGGTGGAAATTTTGACCAAAGAAGGTAGAAATTTCAACCAATAAAGGTAGAAATTTTGACCAAAGAAAGTAGAAAATCTTGACCAGAAAGGTGGAAATTTTGACTAATGAAGGTAGAAATTTTGACCAATGAAGGTAAAAAATTTTGACAATTGAAGGTAGAGATTTCGACCAATGAAGGTAGAAATTTCTACCAATGCCTGGGTGTAAATTGTTTTTCAGGCATTCTATAAAATAATTCACATGCCTTGTGTATGATATGAGATTTTGCATGCATCCTACGCTCTCTCATCCGGTTGATGATGGTTTATAGATAGTGATATGAAATGATAACGCTAAAAAACACACAATCAAATCCAAAATGAACTTGCACTACAAATGGATTGTGCGAATCTGATATTCTTGATTTTACATGCATGTCTACCAGGAAAAATATATGTTAAAGTTGTGATTGTCTTGGTAGACATGCATGCAATTTTACCAATATCAGATTTCCACAATCCATTTGTAGTGCAAGTTCATTTTGCATTCGATTATGTGTTTTTTAGCATCATGGTTTCAGATCACTTTGTGTAATCCATATCATCTGGATGAGAGAGAATGCAGGATGCATGCAAAATGTCATATCATATGCAAGGCATGTGAACTATTTTATAGAATGCTTGAAAAACATCAATAGTAACTAATATGAAGAATATATAATTATTCATATGATTGAGAAAAATCATGTACATTGTATGAAGGCAGTCCATGTCTAATAGGGCCCACCAAAAGATAAAACATATGATAAAAAGACTTATTTTCATGTTTTGAACGTATGGGGTACTTAGTTGCTGTTCTCCTAAAGCTACATGCCAAAATTAGAAAAAATAGACATGTCTTTGGAGTTGAATCTACTTCCGTTGCACACTGATTTTTTAAAGTTGCTAGAATAGGCATATCTATTTAGCTTGTTCCTTCACACATATCTTTTAGCTCATTTCTTCATAGTCTTTTAGTCTTTATTTTTGGTTTTTCTAGTGTTTTAGTATGGGCAGCACCAGAATTGTGTTTTCTCAAAAAATATGCAAAACTCAATGCGATAGAAAAACATGATCCATCATCTAATAGTCCTTTTATTCTACATTGTGTTTCTCACATTGAAGGATCTTGCTATTGACATAGAATTCCCAGAAATGGAGGAACTAAACTAGCACCCAAGCAGGATTTGAATCTTAATGGAAAGAACAACACCACTATTTAACCATCACAACATGCCAATGTGGGCTTTTTTTAAAAGGTTTCGGCTGGGACAGATAAGGCCAAGTTTTTGTGTGCGAAATCGGCATACTATGGCTTGAATTTTAGCTCTTAATTTGCTATTTATTAATGTATTATCAATCATACACAGAAATTAGGTTGAAAAATAAGGTAATTTTTACATTATATCATAGTAGAATTGAGCTGCATAGTTTTTTGAATCAAATTTGTTGACCCATAACTCATCAAATGTGGATCGTGGAAAACCATCTCATGGGCATGAATGGTCCACTTGTCACTTTTCAATTCAGGCAATGCTCTAAGGGGTAAGCATCAAGACTCCCCAAGAGGTGACTTATCTTGGAACTACTCCAACTAAGAATCATTAGCATTGTACAAGGATGGGTGACAAGCATTTTCGTAATTCTTTATGTCTTGTTAGATAAAGATGTAATCATGTTTAGCAAATAGAAATCCAAAACTAGTAACATACATTGCAAAAACCAAAAATTTCACATGACGGGAATAAAAGGATCACTAATTTCAATATCCCAATGTTTTTAAGTTCCATTCCATTAGAAGTGAGCTATTTGTGCATAGTAAACAACTTGGCCCTGCCTTAGAGAACCGTTTCAATATTATGATACATGTAAACATTATATCCATTGTGACACATATTTGAGGGAAATGAGAATAATTTAAGATACAAGATATATAAACAATCATTACCAAAACTCTATGTTAAATTGATTTTGTACTAGAAACCATGCTATTAATTCACTCCCTAATATGTCCAGTTGTTGTACCTAGCAAAGGAGCTAGCTATTAGCGCATCACAAATTGCAGTTTCCCAATCATGTGTAAAAAGAATGAGATGATTAGAGATATGAGAATAAGATAATACCATCACAATGAAATTTTAATAAGTGTTGTGAGACATGAAGTGAATATATTAGCTTGAAATTTAGGACTCTGAGGAAGAATCTCATCTACTCCACAAGCTGCAAGTAATATAAAATCCTTCATTGCGACTACAGAAGAAATACCAGAACCCAAGTCTTGATGTTGCACATCAACCATAGACACTATCAAGAAATATATTATATATACTCAAACAAATAATTAACTTATAAAGGGGCATATGTATTTTTTTGGATTAATCATAGAAGATTCCATGTGCTTCACAATTTATTGAGTAAAACTTATCTCCAAAAAAGCATTCACAATCATATCATGTAAATTTTTCTAAAGTTTGAAGGATACAATGTTGAAGTAGCTTCAAAAAGATCGTCCGAAGGACATGATATGCTCAGGCTGAAGGAGCTTTGAGATTTATTACCACAATTGGGAATGGGCTCATATTCAATCTTCTAAAGATTGAAGATGAGCCCATTCCTGAGTGTCATAATGAATCTATAACCTTGACACCCATCTCTTTGTAGACTTGCACATAGGCTTTAGAATATTGATGACACAATTCATTTGTCTGTACTATTGGAGAAAAAATACTACTGTAGAATCCAAAAAAGTTAGGCTAAACAGGTAGATTATAGAATCATGAAATTGTGAACCATTACACACACACAAGAAGAACAATACCTTGAAACACTACTAAAAAAAATGATGAAAATCATATCTAACCTGTGGATAAAGATGGCACAATTTTTTGGCATGTAGAAGACTTTTTCCTATGACTTAATCATCTTAGAATCTCCACCAACTATCAAGAGTTTACCTTTTTTGTTAACAAGCAGCCTCTGATTCAAGAATCTATTAATTATTCCTTAATAGTTAGGGACCTTCACCAACTATTACCTTTTTTTTGTTGACAACCAGCCTCTGATTTCTAGCAGGGATTTATCTTTGACTATCTCTGAGAGTCTTCAAGGATTTGTTTTGTTTGAGACTGTAGTACACCAAATTCATATGACAACAGCACTCCCACCATTCTTTACTAGTGCTAGTTTAGAAGGAATTCAAACATTGTTGTTCGTCCCACCATGCCCTTATGCTTTCTACTAGGAACTTTCCTCTCGACTAATGGAGTTCTATATTTGTGTCTGCATGAATTGCACTACCTACATTTTCTTTTTCTTCTCTTCCATGGTTTTTTCTTTATTGTTATTATGTATCTTTGCTCTTACCCTAGAATGGGTCAAAGTTAAACTAGATGACCAATACGCTAATTTAGAAGGAATTCAAAACATTGTTATTCCTACTACCTTGCCCTTATGCTTTCTGCTTGGAACTTTCCTCTCAACTAATGGAGTTCTGTATTTTTGCCTGCATTACAACTATATTTTATTTTTCTTCCCTTCCAAGATGTTCTCTTTATTTTTATGCTGTGTGTTTGCTCACCCTAGAATGGGTCAAAGTTAAACTAGATGACCAAACTTACAATTTCTATATCTAAAGAGCACATGATCCAGTGGCTACTCTGAGTCATCCCAAAGAGCCTAGAAATATTTTGTATGGCAAGACATCTTCTAAATCCATTTTGACACAAATTTGTGCATAGTTCAGCACCATGTGAGGAAAAGAAGGCTCCACTACAACAATGTACTTTCCAATTGCATTCCATGTCCTCTTTAGTGCATTTGTCATTTCAAAATGGAAAATGTAAGCAATGTGAGGGCAAAATCTAGCAATAGAACCTACATATGTTTGCATTCTATTATAGGCATTCTTGAGGAGTATAAGCTCCACACATTCTTATTCTCATCAATAAAAAGAACATATCATTGATTTATTTTACCTACAAAATAACTTGCATTTAAAGGATAAACTTGAGATGTGCAGTATGTATCCCAGGTACTATAATGGAAATTCTACTTCATTATAGAAAATTAGTCTATCTTGTTTCCAAAAAACCCCAAAATAGTTGGATAAGTATAAATACTCCATTAATGACTAGCAAAACTGGGACAAACCAAAAGGCATTCATACATTTTTAATGGGCTATCCCCACAAAATATCATGAGATAAGTAATCCTCATCAATCATACCTTGTACAAGAAATACTTTATCCCAATATAAAGAATTGCAACTTAGACCTTCCTGGGTACACCACTTCAAAAAAAATTAAAAACATGAAAATTAAATCCTTAAAATTCTTATGTGATTCATATCTTACAATGCCAGTTTGTTCTAAACTTTCATTCATTAGTAAAAAACAAATAACAAAGAAACCAATTATAAATTTGCAAATGATATTCTTGTTTTCTCACTACTTTGCCCCCACAAACCAACAACATTCCAAATATGAGGTACAATATGTTAATTACATTACATAGACTAGAAATGGTGCAAGTATTCATAGGTTGAGGATTCTACATGATGACTTGACTTATGTCACAAAGTTCAATTTTTTCCTTGGCTTAAACTTTTTAAAACATTAACAAAGAGACTAAAACCATCCCTAGGTAGAAAAAAGGTTAGAAACCAAAGCAACTAACTTAAATCAAAGTTCATCAGCCATAGTTTCCTGGATCTCAGCTACAAGTTCACGAAAAATGCAGCATTCACTAGCTACCAAGTTAGCAGTATGATGACAATATATACAATAATAGAAAGAATATATGTGATACCTATTTATGAAAAATCAATAAAAATATGTTCAACGGAACAAACCTTGCTTTCTATGAGAACTTTAATTTATATTTGGGTATCACGCAATTTTAGCAAACACAAATTTGATATCCATCCAACACATGGAAAGCTAATAACTATGCATATTACATAACAAAACAAACCTTGTTCTTCATGAGAAGTCTTTAAATCAGCTAGGTTGGTATGCATAAAAATATCCTTTGAACTCATCTCATCCTAAAAATTAGTGAAGAATTTCATCAGACAAGTTCAGCATTGACATAGCTCAAAAATTTATTAACTCATTATATAATAAAGATTCTCAAAAAAATCCAGATCAATTGTTAAAAGATAAAAATATTTATCCATGTAGCAAAGCATTGCCAACTGAATGGAAGAAAAGAGTTAAAATATAAAATTTGATCTGGTGTTCTACAAATAAAGACACCAAACCTAGATGCTTTGATAGTCAGTCTTATACGTTATTCAGTTATGCTAAAGAAACATATAAATTGATGCCTCCCATTGTCATTACAACATTTTTCTCCTTATTTCTCAGCATAGATCATAAAATGCCCCCCATTGTCATTACAAAAAATTTCTCCTTATTTCTTAGCATACATCATAAAGATTGCATTGTTGTACACTATTAAAAATTAAGATTGCTAGTGCTTAGATTATTTTTGCATTCAGTTATGAAATTTTGAAAATAATAAAGTTGCTCATGAGAAGAAATGAAAAGCCAGTTGTCACCTTTTTAAATACTTTGCAACACTTTGTTATCAAAGCTTGGTCATAGGTCCCGAATCTCCTCGGATAATGTTGAAGGGGAGATTGTTGAACTAATGATCAATGTTCCCCTTCGAGATTAGTGACATGGCTTAACCACCTCCTGTGTTCTATAAGTCTAGTGGTTGTATTGGACATTGATAGGTCATTCTTTTGGTGTAACGACAACCCCAGCTTGTAACAATGGGAATTTCAAACCTCACAAAATGATTCTCATTTCAGTATTATGACTTAGTGTACAGTACTGTCATGTTCAATTTTCATTTATGAGTTCAAAGAGACTTGGTTGAGTTTAGTAGCTTATTAAAGGACTCTTTAAAGCTCCCACTAGAAGGCATAGACGTGTCATTAAGTTTGAAAGGTTAGAACTGTGGGTGCAAAATGTCTCTGATGAATCCCCTCAAAAACTTGATCTTCATTGCTTCAATCTGAAAAAACTTTGCATGCTATTGATCTATCTTGTAAAAACATTCAACCTAGATCATGAAGCCTTCTGTGCATAATTTCAAACCTCACAAAATGGTTCTCATTTCAGTATTATGACTCACAACACAACCTTCTGGAGCCTTACGAGAATCTTATATGGAAGCACAACACAACCAATACTTTGTCAAAAAGTCCCAACAAACATGACATTTAGTCTACATACTTGAAAATTTGAAATAATGAGAACAGCAACGAAGGCTTAATCTTGATACTACAATGTCTCAATAAAATTGACTTGTAAATGTACAGTAAGATCAAAGGTACTAGCTTCAATAATTCTCTCCTATGTTGAAAATTTACTAGTCATTGATAGAAAAGATTTATAGCTCATCATTTCCAAACATGGGAACAATTAAGAAAATATTACAAGATATTTAAAGCACATTCAAGCTGACAATTAAATTTCAAGTGAAACTCATTCTTAACTAAGAGACAAGAAAGTTAGTCTACATGTACAACAAACAAAAAACTGCTTCCCCACCACCCAAAAAGCACATGAAAAACAAGTAAGAGGCATGCAAGAGGACAATCTTTTTATTATTTATTATCAATATCATAATATCTTGACAATTAAATTGCATGCTCAATGTAGTGAACTCGGTCACAGGATAAATCTAAAGATGCAAAATTATAAAATATGTTCATCTATGTATATATTGTGATTAAATACTCTTATTGTGAGATGCAACTGTGTATTGACCTCAAACAAAACATGTTTTCAGCAGAAATATTTTAAGCCTTCCAAAATACATAAGTATTTATTATGCTTCAAGCTCAAAGCCATACCAAAATGAGGGCCTTTTTACATCGTAATAAGTGTTACAAGTACAATATTTTATGATAACAATATTAATAATTATTAATATACTTTTAAAGGTGGCAACTTGTCTTGTAGCCTCTCCCTCATACATATATAGTACAAGCACTATTGTCTCTTTGTCCGTAATATCTAACTATTTACAAGCATGTTCTCTAAGAAGAGTCATATATTTACAAATTACCAATGATGATTTTTACTCTTTAGTTGTCATATAATTTGACAAGAAATGTTTGGAAAATATGGAACTAGTCCTCTAAATTGTGGCAATCTAAAATGATTTACCAAATGCGATAAAAAAATATGCCAAAACAAAACGAAAGAGATGTAATCTATACATTATTTACTATGACTAGCCTTGATATGTAGATGAATATGAATAGAAACACCAAAGGCTGAAATAAAGGGCAATGCATCTGGCACTATAAAGGGTGTCATCTACACAATTTCTTTGAGCGACCTATTTTCTCCTTGCAATCGCTGTCTACAGGTTGCCACCTTATTTATGAAGGGAACAACAGAGTTCAATCAACATTTACTGCATTTAATAAAATAAAATCCAGTAGGTTTGTATGATTATTGAGGGAGCGGGACATGCTTAAGAAATATTTAATACTAACTGCAATTACTTGTAAAGAAAAGAATGAGAGAAATTGCATCCCTTAAAGGGGAAGGGTATAAAAAGAGGTCTAGCAAAGAGAAATGTGGAAGAAAACTAAATGCAAATTTATATATTTATTTTGCATTAGGAGAGCATAAACAGTGTCCTAGTAGACCAAGGACAAAACCCCTCCACATACTTATTTGGACTGATCCATTATTCCAACTAGTCTATTTTCATGGCAGAGTTCTTTATCAACTCTTCACATTTCACTAATGGTCTGGTAACATTCTTATTTTTCAAGTTTAGCAAATGTTAGAAGGTTTACTCTATGACATGGAATTAACAGGCTACATAACATCCAATTTCAACTCATTGATAAAATATACAGTCAAAATACAAACTATGGAAAACCAATGATGAATGGAAGGAGATTGGCAGTAGGGACTGAAACATGCCAAACAAACATATATCTAGCTTAGTGATGGTAGTATGTATTAAATTTGACATCTTTGATTTCATTAGAGGAGCTTTTCATACAGAGTAGACCAAACTGGAATTAAGCCATGGACAATACAGAAGATTTGATGGGAGATAAATATATAACCTAATCATTATTAAAAATACAATCAAACTTATATACAATCAGCACAGATTGACAATCAATAGTAAACATAATAAAAGCATAGAACATTATTAAATAAGGCCAGTAAGTGATAACTCTCCACTTGCTAGAGTAGAATGGCCCATCTGAGGACAAAAATAACATAACTTCATCTCCTAGCTTCTAAGTAGTGTAAAACAATCACCAATACAGTCAGCAAATTGAGAAACCCAATCAGCAATTCTTGTCCAGCAAATTTCAAGCATTGATTGGAAGCATGGTGGTTGTTTCATGTCTTTGGTTAGGAGCCTCAATTAATAGATGTAATAGGAATCAATAATCAATAAAAGACAACCTACTTCCAGCCCTCAATTCAACCTTAAGATATCATATGATCATCAATGTAGTTGTACTTTCACAATATCAGCAATCTTGAGTATTAAGTCCTAGAGATCATATCCATCCTCTGCCTTGACTAAGAATCTGGATTATAATTAGCTTATCATTTCAATACAAGAAAGTCTCAATACTACTTGGTACCAATATTAATGTAATATCTAGTTAACACAAGGTTGATCCACCTATTAAAACATATCGATATCAACATTAAGTTATGTGTGGTGATCTCAAACTACGAGCTACAATGGTTACTTATATCTATTTGACAAAATAATTTCTTCAAAAATGACCAAAGCCTAATCTACAAGGCTATTACACTCATGCTTCCCATCTTTATTAACATCATAAGTCTACAAAGCACAATACATGTTATTAATCATTGTGAGCAAAGAGAACTTGAGGCCAGTACCAGTAGGAAACAATACAGTAACTTATACTGAAACATGTTATCTGAAGAAATTGTGACAGAAATCCTCTATTTTAGTAAAAGTCCTCAAAACTTGGATAGAAAATAACCATGAAAGATAAGAAAAGAACACAATAAAAGCAATATAAAAAAAGAATTGAAAATGCATTTTTAAAAAGTAGTAAAATAATGCCAAAAAAAAATCTAGCAATCTGATCCATATTTATTTATCAGTGATTTCATCTGACTATAATTTAGAGAAACAATTCATATTATCTGAGTAAACAAATAGTGTTGAGTAAACCATAGTATAGCATCAAACTTTATGAAAAGGCATAAAATCCCAAGTTGTGCTTCATGCACAGAACTCTAAAACTTCTAATTCTAGATAGGGAAACTTATAGACCAACTCAAATCCTCTAAGTCCCTTAAAATGCTAAGATGTAATAGATTTGGAGCCATAGACACAAGAAGACTCATGTATAGAGAGGAGGACTCTACCACTATACCCACTTTCTTGTGGTAACAATATTTATACATAATATCTCCATACCAGACCACATACCCCAGATCCTCAGGATTATATAACCTTCTCCATATCTAATTTTCTAACAACTATATTAAATATTATGAACTTAAAATCATATTCATGTATTTATGTACCTTGAATCTATGTGATATCATAGTCCTTGCGCCCTTTTGTCTATATATCTTTTTTCTGGGCATCCATTGCCATAAAAAAACAAATTGTGTGCTCATCTATTGCAGACCCTAATTCCACACTGCTTAGTGAAAGAGGGAAGTAGTTTTAACACAGGTAATTAAAAGGTGAAGAGATGAAACTAAGAGCACGTTCATGAATTTCTACTTCCATCCATGCATGCTCAACCATTCAAAATGACTATTTTATGAACTAAATATATTTTAAAGCCCTAATCATGCCCTAAATCTACTATGAACCCACCATCATGCCCTAACTGTTATTTTCCCGTTTGTAGGTCAGCTATCCAAAGTACAAGAGTGTGCAATAGACTATAGTTAGTATATCATCCTTTTAAAAACTTTAGATTCTCACAGTATACCCTAGGTATTATTGAGGTTTTGTTCTTAAAAGTTGAAGGTTTTAGAATCTTTGCATAAATTGTTACTGTCATACTCAAAAATAGAAATCACAATTTTGCCCATAATGTGAAGACTCGGATATAATGATGCCTACCTATTATTCTTTTATGAATTTAGACCCTGAAGGTAATTCTTTGACAAATTTAGCCCCTAAAGGTAATTGTAGAAATGATCCTTAAAATATTTGCAAAATTATGTGTCTCAGGGAATGATATTTTACTTCCTACTTCACAATCATGTGTTCTGCATCTCAAGAAAAGATCAACAAAAGGACAAAGTCCAATAAGCTAGTTGGACGTAGCATATAAACTATAAGAGTTGCTGATATACACTACCCAAAGAAATAAATTGAAACATTTTTGCAATGTTAAGGAAATCCATAATCAAAAAAATCAAAACTAGAATCAATATTTAAAGGAACATACTTGCAAAAATTGGTTGCAATCAATGGGTTTCTTTCCAAAAAAATAGAACCTTTTGTTGTAGTTCTCTCTATATAGTGATTCCAGATAGTTAGGTTAAATATGGCTACTACATCTCTGATGAAAAGGTAAGAAAATAACCTATAAAGTAATCTATAATAGCCACTAAAATTAAAGAAATAGGAGATAAAAATAAGGTAAAAATAGTGAAAGGGAGATTGAATAAAAATTGTTCAGAAAATAAATAACGGCAAAGGCTGACTATTTTACAGGAGCTTTGCTCCCACACAAAGCCTATCAGCTAAAATAAATATCATATGCCTCATTTTCAAAATGCTTTTAGTTAATTGATGAAATTAGTGATTTATAAACTATTAGCCAATGATCCTACAGATTGTTCACAAAAAAAAAAAATAGAATATCATCTTCTAGCGGGTCATAGGTCAATGTGAAATGCACATGTCACTATATCAAATACACATGGCATGCAATAATAACAAAATTTAAAAAATAGCATCCAAAGATGAACTTGCTAGATGGAAGCATCCACACCAACACATCACATCAAGGCACTTTGATAAATTAAACAAATGAATCAAAACAGTCAAGGAGAGTTTATTGCTTATTAAATGAGAAAATAGTTAATTATTTGAAAATACTTATTCATACAATTTGAACATCAAGTTTTAGCATCTGCAGATTCAACATTCACAGAAGTTATTTTGAGTATAATCAATACTTGAAATGGTTGATTTTTTATGACTACATGAAGGAAACTTAACATGAACTTTAGTCTCCAAAGTTTACAGCAATTCTTTTGCAACCTATGATTGTTAGGATCCTTAAATGAACCATCTAGAGCTCTGAGATAAGTGTAACCATTCCAACATGCCATCTCATTTGTTGTCATCTTCCATGCAATCTGCAACCACTAAGTGGACCCAAGGCAAAGAATAGATAAGATACACTAGTGCATTAGGATAAATTTTAAAAGCTAAGTCTATTAAAATGAAGTCTATCTCAGAAGAAGCATAACAGGTAAAAGAGAAACAAGATAAGATGCAAAATCATAGAAGAAAAATCTAAGAACTGGTATAGGTATACAATGGTAGTAAATCTTATTAAGTTAATAGGTAGATGAGAATTCTAAAGAATATTCACGTATTAAGCTAGGATCAAAATCATTTTATGAGTATTTTCCTTTTTCATATAGTAGACATTGAATCTCCTATCCTACTACTATAAAGGGTAGAGGAGGTCAAGAGAAAAGGGCTAGGGGCTTTGGTTGAATTGGGCTTAGATAGTTGTGAAACTCTCTACAATAGTAGTTCTAGTTCAAAAATGAAACCTTTTAATGAAATCTGTAGGTAAAACACTGAAGTTTTGACAATTTGTGGTCAATTTGTTCTTAAAATCATTATATGTTTCCCACTAGAAATATTTGTAAGTAAATAGGGACAACAATTAGACTACTTAACATGGAAGAAATGAATTAATACTTTCCATATCTTAATATTTACCTCTTTTATGATCAAAGACCTCTTCGGGGGCCTAAAAAACCCCAATTCATAGACATAAATTGGGAAAATACTTAGCATGAGTTGGAATTTTCCATAGGATCAAAACCAGAGATATTGCAAATGGTAAAAGAATTTCTTTAAACAAATTTTCCATTTTCAAATAATGCTCTCAAAATAAGTCCTAATTTTGAGTATGTGCCAGCTACCCCATGATTAGGAGCTATCCCTGAATCAGGATTAATAACTAGCATTGACCTAGCTCTGACATTTGATTTTTTACTTTAGAGACTAGATATGGAGTCTCATGAACAACATCTAAAGTAGCCTTTGACCTATTATTCACTCTTGGATATGGTGTCTCATCAATAAAATCAATAGTAGCTTTCATTGCCTTCCTTTCAACCCCCACTTCTCTCCAATCTTTACATTTTCTCAACTTTGAACATCTCATTGGAGAGAATATATCACATCATCTTTATGAACTTTTATATGTTTCTTCTTCAATTGATTTACTTGGCTATTAGATCACTTCCTAATGATATGGCTAGCATGTTTTGGTGCCCACACATGTTGCAAATCTCAAGCTCTACGTGTGAAATGTGCAAATCTGTGTGTGCTCTCCCTATTTTCTTCGATTTTCTTAAGTCTACTTTCATAATCATTTCCCTTATGCTTTCTTGAAGCCCTTTCAACTTGTGGCAGTTTAAGAGAATGTTGATCATCATACAACTATCCTATCTAGCCTATCTAGCCTGCATTTCTCCCTTTCCCACCATTAGTAGCCATGATATCATTTTGAGAAGAAGCCCCTGCATCCGACTCATTTTTTTGCATATCAGCATCTTTTTCCTTATTGGACATAGAATTGAAGATATCCCCTGAATCATCATATACATAAAATTCCATATCCTTACATACTTTTCTAATCACCATGTCCAGTCAGTTAATATACCTACAAAGAAGGGCACAGCTTATATGAACATATGATAAATTTAAGTGTTATCAGATATTAAATTTACTAGACATAGTCTATTAATAAGTTAGATAGTTACCTGGATGCAATAACTCTGCTTACAAACTCATTTAGGTTTTCCCCACCAAATATTCCTCCTGGCAAATTAAATTGGATGTTTTCTAGAAGTTTGAAGATTTCTTTTATTAATTTATTCTTTGTTGGTTCTTCAATGCTCCCAACAATCTTTGAGGCAAGTATTTCCATGCAAAATAATACTTGCAATCATGTCTATTCTTGAGTGAAGAATTTCAATAACTTTTTTAATGAGCTTTCAAAGAAATGTCTATGTAAAAGTCTAAATAACAAAGACAAAAAATAAGGATACTCTCTAACCTTGTCCTCAAAAGTGTATAGAGAATCAAAATCAGAATTTCCAAGATGGTAAGATAATGGAAGGGGGCAATCTTTGTACTTGACTGCCAATTGCTTAGGTTTTTTTCAAAATTAACTTCATCACTTCATGGCAAGTGGATCTCTTAGTTGAATTGCTTGCTTTTGCAATGTTTGTAGATGAGCAATGCTTAGCTTCCAGCTGTACCTCTACATGTTGAAATGACAATATCTATAAGGCATTGCACTAGAGCTCTCAAATCAACGTCTTTGCTAGAAAGGCCATGCTGCATTCTTTCATCCACTGACTTAGTGAATGCTTTTACATTATCTAGCTCAACAATTTCGGAATCACAATCTCCAACCTTAGAAGATAAAGAAGCATTTGAAACAAATGATAAAACAGTGGATATAGGAAAAAATTGTTCACAGTTTGCCAGAGGCTATCGTGCTTTCTTGAAAACCATATCTGTAGTTGCATTATTTTTCTCCACCAAAAAGGAATACAAAGCTGCATGATTGAATAAATTGTCAAAGGCCTGGCCTACATCTAACTTCTTTGATATTTTCTTCATCCAGCGACTCAAAAATCTTAAAAATTTTGATTGTCTGTAACTATCCTTAAAATACATATCCTCAAATTTTTGGCTAGAATTACATTAGAGGTTGTTTTACTTGAACCCCTAGCAATTGTAGAATACAAGGATTCCCAAGTATTGCATTGAAGTTCAAGACCCATCATTGAGGACTTATGTTCCCTACTATTTTTGTTATTAACTGGCTCTAGGGGAACATACTCTTTTGGCATATCAAAACACAAACTAGTTGATGCTTGTTCCCACTCACAGGGTAAGGATTTATTAGAAACCAAATTAACTTCCATCTCACTTTTTTCATGAGCATTAGATGAGTTAACATTAACTTCTCCTTTGAGGTTAGGTTCCACTGGTTCAGTTTCAAGGGTTTTACCGCAAACTAGTTTACAGCAATATCCTCCAAAGCTAGTGTTCTTTGGTGGTATGTTAGATGTAAATGAAAAATTACTTCCCAAAACATGAAGAAGAGCTATGTGCATAGTCAAAGGCTCAAGAATAGCATCAAAAGAATGCTTTTTTTTTTTCAGAAATGTTAACCAATGCCACAAAGTTCTTGCATGCAAGAAACACCAAAAGCAGCTACCAAGCAAGCTTTCCACACCTAAATTCCCCACTTTTTTGTTGTAATCTCATAAGCACTTATCACCAAGTAAGTCACTCTCCATTTTGTTCTTGGAAAAATTTCCTATAGGTTCATTTTGTTCATGATTATGATCTATTTTATATTTCTTCTTACTAGAAATCCCAGAAAGCAAAACACAACTAGAAATGATATTTCTCAAATTTAGGAACTTCTCCTTCGGAAAAGGAAAAACAACATGAATTTTCATGTGACCACCACTAAAAAAATTTCTCAAATGCTTCTAAATCAAGAGAGAAAAATTGATTCCTCCCATGTAAGATTTTTCATCTTTAGGTAAATTCAGAGTTTTGACCTGAGTGAGCTCAATCCATTGCATTTCATAAGTTCTACACACCAAAGCTTTTCCATCAACGTCTTGCAACTCCATATCCACTTCTGCCAAAGTGCTACATTGTGGTGAAAAAATGATAGGATATGCAACTATAGGCCAAATTAGGGAAAAAGGCAAAATCTTGAAGCCAAAATAACAACATAACAGCTGTAAAGCTCCATCCCATTTTTATGAATACTTCAAAGATTTTTCCTAAACTTATTTCATTTGGGAAATCTCTCATTTGAGAAACAATTGGAGGAATTTCAATCCAACAAAAATGAATATCATGAGATCCAAAGGTTTCAATTACAAACCTAAACTTCAAGCTGAAAAGCTCCATTAATTGTTCATCTAACAATGAAAAAAATTCATGAAGGACTTTTCATCCTTAATAAACTTTGCAAAACCAATTCTACTCCATGGTACTAAAGAAAACAATACTACCAAATTTGATTTCATGCGTTTGCTTAAGATATCCTATTTACCTATCCATTAGAATGAATTCAAGCACTAAACCAGCTAGATTGCATTAAAAAGGTCTAGGTTCAAATATTTGAAAGACTTTGTATCTTAATCTAGAGGCTTTGTATTTCAACCCCTAAAAAAAATCGTTGCACCCATTCTGTATGTAATTTTTAGTGAATCTCACATCAAACTAAAGGGTATTAATGATTTAATTATAGAAACTAGATGACACTTTAAATGATTCTCATTGGAGGCAACAGTTTAAATGATTTTGGCAATTTACATGAGAAATAATTATTTAATTTTTGAATGCCCACTTAGAGTGTTCCTATCAATAATGACAGGCTCCCACACATAATCACGTACAAGCTCCTACATTGACTGCACCACAGATTTGGCCCGTGAATGAGCAGAGGGTTGCAGAGAGTCTGCATTGAGAGCAAGGCATTTGAGAGTTGAAACAAACATCTAGATCTTATGAACAAAGTCAAAGCAGATATGAGTAGCCCATTTTCCAACACTCTGCTCAATAAGCAATCTGGAATGATATGATGAGAGTGAAGAATCAAAAAGCTCGAATGCCCACTATCACTAAATATAATCATGCTGCCTATGCTAAATATAAAAAAGCTTGTGTAACCATGCAAGGAGAAAGTAGTGTTGGGTTATGGATTGCCAAAAAAACATCCATTGAAGATCTAATGAAGCAGTTTCAAAAGGGGGAAGAAGAGGGTAATAGATTCAATGAGTTGATTGCATTGATCAGTGATAAATGCTCCACTACTTTCAATGGCCAAAGAGGTGTGAAACCTACTCATCTCCTCAAATTTGAAGTGGAATTAGAATTAAATGTCAATAACACTCTAGCAAGATGACTGCAGTGTCAATAGTAATTATCATATCTGAGCTTTTTGCATTTATCCATGATGAGGGCAAGACAAAGAATATGGTAGACAGAACTTTGAAATCTTATTGCCAAGCATGGAATATCATAGATGTGGTTAAATAATCTGATAGTGAAGAAGCTACGCTTCTCACAATCGCTGATGAATTACTAGAGAAGTTTAACAAGGAGCACAAATGGCTGGATCAGCGTCTTCCCATGAGTGATTCTATTGAGGAGAGATCTTTGGAAGCTGCCAAAACCACTATAGAGAAAGTAGTGATATGAGTCTAGTGAAAACTAGATCATAAGATCTTAATAATTTGAAAATAGATTGTTGAATGGCATTCAGATATGACTTTTGATTTTGATGCCTTTTAAGATCACGTATGTCGAGCATTACCAGAATTCTTTGCACCCATTTTCCTTCTTATTCCGTAGCCATTTTCAATGAGTGCCCAACTTCACCAAATGTATGAGCAAGCTAGGGTAGAAGCAAGGCATCATGTTTTCTATCTGGCAAGCACATCAAGTCCAACAAAATGCAAATGATCCCGCGTGTGCCAAAAATAACACAAAAGAAATGACTATGTTTTTGGTTTTTACATCTACCCGTGTTGGTCGAAATACCCATTTTGACCTACATGTGTTGGTCAAAATTTTGACCAACACGCGGCTTAGATGTAAAAAACAAAAAAAAATTCCTTTTATAGTCTGACCAACCTAAACATTTTTAGTTGATGGTCAAAAATTTTGGTAGAAAAATAAGGTCAAATGTAGTAGTGAGAGTTTATTCTCTTTGCTAAGTTTATGGTATACATTATTGATAAATGATATATCCTTGTTGATAGAAGTATTTATCCTTGATTCACTTCCTTATGATGTCTATGGCTACATAGCCATCCTAAGGAGGGGGCATATATACACCCTATTTGTACATAGTTTCCATGAAATACAAATACAAATTTTGAGTTTGGCTTGGACTACTTTAACCTTGTCTATTGGGTATGATTTCTAGGTCACCATCAAATCTATGCATTGTGGCTTCATGTCTCTTTTGCACACATAAGTTCATATGATAAATCCCATACATATGGATAATGCATGTGCAATTGCTAAATCCTCTATGGGTATTAGTGACAACTCTCCATCCTAAGGAAACACACCCCTTTTTTTGGTTTTTTGCTAAATCCCTCCTATGGTAATGCACACACATTTACACTTTGTAGTGATACCAAAGAATTGATCTACAGGTGGAAACATACTTACACATTTATGCATAAACCACCAATGGGCCCACATGATTGACTATCGAGCACACAAACTCGCTAGACTTCTTGATCCTGGTTTTTGTTTTTTGGGATTGACTATCAAGCACACAAGCATGTTAGACCATTCAATCCTTCCTCATTTTGATTCATGATAAGGGACACAAACCTTACTAGGCAAGACAATCTCTCTCTCTCTCTCTCTCTCTCTCTCTCTCTCTCTCTCTCTCTCTCTCATGTTGGTGGGATAGAATCATGAGGGATGAAATCCTTTGTGGTGCTCTTGCCTTTCCTATATGGTCTCTTATGTTTTATAATAACCTTTCAAATATGATATTAATTAATGAGACATTTTCTTAGAGGTCTCTTTCACAAGTTGATTTTGGATTTATTACTAATCCTTTTTGTGTCATTTTGGATTTGTTTCCCTTTTTTTTCTTTGGCTTCCTTTTGCTTTTTTTTTGTGCTCTTATGCATGGGAATGGAGTTAGGATCCTAGGTTTGGGGGCTTATGTCCTTAAGCTTGGTGATTTTCTACCTTGATGTGACATTGTCATTCTTCTCTCCTTCCTTTAGTGAGAGTATGGCTTGCCTCATACTCCTAATAAAGTGGGCACTAAATGTAGTGTCTTAAAATAGATACACTTCATTTTGAGACCTTTTCACCCTCCTTAATATGGTTTTGGTCTCTTTTTCTCTTCTTCCTCTTCTATTACATGCTTTTGTGTCTCACTTTTTGACATGGTCTTCTAGGTGTCACTTTGATACCCTTTTGACCATATCTCTTGTTAATTTCACTATCTTTCAGTTTCACCTGCATCTCCCTCTGGAGCTTCTCGTGGCTCCTCTAACCTGTCCTTTCGGACCAAGTCAACTCAAGTCAACTTGGACTGGACTAGGTCAACCTAGGTTGACCTAGTCTTGTTGAAAATCTGGATAAATAGGACAAGCTATAAAAGAGTTAGAGTTGTCATTTATGAAAAAATATATCTTGTATAAAGAAGGCACTATGTACAGATGAAGATTTCATTTTTAGACTTGAAAATTATCTAAGTACAAGATAGTTTATCTGATAGAAATAGAGATTTTTTATATGTGTGCATGACATAAGCCTTATTGAAACATGTGCAATTAGGGACAGATAGTATAGAGTGTCAAAATGACGTATGTAAGTGTGTGAGTTAGTGTGCTCAATAAAAAAGAAGATATGATAGTTTTACTAGTTGCGACAGTATATAGATAGGAATAGAGCATAATAAAAAATGGGTAATTGTGAGTTAAGGAATTATTTTATTTACAAAATAATTACTTAACTTATTAGGGATGACATCCTAGATGTTAACCCTAAAAAAACAAGAATTAATTTTGTATTTAGCCAAGCATGTGAAAGCTTGAAGGTTGACTGGACAGTAATTTGTAAATTGTAACGGTATAAAGGCATATTACAATATGTGAAATAAAGTTTACTTCTTAGGAAAACTATGTGAACTTTATGTGATGAAAATTCTAATGTAAGATTAGAGGATTGTGAATTATGTTATTAGTAGCAGTGACATACCAGATATTGAAGATATCAATAGCAAGCAAGAGGTTATTGTATCTATTTTTTTGTATCAAGGAATTGTATTGTAAGTTACATGTTTGGGCAATGGGCTCAACTTGTACATCATTTTGTATATGTATATGTACCAACTCCTAATAGGGTTGAAGTAACTCCTAATAGAGTTGAGGCTTCTAACAAGACCTAAGTCCTTTAACAAGGATTGAGACACTATATGTGTGTAATAGACTCCTAACAGGGTCAATATTTTTAACCAAATACCTTTGATTAGTGGATCACTTTGTGGGTACCATCCCCATCGAGGTTTTCCCTTGGCCAGGGTATTCCTAGTTAAAAAAATATGGTGTTATGAGTTCTCTTATTGCATGGTTATGTTTATTATTTAGCATTGTTAGTTTTCTTTCATATGCAAGTTATAAGGTAATTAATATTGAGGAAGATCCCTATGGATATGGAACAATTATAGAATAATATTGAGGAAGCTCTTGAGAAGATTGATATTCTTACTAAAAAAAGAGATAACCTAAAAGAAAGATATGAAGATGCAAAAGACTACATTGGGAAATTGAAAGATAAGATTGATCATCTCAAACCAAGAAAGGAACCTAAAGATCAGACGAAAGATAGTGATGAAGTATCAAGATTGAAGAAAGAAAATAAGATTTTGAAACATGAGTTGAAGAGTACTAAATTAAAGCTAAGTTTGAAGAAAGATGATAGAAAAGTTGAGTTATATCTAAAATCTAAGAATGCAGATCTAAGATCCCATCTTACAAAAGTGACATCTAAACTTGAATCCATCAAGTTAGAACATGCAGAACTTGAAAAGTACAATACTATTGTGAAAGGAGAGTTAACCCAAACTAAGCAACAATTAGAAAATCTATCATCTAGTAGTGACAAAATTTATGAGCAACTATATTTTCAGAGACCTTCCTATGATAAGACTGGTCTTGGATATTTTATTGGAGAAAAGTTAGCAAAGAAATCTAAAACAAGAAAAGAACCAAATCTAGTTGTTGAACATCTTGAACATAAGATAGATGAGAAAAATAAGATTGAATCAAGTCAATCTAAAGATGCACCAAATGAATTTGAGCAAGCAAGTCAACCTAAGAAAGTTAATGAACTAGAGGCAACTAAGAAAGCTAAACCACATAAAGAAGTAAGGTGTGAATTTAAATGTAGATGCTTTATATGTAATGAAGTTGGTCATATAAAGAGAAATTGTATAGGTAAGTTATTCAAAACTATTAGTTATTTTTATTGTTATAATTGTCATGGTTTTGTTTATACAGAAGTTGATTGTAAGAAACTTAAATTTGATAGTAATAATAGAAATAGTAGAATTTGTATAGATACTAATACTGTAGGTAATGAAAGATGGACTTGTAGTGAAAGGAGGAGATCAAATGAAGGAAAAAATGGAACAAGGATCAACATTGTGTGTTACAAATGTAACAACTTTGGACATATTTCTAGAAATTATAGAGCACCAATTAACTAGTTTGGATCTAATCAAAGAAGTAGTGCACCAATATGTCAATTATGCAACAACTTTGGTCATATAGCAAGATTATATAGAATGGACATGAGGAATATCAATAGGAATCCAAATTTCAAAAGGAACAACAACATAAATGTCAGAAAGAATGATAGCAACAGTAACACTTAGAAAGATGAGTTGAGAGAACATGTAGAAGAATTCAAAGAGGTGTTTGTCAAGGCAAAAGATCCATCAAGTTCACATGTAGTATTGGAAGAACAATATTTTGATGTATCTGGTGAAAGATTGAAGTTAGCTATTATATGTGATTCATCCTAGTTGAACTAAGCACCTTTCTATTTGAAGATCAAGTACAAGAGAGATAAAACTAAAGTTAGAGATCAAGTTAAGAGTTGCATAGTTAGTATGAGGTAGTACATGATGAGTCCAAGCTATGGTTAAGTGTACATGTCATTTGGAGATTGTATGCATATGTTCAAAAGAAGACAAGTTTACCAATAATTAGAAACAACTTTTTATAAATTGCGTACTTGTGCAATTAATGCGAAGATCAATTTGGTAAGATATGAGCCATGCGAATAAGATTGTTTGTATCATTCAATCGTGTGAAAGGTAAAGAAGTAAAGAGTGAATTGACAAAAATTGAAAGCAATTTGGAGACAAATTGAATTGTGAAGTTCTATAAACCCTAGTTACACGCAGAAACAAGGTATTTTCATATTTTCCATAAGAATTGTGTTGAGAATTGAGTTGTGAATTTAACTATTGAAATGGGCATGTCATTGATTCATAATGTTGAGGATGAAGCAAGACCTAAGTAAAAGATAAGTCTTGTAAAACCTATGGTAGATGATCCTAGTGTTGCATTTTCAAGAATTTTGGAAAACATCATTCACTTAGAAGATGTAGGTAGTTATCTCATAAGTAAGTTTTAAATAGTAGGAGATAAAGCACATATTTGAGGAATTCAACCTTATTTGTAACCAGGAGATGAGTTATAAATAAGGTTTTGATTATCTAAAAGATAATTACCTAGTAAAATCTATGTTCTATTATGAGTTTGACAATACATAATGGACTAAGATCATATTGAGCTTAATTCATGATGGAAATATAGTAATTAGCAAGATTGAGAAAGATGATGTTATATTTCTAAGTAGGATCATTACAATGACGATATGCTCTAGTTCAAGAGATGATGATATGGTAGTTGGATTTGTACAAGTAACCTATAAGATTTGTACTGATAGAGAAAAAGTCAACTTGAGTGAAATTCTTAGAGCATAGTTGAGGAGAACCTTAAGAGAATCAAAAAGGTAAAAAATAGTTAGTTTGTATTCCAATCTTTAATCACACAAATGTTTTTCCACTTGATTAATAGATTGGCATTCACATCAGTGTCTAAATTCATTAGTAGTGATAGATGCACCATGGAAAAGATATCATAAAATCATAATAGACACTTTATTGAAAAGGTCACCAATAATGCAGATCTTATTGTGAAAGCAATTTAGAATGAATTGAGAACAAGATTTAGAATTCCACCTTCTATGGTAGAAAAATATAAAAATGAGATATGTTTCATGGTAGATATAGACTACACTTACATTGAAGTAGTAGAACCAATAATGTTGTATGTTGAGACATTAGGCTATGAAGTTTCTGGGGAAGAAATTGAAGGATATGTAAAGGAAATATTTAAATCAAACAAGGATGAAGAATTTCATAGACTTGGGACTTATGAAGAACTAATGAAATCATTCATCCATGCACAATTGGAGAAGGTAGTAAAGAAAAAGATTGAGTCGGTAATAAAGAAGTCTATGATACAAGCAAGGATGATAGCAGAAGAGGCAAGTGCAATAAGGAAAACCATCATAGGTATGAAACATATTGGTCAACAAGGATTAATTTATGTGGCACCATTAATAGCTGCAAGACTATCTGAAGGAGTAACACTGGTCGCACCATCTATAGTAATACCTATAGCACAGTATGCAATAGTATCACAAGAACAAACACCCATTACACCTACTATTCCACTAATTAATTTATTAGAAGAAGAAGAAAAAGTAAAAATAGTTGAAACCAAGAGGAAATTAATCAAACTACCTAAAGTAAAACAAAAATCCCCTGATTCACCTAGAAATAAAATAATGAAAGCTATGGTTGCAAGACATGGTAAGAGACAAAAGGAATTAATGCCTAGCATGCCTAGTAAGAAGATGTGAAGTCAAACAGTGCTTGAGAAGATAGTAGAAAAGAAATCTAAAGTTACAAACTCAATAAGGAAGGCATGGAAGCCTAAAATTGAGAAGTTGAACAACACAATCATTAATGAAGCTAATTTTGTTCAATTAAACAAATATTATCATCTGGGTACTAGAATAGATAGACTGGAGTTAGAAAATGCAGTAATTAGACATATGATATTACCTAGCAAAAAGTTTGAGGATTTGAAAGATGGGATCCAAAAAGATCTTTATGAAAGATTCATCAAAAGAAGAAAGAGGGTAACCAATGAAGATAAGGGAATTAGACAAAACCAAATAAGAAAATTATGCCAAGTAGATAGTGATGACCATATGGACACCCTTATGAAGAGTCTTGAGCCTTATCTTATGAACAAGACAAGAGCAACATTGAGAATGAGAGCAAATTATCAGGAAGTAAATGAAGAGATAGAAAAAGATATAGTTCAAATGATGGTTTATCTAAATAAGGAAGCAGCAACACCTCAAGTCACTACTACAAAGGACACACTATAGATTGATAGCACCAAAGTGACATTTGATACATCAAAATATCCCTTTAAGGAGTATGGCCCCAATGTTGGAAATTTGACCAACCATACCAACTCAAAGGAAGAGGATGAGGGAAAAAAAAAGAAAGAAGAAGAGGAAAATTTAAAAAAGGAAGAAGAAGGAAGAAGAAGAGAGGAAAAAGAAAGAAGAGGAAGAGAAGAGGAAAGAAGAGGAAGAGAAATAGAAGAAAGGAAGAAGAGAATAAAAGAAAGGAAGAGGAAAAGAAGAAGAAAGAAGAGGAAGACAAAAAGAAGGAAGAAGAAGAAAAGAAAAGAAAGGTAGATGGGGAGAAGAAGAAAAAGGAGGAAGAGACAAAGAAGGCTAGTGCGCCTAGTTCATCTAGGACACTCTTTACCTTAGCAACACTGATAGGAATGGATGATGATGAGTAGACTAAACTAATCTCATCGATCAATAAAATAATTGATATGGATAGAAAGGTGAAGAGTCCGAAAATATCCCTTATGGAAGTGATTGGAAAACTTGAAAACACCTTGACTATGATATTAATAGAGTTAGATCTAGAAGATAGAGAAAAAGTAGTAATCCAAGCTTCTGATGTTGAATTCACAAGTTTGTTTGATGTAATAGTAGTACAAGCTTACACAAGTCATAATGCTCAAAAGTTTGACACTATATGTCAAAATATTAGAAATGAATTAAGAGCTCTTGATACATGCATCAAGAAGCTAAGAAGATGTGAACAAGAAGGCATTGTATTATATGCCAAATGTACAATGTCTTTTAAGTTCACTGAGGACAATAAAGATGAGCTGAAGAGGAAGCATGATGCGTTATAGGCATGAGTAATTTAGCTTCAACATCCAAATAAGAAGATTGAAGACATTGAGGCACATATAAGGAAGACTTATGATGAGATAAGTCTTATAGAAACTAATAAAGAAAGGACAATGAAGATGTTATCACTTCTAAGAGAACATTTGTCTTTGAAGATAAGTACACTTGTAAAGAAAGTGGAAGAATGTCTAAAAGTGAAGACATATTTTGACAAGTTTGTCTACTCAGACTTAAATGCGGTTGAAATAGTATCCTGTGGGTTATGCACTCTACTCAACATATCATAGGGAGTCAAATATTCATGAGGAAAGAACTCTGAAAGTGTGAAGACAAGATTTGATGATTGTATGGTATAACTATTAGCCTGATGCAGAGGCATAGAACCAAAATTTTGACTTGTATATAAGTTTTGGGACCTTTGTCACTGATGTCAAAGGTGGAGTAGTATAGGAAAATTGTATAAAGTATAATGTAAGGGGGACTTACAAAATAATAGTATGATGTATGTAGAAAGGGGGAGCAGTAATTATGCACAGTATTATAGTCAAAGAGGAAATTATAATGTTATAGGAGATTTAAGGAAAGATGGTTATAAACTATGATGATCCCAAAAAATTGAATTTTTTATGAATTTTGTAAAGGCCACATTTTTGTAAAGTTTTGATCAACATTTTGGGACTTAGCCAATTTGCCCATATGTTGCCATCAATGCCAAAGGGAGAGATTGTTGGAATTTGGATAAGTAGGAAAAGTTGTAAAAGATTTAGAGTTTTCATTTATGTAAATATATATCTTGTATGAAGAAAGCATTATGTACAGATGAAGATTTCATAGTTAGACTTGAAAATTGTCTAAGTACAAGATAATTTATTTGATAGAACAGAGATAGCTTTGATATATACAAATGATAGAACCCTTATTGACACATGCATAGTTAGGTACAGAGTGTTAGGATGATATGTGTAAGTGCATGAATTTAGTATGGTCAGTACATAATAAGATATGACAATTTTACCAGTTGTGGCAGTATACAGATAGGAACAGAGCATAACTGAAAATGGGTAACTATGAGTTAAGGAATTATCTTGTATAAAAAATAATTACTTGAATAATTAGGGATGACATCCTAGATGTTAAACCTTAGAGATAATTAATTAATTTTGTATTTAGCCAACCATGTGAAATCTTGAAGGATAACTCAATAGTAATTTGTAAATTGTAAAGGTATAAAGGCATATTACAATATGTAAAGTAAAGTGTGCTTCTTAGGAAGACTATGTGAACTTTATGTGATGAAAATTCTACTGTAAGATTAAAAGATTGCAATTTATATGATGAGCAACAGTGACATGTCAAATATTGAAGATATTAATAGAAAGCAAGAGGTTATTGTATCTTTTTTTTTTGTATCAAGAAATTACATTATAAGTTACATGTTTGGGTAGTGGGCTCAACTTTTACATAGTTTTGTATATGTATATGTAACAAATCCTAACAAGTTTGAGGGTTCTAACAAGGCCTAAGTCTTCTAACAAGGATTGAAACACTATATGCATGTAATAGACACCTAACAAGGTCAATATCTTTAACAAAATACTTTTGATTATTGGATCATTTTGTGGGTACTATCCCCACCGAGGTTTTCCCTTAGCTAAGGTTTCCCTAGTTAACAAAATATGGTGTTATGAGTTCTCTTGTTGCATGGTTAGCTTCACTATTCAAAATTGTTAGCTTACTTTCATATGCAAGTTATAAGGTAATTAATAATATCCAATTTTGGGATAAAGCTTGTAGAATACTAATTCACACCCCCCACCCCCAATATTCCCTATTTATAAAAAGTCCTCCAAGGTTGACCTAGAATAGGACTAGGTCAACCCAATTTGACCTAGTCCCTAGTAATAGCAAGGTTCAGAGCTTGAAAGTTATCAAGTTTACCAATTGATATAATTACCTCCTCCATTAGCCTGATTCATTTTCCTACCGAAAACTAGTATAAAAGAGGCTTGGGGGTTTCATTTTCATATCTCATTATCAAGTTATCTCATCTCCACAAGCAAGTGTTTGAGTCATTATTCTTTAAGAAAGCATCTTCAACCATCAAAGTTTGAGCATCTCCTTCTTGCATCAAGCTTCTTTGTTCAAGGTCGTAGTGGAGTTTGGTTCTAAGGAGAAGATCCATCATTCCAATCCATTCAAGCTATTCTACTATTCATACATGATATGTCACATGCATTTCCATCCACGAGGATTTGGCTTCTTTGATTTCCTTATGGTTTCTTTGAGTCAAGGTTATTAAACTTGCATACTTGATCACATATCAAAGGTAGTTGCATCTTCAAAGGTAATTGCATCATTCACTTGATATTATTTAGATCCACTACATGTAAGAATTTCCTTTAATAATTAAATTTCAATTTATGGTTAATTCCTTAACCTAGGGCTTGACCATGGAAAGCCCTCATAAAACCCCAACCACAAAACCATTATTTTCTATGTTGATTTGTAGGATACCAATCAGAGTTTATAGATCTAAAACCTACTTTTCAGGAGCTTTATGGACAAGTCAGTTTCAAGTCATCAAACTATATCAACTTGGTTGTAGGAAGTCCTTCCAAGTTGACCTAGTCCTTCAATGTCCCTTTCTAAGGAGATTTATAGGTTTTTTTTTTTTCATTATTTTATTCTAAGATCTGTGGATGGATATTTAAAAACATTTCAGATCTAAGAGTTTAGGAGTTAAACTACATCTTCCTCTATGTATTTCAAATTGAACCTTTCATGTTTCATTTTATTTAGTATCTTTACCCTAGATTTATATCTTAATTGGCCTAATTTTATTCACATTGCATCTAGACTTACTTTATTTAAACAATTAGTTCAATTTCACATTCACATTATCTTATTAAGGGCCAAAGAGTACATTTCCTTGTATTGCATTCCCCTTTATAATTCAAATTTATTATTGGCACCCTTCTTCCTTTGGGTTCTAGCTAACCTAATTTGCATCATAAGTGGAATCATATTAGGAAATTCCCCTTTTTCCCTTTTACATATATTTGAATGGCTTAGAGGCCCTGGAAAAGTGGAGATCTACAATCCTATTAAAGTGCCTCTCTTTTCCTCATACACACTTCATATCCATAAATTTCACCGACATCTCATATCTTTATGCCCTAATTTGATGCATCTCTCACAAAGGAGACACCTTAAAAAAATTAACATTAATTGTGGCATTGTGATATAACCTAATTTCTACCATTATAAGTCTTTAGTTGTCATTAATAACTTTTATAAAGATAATAAACATATATACAATGATTGCTACATTTAGATGATCACAATCATTGTCTTTCTTTATTCTTTTAATCATACACCTTTACATGCTAAATTGTTACTTATTTTAAAATATATGAATAATTTCCTTATGCAATTTTAATCTATATAAATTGGGGTAGTTTAATATATATGGTTATAAGTGCATATGAATTAGGCTTATTACATGATCAACTAAGTTGAATAAAATTAAAATGATTCTCATTTAGTCAACCAATATGCATAATTTTTAGCATAATATTTATGCTGTAATTATTCTTTACAAATTCACACTAAGAATTTTATGAATTCCATCTTCCATAAACTATACATTATTCAAAAATTTAAGGTATTTGTACTATATAAATTATGAATCTCAGATAACATCAATTATAGGTTATCTTGAAAGGCTCTTATCACATTTAATGCACAATGTAAGATTAGTTTATTATTTATTAGCTTTAGGATTTGTATCATCATATCTCAAGCAACACACATTTCTTATGCCACCAATAAAATTATCTTGATATTAATCTCCTTCTAAAATTAATTACAATATCTTATGGGAAAAAATCCCTAACATCAATGATAATATTTATAACATTAACTTCCTTTGTCATTAATGATAAAATCTTCAAATGAATAATATAATACTACAGTGGGAATATACATCTCCTCCCCCTTGACATAAATTACAAAGGCATGCAACTTGATTATCCATCATTAGGTGTTTCTCTTTGTTTTATATAATGCCTCCCCAATTAATAAAGCTCCCTCTCTCTCTCACTATATATTTCTCTTCATTACCATGTATAGTATTTCAAATTGTAACCTATGAGTTGATGAGACTTGAGTATTAAGCCAAGTGCATTTATGACAAATCTATGATCAATCTCTTCCACTTTTACATCATGAATTTAAAGAGGAAATTTTTCATAACCCTTGGCTCAATTACAAAGTTAATTTGGTTAGAAAATAGCCTATCACATTGACATCAACATAGTATGCACTCATTGCCAAATTATTATATTTTACAATAGATCCTCTCATGCATTAGAACATTTTTGGCATGCTCCCCTTCATTTGGATTTATTTGAAATAGATACTACAACCCATTTTGACTAACATAATCATCCTCATCATTTTCACTCTCTAGAAACATAATCTCACTCTTGTGTCTCAAGTTTTGATCTCCTTAGTGAAGCTTTGTCAAAATATAAATGTTATATTGTAGTAGCTTAGTCACATCATCTACATGACTGAAGCCATTATCTCAAGAGAGGGTTCTATGTTGCATAACATTTTCTCTCATCTCTTATCTATATATTTGATATATTATTTTACTCATGTATGTACCATCTATTTCTATCATGGCCTTTTTAAACATAAGCTTTCCTCCACTAAGCAAGATTTATTCTATCACTTTATAAATATCATTCATCTCATGCAATATAAATTTTCTTCCTTTTGTGTAGTTCATTTATATTTGCATATGTAATGTTATAGGGTTTTTCTTGCACTGAGAAAGGTTTATTTCTATTATGTTTTTGGATTAAGGTAAAAACAAGTTTTGAGGGGACCTGAAACCCCATAAAAAAACAAAAGATCAACGATAAAAATTCCACCCAATTTTACAAGGACTGGAAACCTACAATACCATCATAAAAGAAATGATTTTACAAGGACCTAAAACTTGCAAGTAGCATTCTAACAAAAACCAACTGGAAAGTAAAAATAGAGTAAAAGGCAACTAGCACAAAGGCACATAACCAGAACTAGAAACCCAAGCCAACAATCATGATGAGCAAAAGAAAAATAGGAAAACCATGTCATTGAAGCTCCTCCATAGCCATAGTCAAATCTTTAGCAGTATTAGCAATACCTTGAAGGATATCCTTATCAGTGGAAATAGGGGCAACTTCAATGGTCCCCCTAGTATTCTACCTTGTCCTTCTGCTAGGTCCACCAGTCATTTTGGTATGCATAGGAGAGATAATTTCCTTATTGCTCCTCTTGCCCAAACTAACTATTGTTGGACATAAATTATTAGTTATCATGTCCATCTATTGTTCACTATCCTTGACCAGTTTCCTAAAGCTAGCTTCATAGGCCATCAATTTCTCAAGAATATTCCCAAATTTCCCATCAAGCTCAATTCTTTTGTTTCTTTCAATATCCAAATTCTTTTGCAACTCTTTAACATTTTTCTTTAATGAAATGATTTCATTATAGAGCCACGTATCAACCTATAGAGTTGCATCCACCTTCATTTTAGCTTTATCAAGAAACAAAAGTCTTCTAATGAAATTATGCACCCCAGTCTCTGCATTCACACTCTTCAGCTCTTGGTGACCAATATCAAAGTGAGTATCTTTTGGTGTAGCCTCTTTTGGTTTAGAATTTGTCCCTAGAAAAATTTTCCTCCTTGTCCATCATTTGGGTTGAGTCAATAGTTTATTTCTATTATGTTACCACTTATCATTTCTACTATAAATTTATATATTTAGTTGTTCATGGAGTTGGAAATACCAAAATGGGGGTTTGACAATGAAAATTCTTTATGTAACCTTGAAATTTATCCTTATTTCTATGTGTGTAGTTGGTGAATAGGTTCACAAAATGAACTACCCAAGAGTGTCTTTTTGTTTCCATAGAATGGACTACAACATGACACACACATGTCTTCACAATATTTTGGCATCTAAAGTCAAGACCTTGCCTATTTTAGGATCCTGTAATTAGAATATTTCCATCTTTCTATATTCACCAGTTATTTCAGTATTTTAGATTTTATTTAACTTCATAAGTCTTTTCGTTTTTATCTTCCTAGCTCATTGGAGTTCTAATTTAGTGAGGTAGCATAAGATATATTTTCTCTTTGGGACTTGTGTATCTCAAGGGTACTAAATTACATATTTTACACTATGTTTTTTTTATTGGTAAAAGGTTGAAATTATTTAAATTTATATTAATAAAATACAATTACAAAGTCTTTGTTCAAGTGGGAATTGGTGCTGCAGTGGCAGAGAAAAGAAACGCTATAGGAGGCAACATTGTTGAAAATGTAATAGGGAATTTAATGTTATGTTTTAAATGCTTTTAGTTTTCGAAGTTTGTAATAACGTCCTACATGTGGTGGCATACCTAGAGTAGCAGTTCAATGAGCTCTCCAGATATAGCCACCTAGGACCAGGTGTGTGGATTTTAGATTAGAATAGTTTTTTAATTCATAGGTGGAGTGTTTAATGATTTTCAGAGTCCAAGAATAGGTAGTAGGCAGTTTTTTGGAATATTCCTGATTTAGGAAACGACTGTCTAATATTGGTAGGAAAAGAACGTTTCAAATTTTGATATTTTTTTGGATAGAAGACGTTTTCTTTTCTAAATAGAAAGAAAATGTTTCACATCCTTTAATTAGAAAAAGAGAGTCAGTTTTAAATGAAAGCCAGTCGGCTATGTAAGAGACGAATCGAATTTGGAGAGATATGGAATGTTTTTTCATTTTGTCTTTGTGCAAGTTTTCGATAGTCTGAGTTTTGAATGGATTTTTCTTATCTTCTCACTGGAAACAAGTTGATAGTTTGCAGAAGATTAAAAAGTTTTAGTTTTGGGTCGAATTTGGTATGTTTGCATAAAATTAGTCTGAGTGCGTGGGTAATATCTCCCAAATGCACCGTTGGATTTTCATGAGCTTTGGATATGTTATTATAGACCTAATTATGCCCATCTTCACTAGAGCGATTGAAGAGTTTTGATCTGGTTCAAAAGTTATACATGTCTGTTCACAGGTCTATCTAGAGACAGCAAGAAGCAATGTTTTGCGAAAAAATGTACTCCGATGCGTGGTCAATATCTTGGGTTTGAACCATTGGATTTATCTTAAAAAATTATATGTTTTTTAAAACCTAGTTATGCCAAATTTCAACGGTTGGATTGAGTAAATCTTTTTTTGGTTCAAAAGTTATTCATGTCTGAGTGCAGGTCTATCTGGAGGCAGCAAGAAGAAATTTTGGGGGATTTATTTTCAAAGTTTTTTTTTGAATCTAATTTTAGTGTGTGATCTTGAAGGTTGTAGATGCCCCTTGAAGCAACTTAGTTGAGTGACTAATTCCTCCTGAGTTTTTCAAGGTGTGGCTCTGCATCATTTTTGGTATCAGAGCTTGAGAGTTGTAGGTTGTGAAGTTATATGTTGAACGCCCCTAATCAAGATTCCTCAATAGGGTCAAGCAAGATGGTGACCAATGCAGAGTTAGTGAAGAAAGTAGAGGAGCAAGAAGAACTTATCTAGAAAGAGAATAGAGAGTTGAAGGGGATAGTGGTAGAACTAGCCAGTAAGTTAGAATATATGCAGAATATAGTTGAGAAGAAAGAAATGAAAGAAGAAATGGAAGAAGAGGAAGACGTACCCAACAGTGAAGAAGATAGAATATCTGAGAACAAGAAGCCATTTTTTAAAGCTTTAAAGGCTTTGGGAGGAAAACTTGTGGAGTTACCTATGTTTACAGGAAAGATGGACGCTGAATTAGTGTTGGAATGGATTGAAGCCTTAGAGAATCATTTTGAATGTGAGAAAGTTTCAGAGTCGCAGCAAGCTAAGTTGGCTAAGTCCAGAATGAAGGGAGTAGCCCTTACATGGTGGAATTTTGTGCAAGAAGAAAGGGTAAAAGAGGATAAAAGGAAGATTTGTTCATGGAAGAAGATGGTGTCAATGATAAGAGAGACGTATCTCCCTGAAGACTATGAGGTACAGTTGCATCAGAAGAGGCAGAATCTCAGACAAAGGGATATGGATGTCTGTACTTATACAGAAGAATTTCAAAAGTTAAGTCTAAGGTCAAAATTTGTAGAACCTGAGAGTATCAAGGTAGCAAGATACCTAAATGGTTTGAAGATGAACATACAAGAAGAGTTGTAGTTGCTGAGCCCTAACACCGTAGCTAAGTGCTATCAGCTGGCTTTAAAGGTGGAAGAGAAAATCAAAAGGAGACAAGAAAATAATAATAGAGGCAGAGGAAGACAACCATTCAGAGGAAGAGGTACATTTACAGGAAGGAGTCCAAATTTTCAGCCACAAACGGAGATGCATAATGAAGATAATAAGTTTGATAATTTCAGAGGAAGTTTCACAGGTAGAAGGCCAAATTTCAGAGGAAGATCACCAGGATAGACAAATGGACCAATAAGATGCTACAACTGTAATCAGGAAGGTCATATGGAACACAAATGTCTAGCAAAAGCAAGCTCTAGTACTCATGGTGAAAAGAGAATACACCTAGCACAAGAAGCAGATTTACAAGAAGATTCAGAAAGTTATGGTTATCCAGAAAAGGGAGAAGCACTTATGATGAGAAGAACACCGTTAAAAATGCCTGTCAAAGAAGAACCACTACAAGGGAAGTCCATTTTCAGAACTACCTGTAAATTTGGGGGAAAAGTTTGTAAGGTACTAGTAGACTCTGGTTCTATAGAAAATTTTGTGTCTCTTGAAATGGTGGAAAAGTTAAAGCTACCAAGAATACAACACCCGTATCCTTACAAAGTATCTTGGTTAAATAAAGGACAACAGACTATAGTAGAAGAGCAAGCTTGGGTGGAATTTCGGATTGAAGCCTATAAGGATATATTATTGTTTGATATTGTTAATATGGATGCATGCCACTTACTTTTTGGCAGACCCTGGTAATATGATCTCAAGGCACATCATGATGGAGTGAAGAATACGTATACCATTACAAAGAATGGAAAGGTCATTGAACTGATACCTTTAGTTGAGCCAAGTCAAGAAGAATCAAAAGCCACAGAAGCCAAAGTTATGGTGATGGGTAAGAAAGAATTCTTGAAAGAGGTGAAAGGAAAGAAGAGCCCACTCTTTGCACCGGTTCCGGTACTCAAAGACAAATTATAGAATGATGCTGAAAATTAGACTGAGGAAGAAAATTTAGAGATGGAGTCTTCAAACTTGAAGGTGGAAGTGATAGAAAAGAAGAAAAGAGAGGAAGAAGAAATGAGAAAACAAAGAGAAGAGGTAAGCAAGATAGAAGAGGAAATAAAAATTTTGAGAAGGAAATGTGAAGAGAATGAAGCTAAGTTGAGAGAAAATAAAAAGCAGAAAGAAGGAGTTCAGCAAGTAAATGTTGATGAAAAGAATAAAGAGGAAAGCCCTATGGGATTTGAGTGTGATAAAGTTATGGTTGGAACAATAATGTGTCCTTTGAAAACAGAGAAGAGTACAATGTTGGAAGGTACTCCTACAGAAAAGATTTTGGAGGCAACTGATGAAGCCTTAAATATGCATAATGAAGAAAAATGTCAAGAGGAATGGCATGAAGATGAAGCTAAGGAATGTGTAACAGCAAGTTCTAAAGAAGAATCTAATTTATGGGAAAAATTTGCAGCCATTGTGGGAGAATGGAAAAGGCATGGCGGTAGTACGAAAACTCAGCTTGAAGAAGAAAGGAAAGAGTGCAATATTGTTATTGTTCTTGAGCAAAGTTGTAATAAGAAAGAGATATTTGAAAGTAAGATTACTACAAAAGATCAAGATGATGATAAATTTTTAATAAAGGAAGAAGAGATAAATACGATTCTTAAGATTCAAGATGTGAAACTGGTTGATAGTCAAGAAGTAGATAAGTTTATGGTTACTATTGATGAAGATAGATATGATGCACATTACATGGTGTATAAGGAAGCTCATATTCAAAAAGAGAACTCAAATAATCTTAATAATGTTTATGCAGGGATGCAGATTTCATGTATAGTGAATCATGCTGGAGAATTTTCTGTGACATTTACAGAATTAAAGAATCAAAGCTACAAGGTGGAGAAGTTGGATATTATTTTTGTTTTTCTTGTAGATATGCTCATCCTAGTTCAAAGAAATTGGAAAGTTTGAAAGAAGAATGAGATTCATTTCTACAACACATCATCTCAAGAGGACTTGAGATTCATTCTACAGGGGAGTATGCTGCAGTGGCAGAGAAGAGAAATGCTATAAGAGGCAACATTGTTGAAAATGTAATAGGGAATTTAATGTTATGTTTTAAATGCTTTTAGTTTTTGAAGTTTGTAATAACGTCCTACATGTGGTGGCATACCTAGAGTAGCAGTTCGATGAGCTCTCCAGATATAGCCACCTAGGACCAGGTGTGTGGATTTTAAATTAGAATAGTTTTTTAATTCGTAGGTGGAGTGTTTAATGATTTTCAGAGTCCAAGAATAGGTAGTAGGCAATTTTTTGGAATATTCCTGATTTAGGAAACGACTGTCTAATATTGGTAGGAAAAGAACATTTCAGATTCTGATCTTTTTTTGGATAGAAGATGTTTTCTTTTCTAAATAGAAAGAAAATGGTTCACATCCTTTAATTAGAAAAAGAGAGTCAGTTTTAAATGAAAGCCAGTCGGCTATCTAAGAGACGAATCGAATTTGGAGAGATATGGAATGTTTTTTCATTTTGTCTTTGTGCAAGTTTTCGATGGTTTGAGTTTTGAATGGATTTTTCTTATCTTCTCACTGGAAACAAGTTGATAGTTTGCAGAAGATTAAAAAGTTTTAGTTTTGGGTCGAATTTGGTATTTTTGCAAAAAATTAGTCTGAGTGCGTGGGTAATATCTCCCAAATGCACTGTTGGATTTTCATGAGCTTTGGATATGTTATTATAGGCTTAATTACGCCCATCTTCACCCGAGCGATTGAAGAGTTTTGATCTGGTTCAAAAGTTATACATGTCTGTTCACAGGTCTATCTAGAGACAGCAAGAAGCAATGTCTTGCAGAAAAATGTACTCCGATGCGTGGTCAATATCTCGGGTTTGAACCGTTGGATTTCTATAAAAAAATTATATGTTGTTTAAAACCTAGTTAAGCCAAATCTCAACGGTTGGATTGAGTAAATATTTTTTTGGTTTGAAAGTTATTCATGTCTGAGTGCAGGTCTATCCGGAGGCAACAAAAAGAAATTTTGGGGGATTTATTTTCAAAGTTTTGTTTTGAAGCTGATTTTAGTGTGTGATCCTAAAGGTTGTAGATGCCCCTTGAAGCAACTCAGTTGAGTGACTGATTCCTCCTGAGTTTTCCAAGGTGTAGCTCTGCATCAATTGGTAGGAAAGAAGGGAGACGAAAACCTCAAGTCTATCCTAGGACTTAAGTCCTATACATAAGTACAAAATAAAAGGGGCATACCCAAGTTTACAAATTTCAATAAGGGCATACCCTCCTTTTCATCATATTTCATTGCAAGCATCTTTCCATCATTTATTCCTTTGGATATTATAATATTATATACAAGTACCCCTAAAGTAGTTGGGGTCTTAAGAAGGCATTCCTTCATTTCCATATTTATTGAAAAGAATTATGATATCCCCATTTTGACATATAATTTAAATAATAAATATTATATATAAAGTAACATTAATAATAATATTTAATAAATAATATTATAATCATATAATAATACCATATTATATATATTGCATTTTAATATCGAAACACTATATTAATAAAGTATTATAATATAATAATATATATTGTAAAATAGTTATTAATATAATATATCTTTTGATATTAATTAATATAACTAATCTTATTAATATATAAATGATATAATTATATTATTATTAATATAATTATTATTATGAAAGGACATGACTCTTAATATATAAAATATATATAGAATAATAATGTTCCTATAAGGAGGATCAGAGGAAAAAATAGAAATTATATGCACAATTGGATTTTAAAACCTAATGTCCTAATTGTAGACATTACGATTGGTATTAGAGTTGGTATCCTACTAGCCTAAAGGGTTAAATTGAAAGAATCATTCCTGAATTTTAGTTAGGTGAATTGGAGTAGACCAATGTCGCAAGTGCCTAAATGTTATGGGTCTAGAATTGATGATGAAGAAAAAATTATTAGCAGCCAAATTACAGATTGAAGGTGGAATTTTGTAATGAACCTTTAATCAATAAAGATATTAATGTTTCTTATGTTTTGGCATAACTAAATATATGCACCATACTCTTATGCCTGTCGTGATTGAAGTTTAAAGATAGATACCAATATTGTGGCTTCAATAAATTAACAAGTGGCAAAGACTATAGTGAAGTGATTAACAAATATCATCCATTAGTTGTATTCATGTCTAACAGTGGGGTTTTAACTTGTGGAATAAATTTCTTCCCAATGGGAGGCAAAAGTGGAAGAAGAATTGCAAGATTTATAGTGTAATTACTAGTAGAGTCATTCTCTATTAATAGCATTAGTAGTAGACATTAGTTGGAATCTACCATTGAATTGAGGAGACTAGTGTGGGTCTATACAATTTTCAAGATGATATTAGAATTGAAATAATAAAAGCTTTGGAATTAGTTTGCAATGGAGTGAATTCATTAGTCCAATTGACCATTACTGAGCAAATAGAGATTAGCAAAGGATGACATCATTCTCTAAAAAATTTGGGGGAACTCAACCCATGTGGAAATGGACACATGAAGATGAAGCACTTAAAGGATAGGCCCCGTGTTAATGGCCTGAACCCAAACATTGCAATGTGGCATATTCATGCCTAGATGATATTGAGAGCACTGATTGGAAGGTACCCATTTCATATGACCACCAAGTAAGGATCCATGGGAGAGTCAAAGAAAAAAAATGGGTAGGATGTGTAAATAATATGATAGGGTTGTAGACATAATATTTGACATGCCATGTAAGTCAAGAATCGACCAATCACAATCAGCAAAGAACGGGTAATATATGCCAATTACAAAAATAGTCATGAACTATTGGAAACCATAAGGTATGTAGAATACAAGGTGTGCATGAGGAAAGAACAACAAGTCCCACTTAGGAGGTTCATACATGGATACTCCTAGTAGTATATACATCATTGGGTTTGGTATGATCTGACACTTCCCTAAGAAACTATATTAATGCACATATATGGTGACATCATTCCACTCTAGGTAAGTTTGATTGTAATTATAATTATATTTGTTTATGTTATATTGATTGGAATAATTAAGGAGTTTCAATTATGAATATAATACTTTTCATATAATAAAGAATGAAGCTTGATCCTCTCATTATTATATAGTTATTTTGTAATCAACTCTAATAAATGTTAGATTGTTTATAGGTACTCAGACAGCTATAAATCTACCATTCATTACATGAACTAATAAATAAAAGAGGCATTTATATTTATTAAAGAGAAATTTTCAACGAGATAAAATTATAATGTTGTTAAGAAAAACTAATTAAATCATCTAAGGTCATCACCTTCCAAGATAAGATAAGGTTGGTGGTGGAATGGGTTGGGTGATGTTGGGCAGTTGTTTTGCACAAGGCCAACGGCAAGAATCCTTCACACAATTCCTCTCTTGAAAAGCTAATCTTTCGGGATCAACTCCAAGGTTTTGTATTTGTCTTGCGACATACCAAAATCCACTTAGTTGAAGATAAATGTGATTGTTCATGAGGAGGCCTTTGTTGTTTCTATTATGATCTCAGAATGAAGTAAAATATGTTCACTGTCTCAAAATAAAACACAAAAGAACCCAAAAAAAAATCTATTTTTCAATGAATGCAATCTAACAATGCAACTAAAATGAGTTCCTATTCTAACAAGTGGTTAGCAAAAAAAATAACAGAACTTGAAAGAAAATAACATGAAATTGAAATCTTAATGGACATAAGCTACAAAAAATAACACATTGTGAGTTAAAATTTTGAATAAATTGGTAGGAAACCAATGAAAATAAGAGTAGCACTTCCTAGAATCCATTGATGCAATCCTCGATGAGAAACTTTAACAATCGTATGATATTTCACCTTTCATCAAATCGCAAGGCCATGCAAAGTGTGCTCATGTGAGACAAAAAAATATGTAGATACAATTTGATGATCTCTTCTCAAGCTAGATATGTTAGTGAAATTTGTAACTCTATAGCAAATGCTAGAACTAAAAGATCGCAAAACCAGAAAAAATGCAATAAACCTTTGGCTCAATCACAATTCCATGAACAAAATGCACAAAAACAATGACACATTCAAGCAAGAATCACTACACTCCAAATGTGAGCACCAAAAGCATAATTTTATTACATAATAATGGTGGCCTTTGTTACATATTACAATGGGGTATTTATAAGAAATCATCTCCTCAATTTGTGTTGAGAGTGAGAGATACCTTCATGCAATAAAATATTTTTCAAATATTAAAAAAAACTAAATATATACAATATAACAGTTAATTTGGTGCTTAGAGGGACTCCATCGATATTGTATTCATTAATTAGATTCATGAGCCCTTTACATGTCAAAAACAAATAAATTATGAGAGAGAAAGCATGAAAAAGCTCCGACTGAAGTGGAAGTGTCTAGAAGTGCCAAAAATAGAATTTGATCCTTCACTAAGCATGTGTCGAAGTTAAACTATTGTTAGAATGCATTTTTGATGCATGGAAAGCACTATTTTTGGAACAAGTAGTTAACTATCAATGCACCTCTAAATTGCAAAGCTACGAATCTGTGTACCTACACACCTACAAAGCTGTAGAGTTGCGAACCTCAATAAGGTCAAAATCTCAAAATCTTATTGAGTGTCAAAATTGAAATTTTGGCATATGGGTTTTGTTCTTCTTCATCCCAAAGCTATGTTTGGATGTTTGCCCTTGAATTTATTTATCATCTCAATAATATTATCCACAACCAAAAGATCAAAAGCCTCATATTTATCTTTTACCTTATATTTGCAATTGTCCACCTCAATTCAAGTATCAACAAAATCCCTGAGTTTGGTATCCAATTCAAATAGGGCTTCTTTTGTCCTGAAGACTTGTTGGATGTCCTCGTCATCAAAAATGTCCACAAAAATCTTCCTAAAATTCTCCACTATTGTATCTACAAGTGACAACTTTTCTCGTTCCTCATCTTCAAAAATATCCAAGCATGCATCACTATATTGTCTCTTTGCTTCCAAAATTCACTCTCGGGCTTGGTCCTTCACCCGATGAATCTCCTCATGTAATGTTCCCATTACCTTGTTGTTATCTGCTATCTTTTCTATCCAATCATCAATCATGTCTAATTCTTCTCCAATATATACATCAATCAAAACTCGATATCTTTGGCCCTTTATGGCTTACAAAGTTTGTAAATCCTTACTCCAGGCCCATACTTCATCCATAATATCGAAGTCCTACTTCAAAATTGCTACAATTTTATTCACATTATCTTGCGTACCATGCAGTAACTTCAAATTCCCTGTGATGATCATAACACCTTTCTCCTCAAAAATTTCTCGCCACTTCTGATAAACCTTCAAAAATGGATCAAGTTGTACACCTCCCCATTCTCTAAGTATAGTGTTCAAGGTCTGCTCGAGGTGTTTAGGATCTAGAGGACCAACTACTTTGGCTAGATATCCCTTTAGGATCTCAACCTGCCTTTGAAGTGACTAGAGTTTGGCCTCATCCTGTTCCATATGCTTAAGGAACTCTTTGACTCCCAAATTCATCATTAATTGGGCTAAATCCCATGTAGGCCTCCCCAATATAACATCTTTCAATTCATAATCCTCAAGACCAAGACCTTCTGCATCTGTGCCTTTAGGAGGGAGAGCCACTTGTGCAAACAGTTCTCGGTTTCTTGTGCTGGTGATAAATGCCAATGTCATTGCCTCATGTGATGGAGACTTAGGTTTATTCAAAATGTCTTCCTTTGAAGCACAAAATTGAGGCTTAGTACTCCACATTATTTCCTTTCGGATCCATCTAGGGATGCATCCTGCTGAGGGCCTAGCTCTTGATGATGAAGGAGTATGTACTACAACTTCCTTCCCTTTTTCACTCCTACTCAGATTTGTATCCTATTGAGAGGGCTCTTCTTCTATAGGCTCAATCTTAGTAGACCCTACAGCCTGAACCTCAGTGTCTTGGGAAGGTGATTAAGAATATTGCACTATCTATCCCTCCTTTGACACTTCATCGATCATCATTTGTTTTAGTTCCTCTTCTTGTGATGTTTCCTTCTAAACTTGCTCTTCTTCTGAACTCTAAGGTTGAAAAGTCATTGAGGCCTATTCTACCACTATAACTCATGGTGGAGATGGAGGAGTAAGATCAAGACCCTATGTATTTGGAGGCATTTTTGTCCAGTCTTCTCGTTAAGGCTCACCTATAGGGGTGTCCCTAATCTTATCCCCAATCAATTTTGTACCTATGGGCATGAAATCAAAATCTAACATTGAGAAAACATCATCGCCCTCTTCACTTTTCTCATCCACCCACTATTGTACTTCATCTTCTAAAGAAGAGAGTTCTAAGGGTTTTGCATGAGTGGATGGTAGGGTACCTGTGGCACTTCTTCTCCTTTATAACTCTACAACTCTTGCTAGCTGAGTTCTTCCCTGTAGGGGCACTTGTTCCTCTTCCTCTTTTGATTCTTCTTCTTCCTCCTCTTCATCTCCCTCTGGAATACTTTTAGGAATACTTTTAGGAATAGATGGGGAAAGCACCAATCTTCTATTGATCCTTTGCCTCTTTTTCATCTGAATCTTAATTCTCTTTTTTTGTTTCTTGGAGGTAGAAGGAGAAGTTGGCTCTTCTTGCATAGGAGGAATGGAGGCCTATAGAATCTCACCCTATTCTGGTTGGTTGGACACAATGGGAGGAAATTGAGGTTCATCTTGGACTTGAGTAGCTCTAGTATCATCAAACCCTTGTGCACTTTGTTCTTGTTGTTGGGGAGGTTCCTGTTCTAGAGCTTGGTCTTCTTGAATCCTCTGAGGAGAGGTCCTCTTTCTTTTATTCTTTCCCTTCCTTTTAGGAGGGTGATAATATCCAACTGATCGATCAAGCTAGTATACCATCTCTGGCCTGATAGAAGACTAGGCTACAAAGGTAGGAATTGTTACTTTCTTCCTCCTAAATCTTTCTAGGTGGGCATGTGCATGGAAGATCACTGTATCAGGAATTGGATCAAGTGGAAAAGGTTTCTTGATCTAATCCTTCATCATTCTGATGGCATGCCTTGCTCGATGATTAATATCATCAACCTCCTCCCTATCAACCTTTGCATTCATAATGAGTCTTTCACTAATTTTGTTAGCATTGAATAGGGGGTCTAGTAACTCTTTAAAATCCTGTTGCTTTATTTATTCTAGGATGTTCAACTGGAGAGCCTTTTGTGCTAGATACAAAGTCATCCTATAGTATTCCCTAATGTAGACATCATAGTCATTTATGGCATTCATCTAGTGATCTCCACCAACATCCTTATGATGAAAATCCTTTCCTACTAAACTCTCCACTCTCCCAACATTGTCAAAATAAGGCTGGGGAGGGTTGTATTCTTCAAGGGGATAGTTCACCCACTCCCACTCAAAGGATGGAATATCCTACTTCCCCTTCACTTGATATGGTCCAATGAACAATGTCCATGCCCAGCAAGGTCTCTGTTGTCTCTTTATCTTCTCATAGGCTAACTCAATTTGCTAGGAAATCTCCAACAGCACCAGTTTGTCACTTGGGTATCTTGGGAGCTTCTTAGGATTGATGGATGCACTAGCTACCCATAAATAGGTGAACATTTTGAACTAGATGAAGTAGGCTTCGAGAACTATGATATGTACTTTGGCTTCATCAGATAACCTCTTCCCATAGTCTCCCTCAATGAATCGAATGATCACAAAAATGAACGCATCATTCATGATTATGTACTCTTTGCTCTGTGCTGAAAGCTTCTTCTTCACCAGCTCAGAGTAGACTATATATGGCTAGGCATTGGGATCCTACATACTGCCTCTCCTGTACAAATGGGATAGTTTGTCACCCTTGTTGCAAGCAGGTATACCATGTAAGAAGTCATGTAAAACTTCTTCTTATCCTTCACCATCCTCAATTATTCACACAAGTTTTCATTTAGTGTGGTGGCCCAGTCCAGTGGTATCTCTGCTGCTTTGATGGTCTCAATGAAGTTGACCATAAAGGTGTTGAGGTGACCTACTGCAGGTAAGCCCATAACTCTACTCAAGAGAATGATGGAATAACTGATATCCTCCTTCATGTATCCTCAGATCATATCAACTTTACTTGTTATCTTTCCCCTTAGAGGCTTCTCAATAAGATAAGAAGATTGTATTATGTCTAACACCTCCTACTGGTGCTCCCTGTACCATCTCTTAGTTGCTTCATATGAGAGCCTAATGAACTACTCTGCTCTCAGAAGATCAAAGACCCTTTCAATGTTGTCATGTCATAGGTCCAACACAACCTCTCCTATGACACTCTTGACAACCCTTTCTTTAGGAACAAAATGTTGTGCTAGAGCCATGATTAATTATGTTGACTATACAGATACATGGTGTGACATTGCATTCACCAACCTTGAATGGATCAATGCAAATACCAAGGCTAATCTCTCTATTGGCTTGTTGCAAATTCTTAGGAATTCTACTTAATTTGGGTGTCCTAGGTCAGTATCTTGAATTTCTATGTGATCATCATGAAATCTTGACTTTGAGAGAACACCTTAGAATTTGAAAATGATGGGTTTGGGTGCTACTCCAGATGTGGATGTCATTTGATCACCTGCACGTTATGAGAGAAAACATTTATTAGTTCAAAGTAATAAAATGTAAAAGCTCTAAATTTAAATAAACACAAAGGAAAATAAAATGGAAAATAAAACGCTCAATTTGTGCATTTTATTTTTTAAAATTTTTTATTTTTTATTTTTTAAAATTTTATATATTTTTATTTTTATTTTTATTTTTTTTTTTTAAAATTTAAAAATAAGTGGAAAAATGGATGCACACACGACTAGGGTTTCAAGGTCGCATGGTTCATGGCAGCATGCCTCATATTCCAAGGGTGTTTCATCTAGTGAGTTGGCACTACAGGTGTACAAAGTATTGTGCACAATGAGTGGCGAGCAGTGTCATGGGCATGGTAGCAAAGCACCACGGTGGAGTTAATGGAGGTGTCATAGGCACTAGGTGCCACGGACACAACTAGTGGCACATCAAGCACAAAGGCACATGGCATTGCATAGTTGGGAGATGACAGGTGTGTCGTGTGGGCACCACGCAGGGTGCATCATATGGGTACTGTGTGGGGTGCAAGTTCGTCATGTGGTGTCACGGGTGGTAGTTGCGCATTGGCACAAAGCACCATGTGAGGTGATGATGTTTGGGTGTTGCACATGTTATAGTGATGTTTGGGTGCCACTAACACTACATTAGTGGTTGGGCATTGCGAATGCCACATTGGTAGCATACCAGGCACAAAGTACCATGCACTATGGGTGCAAAAAAATGTTTACCTTGCACTTTGATGAAACCACAGTGGAAAAGAACAAAGGTGTTAAGTGTTGAGAGGGGGGAAGTTGGGGGTTTTGTAACCCTCCGCACCAGGCAAGGTGCATGGCGTGCCCCCGCTAGGGTGCGTGGTGCGCATCTCGTCTGCACGCACACTACACAATGTGGATGAAACTTCTTCTTTTTTGAACTTTTAATTTTTTATGTTTTTTCAATTTTTTCATCTCTTTTCGATTTTTTGATTTTCTTTGTGTTTTTCTAATTTTTTTATTTTTCTTTTCTTTTCTAATTTTTTGATTTTTTTGTGTTTTTCTAATTTAACACTCTTGACTTCTAATATTTTCTCTCAACTCTCGAACTATGATTTTGGGAGTTGGAAAAAAAAAAGTAGGGGTCCCCATTCCTAGTGAGGAATGGGGCATGTGTTGTGAGACCACAACAAATAGCCCCAAAGAAAGAAAGAAATGACCAAGGCATTTCTTCATCAACAAACATTCTTCCAACGTGTGTCAAATAGCAACCAAACTTTGAACATCTCGAGCATCTTTCAGATGACTTTTCAATCAAAATCTCAGAGTTTGAAACCTTCAAGCTCATTGTGTGATTTGTGTATTTTTTCCCTTTGACATCTCAGGATGCAGTCTACCAAATTTTTTTGACAACTTGGAAACAATCTTCAACTCCTCTTGCCTCATTCATTCAAAATCTCTACAAAGGTTATTCATCAATCATTTGCCTGACCAGATGAGAGAATCAGTTCGAGGGCTCTTGGTGGGATGCCACATTCTTTTTATTTTTTGGCCATTTGAATTGCTCCATGTCATTTAGAATGTTACTTTTGATGAAGTAATATATTGGATACAAGATACTCTATTTTGAGAATGTATCTTTTGCCATTTCAGATCTTTAGAATCCTTCAGTCTTAACACTGTATTTTCCTTTCTATTTTCTTTTCTCTTTTTTATTTTTTTTTATTTTTCTATATGAGTGTGTAGTTATGACATTGGTGTCATTTCTTGGAATTGATCTCTTGTGAACATCTCTTGTGTTCCTCTTTTTAGAACTTTTAGGAACTCTCACGCCAAACAATGACCTTAGCAATCTTTTGAGGAGATCCCTCCTATTTGAATCAATTGAAGTTTGGATCACCCCTTATCATCTTTGAATTTAATTTGATAGCACCTAAAATAATCAAATTTTAAATTTACAAAGTGTTGAGAACTTGTTGGTTTGGACTCTTGATCTCTAAACTGAAAATCCCCTATTTCCACAAGAAATGTTAGTTGCTCGATTGGTTAGTACTCTATAGCATTGTTAGTACATCTAAATTGTAATCAACAGTGTCAAGAGTTAACCAATCTATTTTCAAATGTCAAGTGTCAAGAGTTGCTCGATTAGTTAGTACTCTATAGCATTGTTAATACATCTAAATTGTACTAACAATGCTATAGAGTACTAACCAATCTATGAGATTAGTTAGAGGTCAAGGGTTATCAAAGATGATAGCTGATAACCAGGATAAAAATGAAAATGAATTCAAGTTTAATGATGAAATGAATGAGGGTGATCAGTAGAAGATGGTTGTATCACAAGTTGATATTAATTAGGGTGTTGTGACTGGTGTTTGGTATCAAGACATTGCTTACTATCTCTTACAATACCGGTGCCCTAGTTGGATGAATAGTTCATAGCATAGGGGACTAAAAATGAAATGTGAGTCCTATATGTTACATGATAAAAAGTTGTATAAAAGGAACTATGAATGGATCAATCTAAAATTCTTAGGCCATGAGGAAGCCAAGGAAGTCTTAGAACATTTCCATGACAAGTATGGTACATGAAATGGTTTAGCAGAAGCAATGACTGACATGATTTTAAGATTAGGTTATTTTAGGCCCTCAATATTCAAAGATACTTTTGAACATGTGCGTTCATGCCATATATGTCAAACTAGTGATAATAAAGAGAGACATCCAACAATGCCATTACAACGGATGTACGAGGTGTGCACCTTCACAAAGTGGGGGCTGGATTTTATAGGTCCAGTTAATCCACCATTGTCAACTGGACATGCATTTATTCTCATAGCTAAAAATTATTGTACATGATGGATGGAGGTAGAAACATTCAGAAATTGCATTGCTAAGGTGATAATAGACTTCTTGGAAGAACACATTGTTACTAGGTTCAGAATGCCATTCACCATTGTGTGTGATAACAGGTCTACTTTTGCATATGCATTCCTGACACAATGGGCATTTGAAAATAAAGTGATTATCAAGTTCTCTTCAAATTACTACCCACAAGGATAGGACTTGATCACAATAATAAGGTGATTGTTGAAAGAAAATCCTAGAGATTGGCATATGCAACTCAAATATGCCTTATGGACAGATCAAGTGTCAAGTGTCTTTACTTTGCATCAAGAGTGTCTTTATTGTTGGATCAAGTACAATTGCATATACCTCACTTCTTAGTATGTAATGACAGAACTTATTTACTACCTTGATTAATGCAAAGGATTGTTTATCAAGGTTTGAATAATTCAACTCTGCATTCTTCAGAGGACAACTCATAAAAGAAATTGGTCTTTCATCCTCCTTTTCCTTCTTTTGTGTCAATATCCTTGCACATGAATGTTCAGAAGCAAAGGAATAGATCTTAAAAGGCAACTCATAATCTGGACTAACCAAAATTGGGGTTGTAGAAATGTCAACCTTCATATCTTTAAATGATTTCTTTATCTCAGGCACCCATTCCATCTTAGCCCCCTTTTTGAGTAAATCATTAAGGGGATGAACTATCTCTACAAATCCACTTATGAATTTTCACACAAAATTTATCTTTCCAAAGAAATATTTTTGTTCCTTTTGACTGTTCAAAGGTGCCAATTTTAGAATGGCTTCAACTCTATCAAGATCAATGGAGATTCTAGCTTTAGAAATGACATGTATGAGGAGCTTTCCTTTAATAATTCCAAATGAGAATTTCTTGAGATTGAGAGATATGCCATATTTACAACATCTATTGAATACATGTATTGGATCAGCAATGTGAGTACTTTGATCTTTCAAAAAGACAGTCAAGTCATCCATGTAGATGACTAAACATCTATTAATCAATACTTTGAAAGCCTCATCCATTGTTTGTTAAAATGTAGCTCCCACATTAATTATTCCAAAGGGCATTCTTCTATAGGAAAAAGTTCCCCACTTCATTATGAAAGCTGTCTTTAGCCTATCTTCTTCATCGATCATCACTTGATTGTATCTTGAGTAACTATCCAAGAATGACATCATCTTTGATCCATTTACAATTTGCAAAACTTCATCAAGCAAGAGAAAAGGATAATTGTCCTTCTACGATGCTAGATTCAAGTTACAAAAGTCAACACAAAGATGAATCTCTCTAGTCTTCTTCCATACATGAACCAAATTTGCCACCCATGTGGAATGGCTAATAGGAAATATGATCTTAGCATCCAATAGCTTCTTTAATTTTTTCATGATCAGTGGTTCAATGATAGGATTTACCAGCCTTTGTCTCTGTTGGAATGGTTTGGCATCTAGTTTCAATGGGATGTCATGTGTGATAATATTAGGATCATAAGTCTTTAATTATTTTTAGCTCCAAGCAATAGCATCCTTATACTCAATAAGTAATTTGAGCATGTCTTCTCTTTCCTATTGATTGTACGCTTTTCCTATCTGTACCATTTTTGGTTCTTCATTAGTATCCAAATTGTACAAGTCACATTTTTTTATTCCTTTTTCTTGAGTTTCCCTTTTATTCAGTGTTGATTCATCATGATCAAAGATATGTTCAAGTTCAACCACTCCTTTTGAAATAGTGTTGGTTTTTAGATTAAGAATGTCATCTTCATCTTCAAGCTCATCATCTTTAGGTTTGTCATCTGGTGTATCATCAATTTCTTGTCCCCAAAAATGGTGACTGCACATGATAAACTCAAGTATATGTTGATCATCTTGAAAGACCTAAAAGTTTGTGATATTATTAGGAATGGATGGAACTGCAACCAATTCCACTAAAAATATTTTTAACTTGGTTCTTTCAACTAGATGTAAAGCACTTGCTAAAATGGCGAGAGCATCTGCTACCATGTTCTTTCTTTTTGGAATGGATTTGATGTATAAAGCTTCAAAGCCATCCAATATATCCCATACCCTTTTTCTGTAAGCCAGTAGCCTTTTATCATTGCAAGAGTATATGGATATGACCAATTGAGAATCCCCTTCGATTATGAGAGTTATGACTCCTTTCTCTAGTGTAAAGAGAAGTCCTCAAACTAATACTTTGTACTCTATAGCATTGTTAGTACATCTAAATTGTAATCAATATGTGTCATAAAAAGACCTACCTTTTGGGTTGACCAATTCGATACCTACAATTGCTCCCAACTTGCACCTAGAACCATCAAAGTGGAGTTTCCGAATCAAATTTTCCTTGGGCTTTGTAACCTTGTGTTTTTTCATTCTCAGCTTCTCTTTTATCTAAGAATTGAAAGATTATTTCTTGGGAATCTGTTGCAACTTCTCATGGGGTGGACTTAATGATTCCCCATTGTAATCTATAGATAGATGAAGTGTGTGTTTTTACTATTTATCCTAGCTTTCCCCTATCAATTCTTTGATTTCTTCAACCTTAGGTTCAAGATAAATGACTACTAAAGTCCATCCTTTACCTTTCACATATCGTCTTCTTCTTTAGACGTTAATCATCCCTGGAGGAGGAGGAGACAAACCTCCCCCATATGAAGAGGTGTCACTGTATGACACATTTAAATCTTTAATTTCTTCTTTGATATGCCCTACTGACTCAGTTGAGTTTATATTACTTTGATCTCCCACAAGTCCCTTTCCTAGAATGTGGTTATCCTTGCCTTGCATTATATGTGCTAACACCTTTACAACTACTTCTTGGCATGATGAGCATTCAAACTCAGAGTGACTAACTTTGTATAATCGACAAAATCTAGGGAGAAGTAAGATGTTGGGGTTAACTTCTTCTCCCAAGCATTACAAATTAGTCACCATATTATCTATGAATTGTGTCACGATCTCATCCTTTGGGATTGATATCTTGAGTTCCTTATCCTAATCTTGGGATGCTTTGATCAAAATAGTGTCGAATGCCATCACCTTGTATGAGCCCAAATCTAATTATAAGAATATTATCTCGTTCGAGGCATTATAGTCTGTAATCATCAGTTTTAACTTGGGTTCTGCATCTATCTTGATTTGATTGTTCAATCCTTTCCATGGTAACCATAGCTAAGTGAAATCTATAGAGAACCATCCTCTTAGGAATTTTTTCCATTCTCTACTCAGGAGCAACCCATATGTCTCTAGAATGTCCACCACATGTATATCAATGACATCTTGAATCTAGGGATTGACTATCAATTGTATACGAATGTCTTTCAGTATGTCAATGACTTTCACCTCTATTTTGTCCAATTGTATCACTATCTAATTGGAAGGATGAGGACTTACCCCTAACCTTTGTGCTATTGATAGTGGCATGACACTACATGAGGCTTCTGAATCAATCAAGTAATTGTGGAGATTCTTTCCATATATCCTTATGCTAAAATGAAATGGGGGTAGTTCAACCTTGTCTTTAAACATAGTGGGCATCACTTTTGCAACATTGACCTGTTGAGATACTATCTTTTGAGGGACCATATTCACATTGTGGGATACATTTGTATGATCCAAAGTCTTCATGAGTGCTTCTTGTTGTTATGGACAATTTTGCAACATGTCAAACATGGACATATTTGCTTTGGTTCATTTCAAGTCTTCGATAGCACTATGATTTTTAGTAGACCAAGCAGGATTCTTCAATATTGTTGGTACGTTTGCTTGATTCTAATTCTATTGTCCTCCATATGGTGGCCTAACTGGTGCCAGATTGTTACCCACTCTCAGATTAGGATGACTTGGTTGTAAACCTAGAGGAATCCAATTTGTTAAAGGTTCCTTTATATTTCTCAAATTATACATATTTCAATTGTCATTGTGAAAAGAAAACATCTCATCATGTTGAAGATCAGGTTCTTGACTGAATGGAATAGAGAACTCTTCACTAGTTGGTTGTTCTACCTGTACATTTTGTATAGAATCATAGGATTCTAGTAACATAGCATTAAATTGCATAGGAGGAGCATTATCATTTGCTTGTGAGCTTTGAGGCATCTCTTGATTCCCATTGTAATATGAACCATCATTGTTGGGTGCATTTTGAACATCATCATACTGATTGATGTATGTGTATTGAACATTGTTATTGTTGTTGTCGATAGGAATACTTCCATTATTTGGTCAAGTGTTCCACTGTCGATTCTATCTTTGGAAGCCATTATTACGATCAGGAGGATTGAAGTTGTTTCCCCCATTGTTGTTTCATGCATTGTTGTTGTTGTTCCTACTGAAGTTCCTGTTATAATTCTGGCCATAATTGTTATTGTATAGACCAGCATTGTTTCTTTGGAAGTTGTTGTTTTGTCCTTGAGAAAACCTAAGATGATTCAATTCATTGTTCATTTGGGACATAGTCTTTTTCATCTGACCAAATTTGGAAACAAAACCATTGTCTTCTTTAGCGGGTGTTGTTGCCTTTTGCTCAAAGAAGGCAGCTTTCGGAGGTTCAAATCTTGGATACGTTAGAGTAGGATTTTACAAAGTAGGTGCCTATTGTAATGGAATGGGGTTCATAGGTATGAACTAACTAGGCATTGTGGGTACTTCGGCAAGGTATGTTGGCATTGTTGTGATAGTTGGAGTTGGAAGCATTAATCATCCTCTGTTAAGATTAGCTTGCTTAGTGAAGGTGATTGTCTCTGTGAAGACTTTATCCAATGTGTTGATATTTGCTATAGGAAGTCTTCTCCAAAAAATTACAGTAAGGTGGTCAATAGCATTCAGATAAATCTAAATAGTGACTTCAACTATTATAGTGTACAGCATCTCTAGCTTGCAATATGCCATATGAAAGCGATGGTTGAAGTAAGAAACTATCTCAGCTGGGTCCCTTTTGATTGATATGAATTGTTGATGTATCATGGTTGAGTTGATGAATGTTTTGAATTGTTTGAAGAACAATTTTTTGAATGTTTCTCAATCTCCAATGCATCTAGGTGGAAAATTAATGTACCAATTGAAGGCAATTTCCCCCAAAGAGTAAGGGAATAAATGAAGAACCACATCCTCTTTAGCAACCTACTTGTAGTTGCAAATTTCCTTGAATACCTTGACATGATCTTCAGCAGTTTGTGTTTCACCATAGATGAATCTTGGGAAAAACTTCTCAAGATTCTTAGAGAGGTCATGGAGTGCACCTCTCAAGTTTATTGGTGAGTCTATGGCATTAGCAAAAAAGGCCATTGGAGGGTTCGGTGGACCTAACGGTGGTTGTTGAGGAGTAGCTATTAGAGTATGTGGTGGTCCACCAAGTGGTTGGAGTGGAGGTGGAGTTGAAGAAGATGATGAAAGTGGTTGAATGCAGGGTAGTCCCTTGTCACTATGTGGTTTGTGGAAGTGGGTAAACTCAAGAAACTCATGTGCACTTGACATAGACCTTAATACTCATTGAAATGGGGATTTTGGATCAATATCCTCCAGCTTGCATCAATTATGGAAAAAGGGAACCTCTACAGAAGTACACTTTCTCACCTCTCTAAATTTTGTGCACCACAAAGTTTTGCACACCTACAAAGTTGTAGATTTTTGAACCTACAGATCTACAGACTACATACCTATGGAGCTATAGAGCTATGGACCTAAATTTCTCAAAAAACTCAAAAAAAATTCTAAACTCTTGTGAAGTGCAATTTTTTGCAAAAAGTGTAGAATTTCAAAACTTTGGCAAATTTTCCACTTTTCTCTAAGATCTAAAAGTGTGGCCCTCCTTCTAGCACCACTTCTATTGGGTGGTCATTCTACATGAGGCCAATAGCAGGAATCCTTTTTCATACTTCCTCTCTTGAAAAGCTAATCTTTTGGGATCAACTCCAAGATTCTTTATTTGTCTTGTGACATACCAAAATCTACTAAGTTGAAGATAAATGTGATTTTTCATGAGGAGGCCTTTGTTGGTTCTATTTTGATCTCAGAATGAACTAAAATCTGTTCACTGTCCAAAAATAAAACACAAAAGAACAATGTTTTTTTGTATTTTCTATTTTTCAATGAATGCAATCTAATAACGCAACTAAAATGAGTACCTATTCTAACAAGGGGTTAGCAAAGAAAATAATATAACTTGAAAGAAAATAACATTAAATTGAAATCCTAACAAACATAAGCCATAGAAAAAAACATACTATGAGTTAAAATTTTGAAGAAATTAGTAGGAAACCAATGAAAATAGGAGCAGTGCTTCCTAGAATCCATTGATGCAATTGTCAGTGAGAAACTTTAACAATCGTATGATATTTCACCTTTCATCAAATCACAAGGCCATAGTAAGTGCGTTGATATGAGACGAAAAGCTATGTAGACACAATTTGATGATCTCTTCTCAATCTAGATACGTCAATGGAATTCGTAAATCTGTAGCAAACACCAAAACTAAAAGATCACACAACTAGAAACAACACAATAAACCTTTGGCTCAATCAAAAATTCTATGAACAAAATTCACAAAAACAATGACACATTCAGGCAAGAATCACTACACTCCAAATGCAAGCACCAAAAGCATAATTTTATTGCATAATAATGGCAGCCTTTGTTACATATTACAATGGGGTATTTATAAGAAATCATCTCCTCAATTTGTGTTGAGAGTGAGAGATATCTTCATGCAATAAAATGCTTTTAAAACATTAAAACAAACTAAATATATACAATTTAATAGTTAATCTATTGCTTAGAGGGACTCCATCCATATTTTATTCATTAATTGGATTCATGAGCCCTTTACAGGTCAAAAAAAAAGAAATTATGAGAGAGAAAGCATGAGAAAGCTCTAAGCCAAAGTGGAAGTGTTTGGAAGTGCCAAAAATAGAAGTTGATCCTTCACTAGGCATATGTCAAAGTTAAATTGCCATCAGAATGTGTTTCTAATGCATGGAAAGTGTTATTTTTGAACAAGTAGTTAACTATTGGTGCACCTCTAAATCGCAGTTCTGCAGAGCTGTGGAGTTGCAGACCTCAACAAGGTCAAAATCTCAAAATTTTACTGAGTGTCAAAATTGAAATTCTGGCATCTGGGTTTTGTTCTTCTTCATCCCAAAGCTATGTTTGGATGTTTTCCCTTGAATTTCTCTATTATCTTAGTAATCTTAGCTGCATCCAAAAGATCTAAAGCCTCATATTTATCTTTTACCTTCTATCTATAATTGTCTACCTCAATTCAGGTATGAGCAAAATCCTCGAGTTTGGTATCCAATTCTAATAGGGCTTCTTTTGTCCCTAAGGCTTGTCAGATGTCCTCATCATCAGCAACCTCCATAAAAATCTTCCTAAAATTTTCCACTACTGTCTCTACAAGTAACAACTTTTCTCGTTCCTCATCTTCAAAAATATCCAACCATGCATCACTGTAGTGTCTCTCTACTTCCAAAATTCACTCTCGGGCTTGGTCCTTGAGCCGATGAATCTCCTCATGTAATGTTCCCATTACCTTATTGCTATCTACTATCTTTTCTATCTAGTCATCAATCATGTCTAATTCTTCTCCAGTATATACATCAATCAAAATTTGGTATCTTTGACCCTTTATGGCTCATAGAGTTTGTAAATCCTTACTCCAAGCCTGTACTTCATCCATAATACTAAAGTCTTGCATTAAAAGTGCTACAATTTTATTCACATTCTCCTCCATAGCATACAGTAACTTCAAATTCCCTATGATGATCATAACACCTTTCTCCTCAAAACTTTCTCTCCACTCTTGACAAGCCTTCAAAATTGGATCAAGTTGTACACCTCCTCCTTATCTAAGTATAGTGTTCAACTTATGCTCGAGGTGTTTAGGATCTAGAGGAAAAACTACTTTGGCTAGATATCCCTTTAGGATCTCAACCTACCTTCAAAGTGGTTGGAGTTTAGCCTCATCCTATTCCATATTCTTAAGGACCTCTTTGATTCCTAGAGTCATCATCAATTGGGTTGAATCCCATGTAGGCTTCCCCAACATAACATCCTTCAATTCATAATCCTCAAGACCAATAACTTTTGCATATGTGCCTTCAAGAGGGAGAGCCACTTGTGCAAATAATTCCCAGCTCCTTGTGTTGGTGATAAATGCCAATGGCATTGCCTCATGTGATGGAGACTCAGGTTTATTCAAAACCTCTGCAATGTTACAAATGTCCTCTTCTGAAGCATGAAATTGAGGCTTAGTATTCATCATTATTTCCTATTATATCCATCTCGGGATGCATCTTGTTGGCTCTTGATGACGAAGGAGTACATTCTACAACTTCCTTCCCTTCGTCACTCCTACTTGGAGTTGTATCCTATTGGGAGGGCTCTTCTTCTATAGCTTCAGTCTTAGCAGACCCTATAGCCTGAACCTCGATGTCTTGGGAAGGTGATTGAGAATATTGCTCTCTTTTTTCCTCCTTCAACACTTCATTGGTCATCATTTGTTTAGGTTCCTCTTCTGGTGATGGTTCCTTTAAACCTACTCTTCTTCTAAACTTTGAGGTGGAGGAGTCACCGAGCCCTATTCTACCACTATAACTCATGGTGGAGATGGAGGAGTAATATCAAGACCCTGTGTATCTGGTGACATTTGCATCTAGTCTTCTTGTTGAGGTTCACCTATAGAGGTGTCCCTAATATTATCCCCAATCAATTTTGTACCTATAGGCATAAAATCAATATATGACATTGAGAAAACATCATCGCCCTCTTCACTTTGCTCATCCACCCACTATTGTACTTCATCTTCTGAAAAACAGAGTTTTAAGGGTTTCTCTTAAGTGGATGGTGGGGTACCTGTGGCACTTCTTCTCCTTTGTAACTCTATGGATCTTGCTAGCTGAGTTCTTCCTTGTAGGGGCACTTGTTCCTCTTCCTCTTCTGATTATTCTTCTTCCTCCTCTTCGTCTCCCTACAGAATACTTTAAAGAATAGATGGGGAAGGAACCAATCTTTTGTTGATCCTTTGCCTCTTTTTCTTCCAAATCTTAATTCCCTTCTTTTTTTTCTTGGAGGTAGAAGGAGAAGTTGGCTCTTCTTGTGTAGGGGGAATGGAGGCCTGTGGAATCTCACCCTCTTCTGGTTGGCTGGACACAATGGGAGGCAACTGAGGTTCATCCTGACTTGAGTAGCTCTAGTATCATCAAACCCATGTGCACTTTGTTCTTGCTATTGGGGAGGTGCCTATTCTGCAGCTTGTTTTGCTTGAATCCTCTAAGGAGAGGTCCTCTTTCTTTTATTCTTTCCCTTCCTTTTAGGAGGGTGATAATATCCAACTGGGCGATCAAGCTGGTATACTATCTCTAGCCTGATAGGAGACTGGGTTGCAAAGGTAGGAATTGTTACTTTCTTCCCAGTCTAGTGGTATCTTTGTTGCTTTGATGGTCTTAATGAAATTGACCATAAAGGTGCTAAGGTGACCTCCTGTAGGTAAGCCCATAACTTTTCTCAAGAGAATGATGGAATAACCGATATCCTCCTTCATGTATCCTCGGATCATATCCACTTTTCCTGTTATCTTTCCCCTCAAAGGCTTCTCAATAAGATAAGAAGATTGTATTATGTCTAACACCTCCAATTGGTGCTCCCTGTAGCATCTCTTAGTTGCTTCATATGAGAGCTTAATGAACTGGTCTACTCTCAGAAGATGAAAGACCCTTTCAATGTTGTTGGGTTGTAAGTCCAACACAACTTCTCTTGTAATGCTCTTGATGACCCTTTCTTCAGGAACAAAACCTTGTGCCAAGGCCATGATTAATTATGATAACTATATAGATATAAGGTGTGACGTTGCATTCACCAACTCAGAACGGATCAATGCGGATACCAAGGCTGATCTCTCTATTGGCTTGTTGCAAATTCTTAGAAATTCTCTCAAATCTGTGTGTCATAGGTCAGTATCTCAGATTTTTGCATGGTCATCATGAAATCTTGACTTTAAAGAAATGCCCTGGAATTTTAAAATGACAGGTTTGGGTGCTACTCTGGATGTGGACGTCATTTGATCACCTGCACATTATGAGAGAAAAAATTTATTAGTTCAAATTAATAAAATGTAAAAGCTCTAAATTTAAATAAACACAAAGGAAAATAAAATGGAAAATAAAATGCTTAATTTGGGCATTTTATTTTTTATTTTTTAAATTATTTTTTATTATTTTTTATTTTTTTATTTTTAAAAATTTTATATTTTAAAATATATATATATATATATATATATATATATATATATATATATATATATATATATATATATATATATATATATATATATATATATATATATATATATATATATATATAAATTTAGAAATGAATGGAAAAGTGGATGCGTGTGTGACTAGGGTTTCAAGGCTGCATGGTTCATGGCAGCGTGTCACAGACGCCAAGGGCACCATGCGCATAGAGTTGGCGCTGCGAGCACAAAAAGCACCACACGCAATGAGTGGCAAGCAGCATCACGGGCGCGGTAGCAAAGCATCGCAGCGGAGTTAATGGAGGCACCACGAGTGCACCGAGTGGCACACTAGGCACAAAGGCATATGGCACCATGCAATAGGGAGACAACGGGTGCACCGTGTGGGCACTACGCTGGGTGCGTTGTATGGGCATCGCATGGGGTGCATCATGCGGGCACCACGTGGGGTGCATCATGTGGCACCATCGATGGTAGTGGCATGCTGGTGCAAAGGGCCACATCGGGTGGTGATGTTTGGGCATTGCACATGCTACAGTGATGTTTAGGTGCTATGAGTGCTGCATTAGTGGTTGGGCACCGCAAGCACTGCATTGGTATTGTGTCAGGCGCAAAGCACCGTGCACTGCGGGTGCAAAAAAAATGTTTACCTTGCACTTCGATGAAACCACAGTGGAAAAGAACAAAGGTGTTAAGTGTGTAGAGGGGGGGAAGTTGGGGGGTTTTATAACCCCTCGTGAAAGGCAAGGTGCGCAGCACGCATCTCGCCCACATGCACGCTTCGCGACATGGATGAAACTTTTTTTTTTAACTTTTAAATTTTTTTATGTTTTTTCAATTTTTTGATTTTTTGTCTCTTTTCAATTTTTTGATTTTCTTTGTGTTTTTCTAATTTTTAATTTTTTTTGTGCTTTCCTTATTTTTTTATTTTTTGGTTCTTCTAATTTAACACTCTTGACTTCTAACATTTTCTCTCAACTCTCAAACTGTGAGTTTGGGAGTTGGAAAAAAAAAGTAGGGGGTCCCCATTCCTAGTGAGGAATGGGGCATGTGTTGTGAGACCACAACAAATAGCCCCAAAAAAAGGAAGAAATGACCAAGGCATTTCTTCATCAGCAAATATTCTTCCAATGTGTGTCAAATACCAACTAAACTTTGAACATCTTGAGCGTCTTTCGGATGACTTTTCAATCAAAATCTTAGAGTTTGAAACCTTTAAGTTTAGTGTGTGATTTGTGTATTTGTTCCCTTTGACATCTCAGGATGCAATCTATCAAATTTTTATGACGAGTTGGAAACAATCTTCAACTCCTCTTGGCTCATTCATTCAGAATCTCTATGAAGGCTATTCATTAATCATTTTCCTGACCTGATGAGAGAATTAGTTTGAGGGCTCTTGGTGGGATGCCACATTCTTTTAATTTTCTATCCATTTAAATAATTGCTCCATGTCATTTAGAATGTTACTTTTGATGAAGCAATATTTTGGATACAAGATACTTTGTTTTGAGAATGTATCTTTTGCCATTTCAGATCTTTAGAATCCTTTAGTCTTAACACCATATTTTTCTTTTTTTCTTTTATTTTCTCTTTTTTCCTTTTTTTCCTTTTTTTGTATCCTGACTACACTTAGATTGTGTAGTTAGGACATCGGTATCATTTCTTGGAATTGGTCTCTTGTGAACATCCCTTGTGTTCCTCTTTTTAGAACTTTTAAGAAATCTCACGCCAAACAATGACCTTAGCAACCTTTCGAGGAGACCCCTCCTGTAAGAAGTCATGTAAAATTTCTTCTTATCCTTCACCGTCCTCAATTGTTCACACAAGTTTTCACTCAGTGTGGTGGTCCAATCCAATGGTATCTTTGTTGCTCTGTTGGTCTCAATGAAGTTGACTATAAAGGTACTAAGGTGACCTGCTGCAGGTAAGCCCATAACTTTTCTCAAGAGAATGATGGAATAATCGATATCCTCCTTCATGTATCCTTGGATCATATCCACTTTGCTTATTATCTTTCCCCTCAGAGGTTTCTCAATAAGATAAGGAGATTGTATTATGTCTAATGCCTCTTGTTGGTGCTCCATGTACCATCTCTCAGCTGCTTCATATGAGAGCCTAATGAACTGGTCTACTCTCAGAAGATGAAAGACCCTTTCAATGTTGTTGAGTCTTAGGTCCAACACAACCTCTCCTATGATGCTCTTGATGACCCTTTCTTTAGGAACAAAAACTTGTGCCAGGGCCATGATTAATTCTAATGACTATACAAATACAGGGTGTGACACTGCATTCACCAACCTGGAATAGATTAATGCGGATACCAAGTCTGATCTCTCTGTTGGCTTGTTGCAAATTCTTAGGAATTCTTCCAAATTCATGTGTCCCAGGTCAGTATCTTAGATTTCTACGTGGTCATCATGAAATCTTAACTTTGAGGGAATGCCTTGGAATTTGAAAATGATAGGTTTGGGTGCTACTCTGGATGTGGATGCCATTTGATCACCTACACATTATCAGAGAAAACTTTTATTAGTTCAAAGTAATAAAATGTAAAAGCTCTAAATTTAAATAAACACAAAGGAAAATAAAATGCTCAATTTGGGCATTTTATTTTTTATTTTTATTTTAATTATTTTTTAAAATTTTATATTTTTTATATTTTCTTTTTTATTTTTTTATTTTTTTTAATTTCTATTTTTTTTTAAAAAAATTAGAAATGAGTGGAAAAGTGGATGCGCACATGACTAGAGTTTCAAGGCTGCATGGTTCATGGCACGCAACACCCTTAAGTTGGTGTTGCGGGTACAAAAAGCATCACACACAATGAGTGGCGAGTAGCACCACGAGCACAGTAGCAAAGCATCACGGCAGAGTTAATGGAGACACCACAGGCATGGCTAGTGGCATGCCAAGCATAAAGGCATATGGTGCCATGCAGTGTGGAGATGATGGGTGCATCATGCAGGGTGTGCCACACGGGCACTGTGCGGGGTGAACCATATGGGCGTTGCATAAGGTGCATCGTGCGGGCATAGCACAGGGTGCACTATGTGGCACTATGGGTAGTAGTGGTGTGCCGACGCAGAGCACCATGCAAGGTGGTGATGTTTGGGCACCGCACGTGCTGCAATGATGTTTCGGCATTGCAGGCGCTACATTGGTAGTTGGGCGCTCCGAGCACTACATTGGTAGCGTGCCAAGTGCAAAGCGTCACATGTTGCGAGCACAAAAAAAATGTTTACCTTGCACTTTGATGAAACCATAGTGGAAAAGAGAAAAGCTGTTAAGTGTTGAGAGGGGGCAAGTTAGGGGATTTTATAACCCCCCATGCCAGGCGAGGTGTGCGAGTGCATGTCATGCATCTCACCCGCACGTGCACGCTTCGTGATGTGGATGAAACTTTTTTTTTGAACTTTTAATTTTTTTTATGTTTTTCCAATTTTTCAATTTTTTGATTTTCTTTATGTTTTTCTAATTTAACACTCTTGACTTCTAATATTTTCTCTCGACTCTTGAATAGTGAGTTCAGGAGTTGGAAAAAAAAAGTAGGAATGGGGCATGTGTTGTGAGACCACAACAGGTGACACCACTCAAAGGTACTAGGTAAGGCCTATGGTGGAGTGAATACCCCAGGGTAAATTATACAAAGGCACTATCTTGGATATGATGATCAGAGAGAGATAACAATAACGAGGGAGAATGGTGAACCCCATGATTGGGTAACAGGGCACTATTATAGTTTCTCCTCCCATACTTAGGAAATGATGAGTTAAAAAGTGAACTATACTTTTGATTGACAAGTCACTAAATTGAGACCATAAATACCTTGTTAGGGGATTGATATAAAGAAATCCTAAAAAGGAAAATTTATATATAAATGTGTACTAATGATTTTTTTTGTGGTTGTAGGTTCACAATCAAGGAATTGCATAACATGTGTATTGTGTGTCTGCATCGTCTATGCTTCATGTCTTCATCTATCTGCATCATGTATACTTCATGTTTTCATCTGTCTGCATTGTGTACACTTCGTGTCTTCATGTTTTCATGCATTCATGTGTCTACTTTGTGTTTGCTTTATGTTTTCATTTATTAAATATGTATAACTCATAAATCTTTTAGGCCTTTATAGGTAGATGTGTTTTGTATCTATGAAGGAGCTTGTGTATGAATGATTTTACTTTGAGGACAAGAAAATTCGAGAGGGGAGGACTATGATATCCCCATTTTGACATATAATTTAAATAATAAAAATTATATATAAAGTAATATTAATAATAATATTTTATAAATAATATTATGATCATATAATAGTACCATATTATATATTGCATTGTAATATTAAAACACTATAGTAATAAAGTATTATAATATAATAATATATATAGTTGATATATTATTAAAATAATATATATTGTAATATAGTTATTAATATAATATATCTTATGATATTAATTAATATAACTAATTTTATTAATGCATAATTATATTATTATTAATATAATATAATTATTATTATGAAAGGACATGACTCTTACAATATACAATATATATACAGAATAATAACGTTCCTACAAGGAGGATCAGAGGAAAAAATAGAAATTCTATGCACAGTCAGATTTTAAAACCTAATGTCCTAATTGGGGACATTATAAGGACCCTTTATATAAATTTGTGGGGAGATATGAATTAATCAAAGGTTCTTTTGAATTGTAACCAAAATTTAGAAGCCTCTTTTTGACCTAAGGAACGAATTCTAGTGATTTTGATAATGATTTCTGATTACCTTCATGAACCTATGCATCTCCATAAATACTTCAAGTTCTCATGTAAATGCTAGTGTTTTTTTTTTTAACTATTTTAGCGTTTCTTAGCTTCTTTAGCTCTAATTATTTATGGATTAATATAGTTACTAGACATGGCTTGTTGTAATGTTGAAATTAATGGTGAGTAATTTTTTCATCTCTAATTGACAAGTTTTCACATATTTAATTCTTTAAGCTCCTTTATTTGATGTAATTTGTTAAAATTGGATTAGGTTATTATTGTTTATTTGATATTATTAGACTTGTAGCTTATATTTTATTACTATGGGGTCTTTAGGAACCATTTATATTCATTCTCCTCTCTAATGTTAGCATTGATACTAGCAATATGCATTTGAATCTCTTCCTAAATCCAAAATAGTCTTTAGTTTTAAGGTTGTAATTGTATTACATTGATCAATTTAGGACTTCTTTATTATGTATGTTAGTGGTATTTATTGTCTTACCATGTTCATATTCTATGCACTGGTCTTTTAAAGATTTCCTAATTATTGATACTGACATACATTCCTTTTCCTATTCTCATTATAAAATTATTTGACTTCAATTTTCTATTTGAAATCTTCATGATATATTTGGAGAAATCAAAGATATTTGTTTCCTTGAGTATAAAAGATCCTAAAGCATTCATTTTATTGAATTTTGAAAATTCATGCCATATCCTACACTATGTTTCTCAAGGGATAAATTTGTCTATATATCCATCCAAAAATAATTCAAACAGTCTTCTTAACTCTAAAAAATCAAGAACTTGTTGAGTTATGCCATTATTCTTTTTATTCCTTCTCAATACATGATTGTTAAATGAGAATGTCATAATTTTGACATCAATAACATTATTCTTCCTTTTTATATAACTCTTCCTCATTCTAAAAATCACATGTAGACATTTCTCTAAGTTACATCCTAAGCACATGTCATAAAAAGATGGAGCTCAAGGATAAGGTAGTCACTATCATCCTTGAACTCATACTTATTGTTTATGAATTGAGTAATACCTAGTACTTTATCTACCAAAATTTAGTTGCTTCTTTCATTTTCTTACCCATTGTTTCCTTCTTATTGCTTTGTTTAGGTTCTACATGACAACTTCTACAAAATCTTACTTTATGTCCACATTTGTTACATTTGTACATTTGAACGCTATAATATACTAATACAAAAAATAAGTTATAGTTCATATTATTCATCCAAAAGAACTTTTATTTTTGTTCCTATTGATTTCTTAGGATCGATTGTAGATGTAATTGAATTTCCAATTTTGGTATATGTTTTTCAAATGCATCAAACTCCTCTTTTATATGTATGTATGTATGTATGTATGTATGTATGTATGTATGTGTGTATGTATATATATTGTTGGAAATCTTATTGAAAAGATCATTGTTGAAGAATGAAGAAGATTGATTGCAAAGAAGGAGATTGTTGTTAAAGAAATTTTTCAATCATTGTTTTGTCACTGATGTCAAACCTGTTATTTGCTAGAATGAAAATTGCTTATAAGATTCAAGTATTATCACTTAGTTGATTGATGAAGAGGATTTAATCAACAAGATGAAACAAAATCACCTAAGGGAAAGTTTGAGTTATAGTTTTGTAATGAAGCGCAAGGATCAGTTAAAACAATGGTAAAATGATGTATTGATAAGATACTTGAAGATACAAAGGTTGGCCACACTTAGAAACTTTAGAAATATAACTTGTAACAAGGTTGTCTGCAAAGCTTAAGTAAGTTCGTTAGTGAGTTCCAAGCAAGCTAGTTCGAGCTAATTAGATTTTTAGTAAGTGTCGAGAAAATGAAAAACTTAGTGGATCTCGAGTGATATAGAAGGAGCCAAGTGTGTTTAGGTGCTGAGCAAAGTAACAGGTGTCGAGCATTAGAAAAATGTAGTGGATGCTGAGTGAATCCACAGTAGGTGTCGAGCATCAGTAAAACATAGTTAGTGCCGAGTAACACAATATGTGTCGAGCATCAGAATTTCAATAGTGCCAAGCTATTGCATTATGTGAAAAGTCAAAGATTCACCAAATTTAAATCGACAAGTTTGTGAACTAAATGGATGATAAGGATAATGAGCTGGTGGCATAGAATTTTAGATAAACTATTTTTAGGAAAATTCAAGAGAATTCTTCATGATGTTTCTAGAAGGAACCAGATGTGGGTTGGATTCATTGAATCCTACCTAATCCATTTGAACTAAAATTAAAGGACGAAAGAATCGAGCAAGAAAAAGCAATTCCAGACTTCTATTTAAGGAGTCACAGGCCAAGAAGTTAGAGTTGTTGGGGTTCCATAATGCAAACTTGCTGAAGGATGTCAAGGAGAAGGTGAAGGAAGAACAAAGCACAAAGAATCTGCTTCGATAAGTGGTTATATAGGAAATTTCACTGTTATGTCGAGCATGAAGACTCAAGGAGACGAAGCTTGAAAGGAGGACAAGCTATCAAAGTTGCAGAGACTGAAAGCCAGGCAATGTTATGAGCTTAACTGTGATCTAAAATTTGTAAGTTAAGTTTTGAGTTGTATCAAGTCAAAATCCCTTGTTGTTACTCTCTAACAATTGTGTCAGCTAGGGTAAAATCTTATGGACATAGGTTGGTTTAAAAGCCATTTGTAAATCCTTTAATAGGGTGGCATTCCAAGTGAATGTTCTAAAGTCCTCTAACTAGGCCTACTTCTAACAGGGTGGTTAAACATTTTAACTAGGTCACATTTAACAGTGTGTTGTAGCTTTTAATAGGATAGCCCTTTCACAGGGCATCACTTTAGAAGAGTGAAAATTGAGTAGCATGTTACTAGTGTTTTTTCCCAAATTGGGTTTCCACATAAATCACTGTGTTATGTGTTGATCTTTTATGTGTTATGCTTGCATGATTGATTTACAGTAACTTGCTAAGTAGGAAAAGTTTAAGCTTGGATGCATGATCAGTTTAATAAGCTCACTTTACTTGATGAAAAAGTTTAATTGGACATTTGGACCTTGAATAACTAATAAACCCCCCCACCCCCCCCCCCCCCCCCCCCCCCCCCCCACCTCAGTTATTCTAAAGCATTTCTAACAATTGGTATCAAAGCCATTTGCTGATTTAGTTTAAAAGTACTAGAAGCAGGAAGATCAAGATGTCCAAGAGAGAAGTTCCCAAGCTTAATAGAGACAACTTCACTACATGGAAAAGGTTGATGAAGCTGCATTTGGGATCAATAAGTGATCATGCACAAACCTCAATTGAAGTAGAACATGTTGATCTAGTTGTACCTACTATAGAAGATATAAAGAAAAAGAAGGAGCACAATCAGGCAATGCTGGAGATTGCCTCTGCCCTCAACTATTTTGAATTTCATGACATCAAGGGATGTGACTTTGCATTCAAGATGTGGAAAGCCTTGACTAATATCTATGGAGGAGGTCAGAATGTTCAAAGAGAAAAAAGAGAAAGCCTCAAAGGAAAGTTTGATGACATGGAAATGGAGGAAGGTGAGAATGTTGCTCAATATGCCACTAGAATGAAAGAAGTGGTAAGTGCAATAAGGAGTTTGGGTGGTCATTTGGAAGATGATACTATTAGTAGAAAATACTTAAGAACCTTGCTTCCCATTTATGCTATTAGATTTTCATCCATCCAAGAGCTAAGGTGTGTCCCAGGAAATCAGTTAACTTTTGAAGGAATAGTAGGAAGACTCACTGCATGTGAATTGTCCAATTTTGATAACTACAAACCTGAGAATCTTGAATCTACTTTCAAGAAAAAGCTATCATTGAAAGAAGATGAGGAGGTGAAACCAAAAAAGAAGAAGAAAAAGGTAAAATATGCATCCAATGACAATAGCACAGATGAAGAAGATGTGGAACAATTGGAGGCACTATTGGCTAGAAGAATCCACAGAGGCAAAGGTGAATTCAAAGGTGAGCTTCCTATCATTTTTTTTAGAATTAATGAAGTAGGACATATTGTTGCAAGATGCACATAGAAGAAGAACTACAGAGAAGGAAACAAGAACAAGAATAGAAGAGAAGATGATGGAAAAGATTACAAAGATAAAGGCAAAAAGTGCTACATTGTTGAAGAAGAAAATTTTGATGAAAATGATGATGAGGTAGTCTATGTAGCCATGACAGATGAGTTAGATGAAGATGAGGCAACAACATTGGTAACCTGTGTGAACAAAAATAGCAAGTGGATCATAGATAGTAGATGCTCACATCACATGATAGGAAGCAAAAGTAAGTTTATTACCTTTACTTAGTATGATGGAAATAGTGTTAGATTGGAAATGATGCTCCATGCCAAATCAAAGGAAAAGGTACTATTAAACTTACAGAGAAAATATCATTTGAATGCATACTATGTTGAAGGATTGAACTATAATTTGCTGAGTGTATCACAATTAGGCAATGTAGGTTGTAAAGTAGAGTTTGGAAAAAAAACTACCAAAATCTATGACACTGATGGAAATCTAATAAAAAAAGGAGAACAAACTAGGAGTAATTTTTTTATCTAGACATGGAAGATGCAACATGTCTTATTGTTAGACTTGATGATGTTTGGTTATGGCATAAAAGGTTGTGCCATGTTAACTTTGACAATCTGGTTAGCATCAGTAAAAAGAAGAAAGCCAGAGGTTTACCTAAGCTAAAGAAGCTTGAAAATACAATGTGAAAACAATGTCAACTAGTAAAAATGACTAAGTCAAGTTTCAAAAGAAAAGTATGCACTTCCAAAGAAGTACTAGAGTTAGTGCATACTGACTTATGTGGCCCAATAGAAGTGCAAAGCTACCAAGGAGACATATACATAATGTTGTTTGTGGATGACTACTCTAGGATGATGAATTCCATGTTCTTAAAGAAAAAATATGATGCATTTCAAAAGTTTAAGTGGTATTTGGCAAGGGTTGAGAAGGAAACAGGAAAGAGTCTGAAGTGTCTAAGACTAGACAAAGGAGGAGAGTTTACATCAAAAGAGTTTGAGACATTTTGCAATGAAAAAGGAATCAAGAGACAAACATCAGTGCCAAGAAATCCCCCATAGAATGGCATTGTAGAAAGAAGGAATAGATCAGTAATAGACTATGCTAGAACCTTGATGATGGAGAAAAATGTTGCTCTGAAGTAAGTGGAGAGAAGTTGTAAATACTGTTGTCTACACCTTGAATCGAGTACAAGTCAAGAAAGGTACAAATGCAACACCTTTTGAATTATGGTATGGTCACTCACCCAATGTAAAACATTTCAAAGTATTTGGTTGTAAATGCTATATTCATAAAGATACTAGAAATGGCAAGTTTGATGCAAAGAGTGATGAAGGCATATTCTTTGGATACTCTACTAGAAGCAAAGCATATAAGTGTTTGAATACTACCACTGACAAGATTGTGGAAAGTGCAAATGTAAATTTTGATGAGCATGTAGAAGTTCAAGTTGATGAATCCAAGAAATCAGAAGATTATAGATCTTTTGTATACTCCTATTAAGGAATGTTTATTGAAGATGATGCTACCAATCAAGTTAGGAATCAACAAAAAGTCTCAGTATCAGCTGAGTCATAGCCAATGAATGTTGAGCTACATTCAGAATTTGAGTTGCAGAATGAAGAAAATACACATTCTGATTCTAAAATTAGTACACATGGAAGAGATAATGAAATACCAGATAGTGATGTGCAAAGTGACTCTAAAGCTAAAGGACCAAACATGGAAAGAAGGACAAAACCAAGACTATCCAAGTATGTGAGAAAGCATCACCCTACTAAGCAAATCATTGGTGACAAAGAAGCTAGACCAATGACAAGGAATAGATTAAGGAATGAATGATGTCTGTTGAGCAAGATTGAGCCCAAAATAGTGAAAGATGCACTACAAGATGATAATTGGCATAAAGCTATGGAAGAAGAGATAGACTAGATTGAAAAGAAAAAAACCTAGACTCTAGTTCCTAGACCAGCTGATAAGTGTGTAATTGGTACCAAATGGGTTTTTAGAAACAAGCTTGATGAGAATAGTGAGATAACAAGAAACAAAGCCAAACTAGTCTGCAAAGGCTATGCAGAAGAAGGACCAGACTATGGGGAAACGTTTGCCCCTATTGCAAGAATGGAAGGACTGAGAACACTACTTGCATATGTTGCTTATAAAGGTTTTAAAGTCTACCAAATGGATGTAAAGTCTACTTTTTTGAATGGTATACTAGAAGAAGAAGTCTACATAAAACAACCAGAGAGATTTGTTAGTAACAACAACAAGGATATGGTTTGCAAACTACATAAAGCACTCTATGGTTTGAAGCAAGCACCTAGAGCATGGTATGAGAGACTACACAAATATCTTGTGAAGATAGGATTTGAGAGAATAGATGACAAAAGCAACCTGTATATCAAGGCAGAAAAAGGTAAAGACATTTTGATATCTAAAATCTTTGTTGATGATATAATATTTGAAGGAAAAGATGCCCTATGTAAAGATTTTGCTGGTCAAATGAAACATGAGTTTGAGATGTCACTATTTGGATAAATCAAATTCTTTGTTGGATTGCAAGTACATCAATTGAAGCAAGGCATATTTGTGGCCCAATCAAAATATATCAAGGAGATACTCAAGACATTTGGATTAGAAGACTCAAAACTAGTCTATACACCAATAGTAATAGGACATAAGTTATCCAATAATGATGAGTTAGCTAAAGTAAATTAGACAATGTATAATCAATGATTCGAAAGTTGTAGTATGTTGTACATAGTAGACCAATTATTGCATTAGATGTTGGAATAGTGGCAAGATTTTTTGTTAATCCAAGAGAAAATCATATGATGGTTGTAAAAAGAATATTGAGGTACCTAAAGGAACTAATGACTTTGGCTTATACTACAAGAGGAGTGAAAATTTTGAGTTGAAAGCCTACACTAATGTAGATTGGGCAAGTAATATTGATGACGGAAAGAGAACTAGTGGAGGAGAACTTTTCTTAGGCAAAAGATTGGTCACTTGGACCAACAAAAACTAATTTGTACCTCATAGTCCATGGCAAAAGCTAAATATGTTGTTGCTACTATTAACTACACCATTATTGTATGGATCAAACATCTACTGCAAGGTATGAAGGAAAAGGTAACTAAACCTATGATACTCTATTGTGATAACACAAGTGCCATCAACATATCAAAGAATCTTGTGATGCATGCCAAAAAAAAGCATATTGCAATTAAGTATCACTATGTAAGAGAATTGGTGGAACACAAGCAAAGATGGAATATGTCAGCTCAAAGGAACAAATTGTTGACATCTTTACAAAAGCACTACCTAAAGATGTGTTTGAGTATCTTAGAGGTAAGTTAGGGGTGATACCCCTAGCCAAGGCTACTTGAGAAAAAGCAAGACTACCCTGCATCAAATGAGTTGATTGTTGACATATTACAAATTGATGCAGAGGATACTTACTTTAGGATTTTTCCTAAAGTAATCAAAGTACTCCAATTCAAAATAAGTCACAAGCAAGGTGACAAAGGGAGAAATTGAAGTACCTAAAATTTCAATACTTGCATGTTTAGATGCTAAGATAATGTATCTTTGGCATTGTTTTCAAAGAGGGAGAAATAGCAGAAACTGATCAAATCTACAGAATCAAATGGACAGAGGGAGAAGTAGTTGATATTAGAATAGTAGAAAAATAATCAATGCATATAAAGGGAGAAATAATGTAAGAAGGAGTTAGGAGTAGTACAAGAACAAAAAATGTACATATATGTAAAAGGAAATAGCAACTCAGAGCGAGAAAACAATACAGACAAGAATCAATCAAAGGAATAGTAGAACAGAAAGGGAGAAGACAGTTTATCAACAAAAGAATTCAGAGGGAGTCATAAGATAGTTATGTTGCTAATAAAATGAATGGTTTGGAATAATTTTTTTGGTATTTTTTTACTATTTTAACTTAGTTAGTATTTTGATAACTTGGTTGATCAATTTGGTTTTCCATCAATGCCAAAGAGGGAGATTGTTGGAAATTTGATTGAAAAGATCATTGTTGAAGAATGAAGAAGATTGATTGCAAAGAGGGAGATTGTTGTTAAAGAATGTTTTCAATCATTTTTTTGTTATTGATGTTAGACCTATTATTTACTAGACTGAAAATTGCTTATAAGATCCAAGTACTATCACTAAGTTGATTGATGAAGAGGATTTAATCAACAAGATATAACAAAAGCACCTAAGGGAAAGGTTGAGTTATGGTTTTGTAATGAAGTGCAAGGATCAGTTAAGACAGTAGTAAAATGATTTATTAATAAGATACTTGAAGATACAAAGGTTGGCCACACTTAGAAACTTTAGAAGTATAAGTTGTAACAAGGTTGTTTGCAAAGCTTAACTAAGTTCATTAGTGAGTGCCGAGCAAGCTAGTTTGAGCTTAGCAGATTTTTAGTTAGTGCCAAACAAATGAAAAACTTAGTGGATGTTGAGTGATACAGAAGGAGCCAAGCATGTTTAGGTGTCGAGTAAAGTAACAAGTGTCAAACATCATAAAAATTTAGTGGATGCCTAGTGAATCCATAGTAGGTGCTGAGCATCAGTAAAACATAGTTGTTGTCGAGTAACACAGTATGTGTCGAGCCCCATAATTTCAATAGTGCCAAGCTATTGCATTACATAAAAAGTCAAAGATTTGCCAGATCTAAGTTGACAAGTTTGTTACCTTGAATTTTGTGAACCAAATGGAGGATAAGGATGATGAGCTGGTGGCATCGAATTTTAGATAAACTTTTTTCACGAAAATTTAAGAGGATTCTTTGTGATGTTTCTAGAAGGAACAAGATGTGGGTTAGATTCATTGAATCCTACCTAATCCATTTGAACTAAAATTAAAGGAGAGAAGAATCAAGCAGGAAAAAGTAATTCTAAACTTCTATTTAAGGAGTCATAGGCCAAGAAGTTAGAGTTGTTGGGGTGCCATAATGTGAAGTTGCTAAAGGATTTCAAGGAGAAGGTGAAGGAAGAACAGAGCACAGAGACTCTACTCCGATAAGTGGTTATATAGGAGATTGCACTATTATATCAAGCATGAAGACTCAAGGAGATGAAGCTTGAAAGGAGGACAATCTATTAGAGTTGTAGAGATTGAAAGCCAAGAAATGTTATGAGCTAAATTGTGATCTGAAATCTACAAGTTAGGTTGTGAGTTGTATCAGGTCAAAAGTCATTGTTGTTACTCTCTAACAATTGTGTCAGCTAGGGTAAAATCCTATGGACTTAGGTTGGTTTAATAGCCATTTGTAAATCCTTTAATAGGTGGAATTTCAAGTGAATGTTCTAAAGTCCTCTAACTAGGCCCACTTCTAACAGGGTGGTTAAATCCTTTAACCAAGTCACATTTAACAGTGTGTTGTGGCCTTTAACAAGGCAGGCCTTTCATAGGGCATCACTTCAGAAGAGTGAGAATTGAGTAGCATGTTACTAGTAGTTTTTCCCAAATTGGATTTCCACATAAATCACTATGTTATGTGTTGATCTTTTATGTGTTATGCTTGCATGATTGATTTACAGTAACTTGCTAATTAGGAAAAGTTTAAACTTGGATGCATGAATAGTTTAATAGGCTCACTTTACTTGATGAAAAAGTTTAATTAAACATTTGGACCTTGAATAATTGATTCACCCCACCCCTCTCATTTGTTCTAAAGCATTTCTAACATATATATATATATGTATATATATGTACATATATATGTATATATATGTACATATATGTATATATATATATATACATATATATATATATACATATATGTATATATATATATATACATATATGTACATATATATGTATGTATATATGTATATATGTACATATATATGTATACACCCTAAAATGGTCGCCTAGACTATGGGCCCCCATTATTCAATTTATCAATTTATCAATTTATCAAATTTCTTGAATCAATGGTTTGCAATATTTTATTAAATCAATTCAAATCAATTTTCTTGATCAAATTCGATTATTTTATTTCTGAGGTTGGTCATTTTATCCTAAGTCTTATTTAATTAAAAGAAAATTTCCTCTTTTAATTAAATAAAATAAGTCCCCATTTAATTAAAAGGAAACCTCTCTTTTAATTAAATAATTCATCCGCATTTAATTAATTAAGAGAAAAACCCATCTTTTAATTTAATAAAATATCTCCTATTTAATTAAAAGAACTTGCTCCCTTTTAATTAAATAAAAATCCCACTTAAATATCTCTTGTTGATGAAAGGGAAATAAAATAAATTCTTTTGTTTAATTTCTACAGTTAAATGCACATATTTCTAAGTGGGACTTATCTTTTCACTTTCTTCTCAACCACTCCTCTTTTCTTATTGGTGGAATTTCGTCTCACATGGATCAAACTCTATTATCCCATATTGGTTGTGAGAACCATATCACCTCCATAATTTCCTTTATAAGGGAGAGCCCTCTCCTCATTTTAGGGATGGAGGATGTTATTGTTATGCTGCAGGTTTGGAGAGCAGTTTTTGAAGAAGGAGTTTTTGAATGCTAAAGCTTTTTGTGGAGAACTTCTATCTTCTTGTCTCATTCTCTCTTGCACCCATGGCTTTCATCATGGGCTTTTATCATTGCATTTGCATGTTAGTTTAGAGTCATATTTGCTTTCATAAGATTAGATCTTGCTTTCATAGATTAGATTTTGCATTGTTCTTGCATTGTTATCATATAGATTAGTTTTCATCTCCATTTGCATGCATTTTGGATCTTTGAATCTCTCATTTCATGGTGTACTTGCATGGGCATGAACTAAGTCAAACTGAGGGCCTCCATTGCAAAACCCTTGCACTCCATGACTAGAGAGCTATGGATCACCATTTGAGACCTCATTCTTGAGTAATCTTGAATATAATGATTCATAGAAGTGTGCTCACATTTTAGGCATACAATATACATATATAGATATATACATATATACATACATATATACATACATATATACATATATACATATATATATATATATGTATATATGTATGTATATATGTATATATGTATATATGTATATATGTATGTATATATGTATATATCTATATATGTATATATGTATATATGTATATATCTATATATGTATATGTATATATGTATATATTTAACATATAAATATATACATATATACATATATATATATAGATAGACATATATATACATATATACATATACATATATATACATATATATATATGTATATATGTATATATGTATATATATATATATATTATATATGTGTATATATGTATATATATATTGCAAATAATAGCTAGAGAGACATGTCTCTTCATGAGACATTTCTATCCACTGTAATTAATAAAATAATAAATTATATAATATGTCATATATTAAATATATAAATATTATACATACACACACACACACATATACATATATATAATATAGCACACTTATATTTGTATATTTATACTATATTCTTATAGGTTTAACCAACTAAAGCTACCAAACATCAACACTCCCTCTTAGATAGGAAGGATAAACAAGAATATGAAAAACATATTACCTCAATTTAAAAAATGGTTTTTGGAATGTCAACTCATTTGACTTCTTAGTTTATTAAATGTCAACTCATTTGACATTTGAAAGTCAACTCATTTGACTTTGAATATCAACTCATTTGATATTTGAATGCCAACTCTTTTGACATTGTGAATGTCAAATCATTTGACATTTACTAGGTGCTTAAATGTTTATAAGGTATGTGCACTCACATTCTCATAATGCATACCATATAAACATCCACCATGCAAAGTATAATCTTTCATAATTTGCATAGACATCATAAGATATCCATCATAATAGAAAATTAAGTTATTATAAGCTTTTCACCTTTCAATAAGTTTTGCAAACACAATAGACATCATTTGGAAGTCATCACTTCCTCATGATGTACACATGGGGTAAGCCCATGAAAATCACATAGTCATGAGGTACATTCATGAATTATTGTCCTCTTGACTACTACAATTTATTAATCACTAGAGAATCCATCTCAACATGGTTTACTCCCTCTAAATCAATATGACTGAGATCACCAAAGGTTGACTAAATAATATCCTCCATCTTCTCCCTCTCTTTCAAGATTTTCCTTAATGAAATGTCAACCTCCCTTTGAATTTCAGTCAATCTTTCTTTTCCTATTTACCTTTAATCTTCAACATATATAATATCGTAATCTTTAATTTAAGACCAAAATGCTTCGATGGGGTATGAATGGTAGTTGATTGTTATGCATTCCCTTCTATTACTTTCACTTATTTTTGGGATTTCTTTCATATATAACTAGACCAACAATCCATGTTGGTTATAATTTGGACTGGCTCCCATTAGCTATGGGTCTTTTGTCTTTTTTCATGCCCCTTCTCATTCGTTGGCCATATACATTTCTTCTTCATACTCCCAGGTGGTTGACTTGACTTTATTTCACCTTATATCTCCTATCATGCCAATGTGGAGTGAATAGGATTTCTCTTTCCAACATTATCCTTCATTTTGTAATATCCCCTCACAAAACTTATTCCCTGAAGTTGGTGGTTTGTATTAATTTGACCTCAAATGAGGCCTTCCTTGTACATGGAAGTCACTCTGCATGCTCTATCTTTGCCAACAGAAATACAATATGTATTTGTTTAGTAAAAAAGTTAACATCACATCTATAGTCATGAGAAAACCTTTACACCTCTTTGGACACAAATGATGGCTCAAGTTTAGGGAGATGAGCTATTTTGGAACTATCTAAATGTGCAATGGGAGAAGGGATACATTGTCTCTATGTGGCCCATGCACCCAACTTATTTCATCGTGCCTTTTTGGAATATGTTGAATTACCCTTTATCAAAGAATGTCCCTATTTTGAATCCTTATTATTGACCCAATCTCAAGTATTAGTGATTATGACAGTATGCAACTTAGACATCAAAGATATCAAACCTGACCGAGGTAGTGTTGATAATATCCAATAACCACTGCTAGTTGTTTTATGGTTCATTGATGCAAATAACTCTATTTATTTCAAAGATAGTGTGACATCTTCCAATCACCTTCATGCAGAGCATGTGACATCCATCATATGTTGGTAGGACTTCTTTTTTATTCATGTTCCCATATTTTCTACAAATTACATTTATAAGTTTCTATGTCCTTTCGGTGATTACATGTCTTTGTTCTCTTTCTCCCAGATGCACATTTTCTCAAATCGATATAGTCATACAATGATTGTACGATCCAATCTCATCCATGTTTAATCTGATTTGGCTTGATGAGCCTTACTTATTTGTGCTAACAAGACCATAGGATCTCAATGGTATCACACAACTCTAATATAGCCCTTTCATTTCAGTGGCCATCGTCAAAAGCATAATTAATTCTAAGCACAAGATTCCAATGTTGATCTGATATGATCACAATAGCTGAGAAATTCATTTTCTAGAAATGCAGACATCCAACAACAAAACTTGGAGGCAATCTTGAGATTAAACTAGCTTGTCTAGAGTGACTTCATAGTACTAGCCCATCCTACTTCTACATTGACTCAATCTTATTTAAGCAACCTATTGAGATTGATTTCTAAAGAATAGATCTCTCAAACTTCTTTACATCTACAACTACAACTTGGCTCTGATACAATGTTAATTTCTTAGGACTGCTTGGAGATGTAATTGCATTACCATTTTGGTATATGTTTTTCAAATGCATCAATCTTCCCTTATATATATTGAAAATGACACATGGAGAGACATGTCTCCTCATGAGACATGTTTATCCACTATAATTAATAAAATAAAAAAATTACATAATATCATATATTAAATATATATAATTATTATACATACATACAAATATATATGTGTGTGTGTGTGTGTGTGTGTGTGTGTGCTATAGTCTTTTAGGTTTAATCGAATGAAGCTACCAAATGTCAATAGTTCCAACCCTAATTATATATCCCATATACTTTATATTCTCTTCTCTTGGGACCAAATTGTTGAAGTTGATGAGAGATCAACCCAACAACTCCCAAAAATCACCTGCATGCAAACACTTATCACAGAAGATAGAAGCAAAAAGCTATGGAGGTTGGAATTGCCAGATCCATAGATGAGACATTCTTGATGAGAAAAAAAGAGAATTTGTTATTATAAAAAATTAATCAGTTCATAATTACAAAGAGACATCATCCTTATAAAGGAGATCAAAACTCCTAAAAAACTCTAACCTAGGTTATATCATAATAATTAATAAAATAATTAATTTTTAGATGCCTAAAGTTAATTTTAAGAAAACTAGAGTTAATTAGGAAATATCTAATTACTCTAACACACACCTTAAGATAAACTAAGGGATTAGCTAAAAATTTGGAAACTACCACAAAAAGTAGATTTGGGTCTTGGCAACAAAGAATGATGAGGTACCCAAGCACAATCAAATCTTTGAAAAGAGGAGAAAAAAAGAAAACACATGGGAAAAACCCTACTCCAAAAAGAGATGGAAATAATGTTGAAAAGAACTAGTGAAGGATTGAAGAAGCTTCCAAACAGGGAATGTCCTAGAAGATAGGAACAAAAGATGATCATGAAGAACACCAGTGAAGTGTGTAGAAGCTACAAGGCTCTATCAAAAGTAACTATTGATCTAAATAACTTCCACTAAAATAGAACTTGACCAGGTAGAGAAGACTATAATCTACATCAAATTAAGAGGCACACAAAGGCAAACAACTAAACTCAAAAATATTGATGGCATGAAACGCAAAAGCCTGAAGAGCTAATCAATCGAAAATGGAAGGCTACAACCAAAGAAGGAATGAAAAGAAGAGTATCTATATGGTAGATGATCCATCTCACTGAAATGCATAGGTACCCAATCACTACCTCTACCTAGTACATAGGAACAAAAATTGAATACATATCTCACTCTATTGAACCAAGGAATGTTAAGAATAAGGTGTCTCAACCTTGGATAATTCCTATTCTTATTAATTTTTTTTATTTTTTTCAAATAATATAATTAAGTGTGAGTGTACATGTCTAGTTGGCATGTTGATGCATCACTCCACTTGCATGTGTTACCATCTTGAATATTTTGTAAGGAGATCATGACCAAAATGGTTATGAAAGATTCCTATGACACGTAAGATCTATCTTTGGAAGATATGACGATGGGTGAAGACGTGAAGACATGTGGCGATTGATCATTGAGTACTATACACTCGAGTCTTCATCTAGCACATGGGGTTTGGGGCATCGTGGTCCTACTTTTCTAGAGAATGGTAAAACCCTAATATGATTCTTCTTTGGAAGTTATCCTAAAATGGTAAGTGTATGATATAAGTGGCTTTAGGGTTGTAGATAGGAGAGAGTGAAAATGTATTTTTGGTAGTGTTTTGTTGTGACTGAATTTGTCTTCTGTGTCCTGAAAGAACTTGCATTGCAAGTGTGTTGTAACCTTTTTTTTGAAGATAATACATTGTGCAGGTTTTGGAGGGGTGATGTTTTACTGAAAGGTTTTTCCCCATTAGCATATCTTTGTGTTTGTGTTTTCTTTCTCTATCTATTTTTTGGTATTCATGGTTGACTGTAATATTGTTGTTTACATAATATCGAATCGGAAATTATAAGGATTTAAATAGAATTTGCACAATACTTTCCTCAAGATATTATTGTAGGAAGTTATTTCTGCACCTGAGTTTCCTTGCAAGGAAGCATGAGAAACAATAGAAGAAACCCCATAATGCAAACAAGGGTGAGGTGACAAGAAACTAGAAATATGGGCCAAAAGAACTACAAGTCAAGAAACCATGATCAATATGAAAAAAAGAGTACATATGTGTGTACTGAGGTGATCAATCTCAAACACAACCTGAGGCTAATGTCATGGAAGGAACACTCACTGGACAAAGGAAGATGGCAAACAAAGGTAGAACATCAACCCCCCATGGCACTTTAATCATAAGTAGTGCATGTACAATAAGGCACAAGATATAATGAATCCTAAGAATACAATAATATGCATGAGTGTCCTCTGATAACACTGCTCAAATCAGAAGGCGAAATAACTAAAATATATATATATATCCAATATGACACTTTATCTTAGTGTGTTTGCAAGAATGAATACAATGATGACTAAATAGATCAGAAGAGACATAAAACTAATAAAATAGATAGTACAAGTCATGAAAAATCATCTAAAGCAATGAAATCAATCCTTAGACCTAAAACAACCAAGATATCCACCAAAATTTGAAAATGCAAAAGATCAAATAGAATATGCTTGGAGCAAAATCTAGAAAAACAACTAGCAACACTAGAAAGAGTTTGGAAAGACCTTTCCAATGATATAAAGAATTCCAAAATTGGAGATTGGATGATCAAGATATGCCTTCTGAAGTGCAAAACTATACCCCTAACTTTGATAGTAGAAAAATTCATAAAAAGCATCGAAACTAAAATTCACATGTACCACTATAACGGGATCAAAACTAGCTTTCTAGTGACATCTTGTTTTTGGAAAATAGAGTCTGTATGCCCAAGATATGAACAAAAATGTGAAGCTAGATCCAAACTAAGCTTGAAGGGAAAACATGTTGATGATGCAATTTTTAGAGTGGGGTTATCATTGCACCAAAAGAATGATCTCTCAATGCCTAATGTAACCACTCAACTTATAGTACATAGGAGGTGGTTAAGACCTTGTCACAAATCCTTAGGGGAACTCTAAAAAAATTTACAATAATCTCCCTTGCAGTGTTACCTGAGAGTCTAAGGATTCAAACCTGTGACCAAGCTCTAATACCACTTGTTAAATTGGGGTTATTGTTGCACCAAAAGAATGATCTCTCAATGCTTGATACAACCACTCAACTTATAGTACATAGGAGGTGGTTAAGCCCTTGTCATGAATCTTGAGGGGAGTGTAGAACAGATTTCCAATAGTAGTGTTGACATGGCACTAATGTTAGCAAGTGACAAGCCCAAATTTGATGGTCAAGTGGTCATTGAGGCAAAATAATTCCTAAAAAATTACCCCTGCCAAAAAAATATCTAGTTGTTGGAAACAAGATGAAGATGTGAAAATCATTGTCGTTGATAAAAGAGTTAGTGCTAGAAAAATTTGGTGGCCAAGCTAGGCATGTTACGTGTTGCTCTATCAGCTCCATCAAAAAAAAATCTGATGCCTCTTCTCTTAAAATCATTCCAAAAAACCATGGACAACTATATAATGCAATTGTGCCAAAAATTTTGGCCAAAATCCACCAACGAAAGTAGACACATGTACTAAAGGAGATTTGGTAGTACGATAGGAATAGAGCCTCCAGATAAGACAAGGCACAAGGGCCAACACCAAAAGAGCTTGGAAGAAGCACCAACCAAAGAACCCATAGTCCATACCACAAATAACACCATGCAAAAAACAACTTTGTGTTAACCTAAAAGAAACGTGGGCTTGTCGATTTGGCATGCATGAGGGCCAAGTAATACATGGGCGCATTCAAAATGCCCCATAAATGTAGAGTAAGCCCATGGGGGTATATAGAGAACCCAAAAAAAAAATAGTAGCCAAAGACTTCAATGAAAAATCTATGCTATGTGGGGGTTGATTCCTAGAATCTCAAAAAAGGGCACTAAAAAGTACGTTCAAAAATCACAGTGAAGGAACTGGGGATCCCAAAATTATGGCATAGGGGATGCGATTCCAAGTTTTCCACTAGGGAATAGCGAATGCCACCTCCAAGTAACTACCATGAATAATGGTGAGAGCATAGTCAAAGAGGCCAAAACCAAACTCAAAACCCATACCAAGTCTCAAAGCACATGCATGGGTTTCAAACACAACTCCCCTAGTCAAAGGCCAAAAACACCTTGGACTTCTTACTAGATTGGTGCACAATAAAAAACAAATATGTGCTCCCCAAGTAAATTGCTTTGGAAAACAAGGCTATAAACCACCCTACAAAATTACAGAGACTACTGCCAAGAATCACCAAAAAACCTAACGACAATTGAGGATTAGTGTTTTAGTGGAGCACACAAGAACGTGTGGGATGACTCTGGCTCATATGTGATTAGCAGTTTGAGTCCTAGTGGTGGCATGGAAGGGGATAGGGGATCTTCATTGTTAAATTTGACTCCTTTGATAGGGAGTTTTAGATAGCTTATAGAATGAGGGGTCTCTTGGTGATATGGCTAGTGGCCATGGCTACAATGTAGAACATGGCTTTATATGGCCTAAGATGTACACAAAATCTTTGGTGGGATCTGTGTAGGCTTATGACTACCATGTGTTTCTTTTCTACAAGAATCTTGAGGGTTGGCCACCTCAAGTGGAGGTTGTAGAGTTCGATTGGCTCCCTGGTCCCTTAAATAATAATAAATGTTCCCTTCATACAAGAAATCAAGCCTTGACCATAAACAAGGTGCAGGGTCCTTCAAAAGAATGACATGGTTACTAAAAAACCACCAAAATTATTTGTGAAAGATAATTATTTTGTTTCAAAAAACAACAACAAAAACTTTTTCCATAGTCAAATTCTTTTGAATTTATTTTTTGAAAAATAAAAAATAAGTGTTACCTCGATTTGTGTGCCCAGGTCAAAATGGCCTAGGTGCAAAATATTTTTTGTCATAGATTTCAACAATGTCCAAACTAGATGTATTTTATATGGAAATGGGAGTTTTCAAGTGCTTTAAGTTCAATAGTGATGTCTATTTTTGCTCAAAGTGCCTCAAAAATAAATCATCCCTTAGATCCAATAAAAAAATACTAAAAGCTCATATCTAAAAATTGATGCCAAATCGCTCACAAATAGAATAGGGGCATGAAGATCTAGAGCTCTGATACCATGTTGAAGTTGATAAAAGATCAACCCCACAACTCCCAAAAATCACCTGCATGTAAACACCTACCATAGAAGAAAGAAGCAAAAAGTTATGGAGGTTAGAATTGCCAAATCCATAAATGAGACATTCTTGATGAGCAAAAAGGAGAGATTGCAATTATAAAAATTGAATCGCTTAATAATTACAAAGAGAGATCATCCTTATAAAGGAGATTGAAACCCCTAAAAAGATCTAACCTAGGTTGCATCATAATAATTAATAAAAAAATTAATTATTAGATGCCTAAAGTTTAGCTTAAGCAAAGTAGAGTTAATTAGGAAATATCAAATTACTCTAACACAAATGCTTGCATAGAAAGCAATAACCAAAGAAAGAGTTAGGAAACTTTTTCAAGTCTACTTCCCTTGGATCAAGGGAGTTACTAAATTTGTACTTGTTGGTGTTTGGTTTTTTTGGAAGCTGAAAATTCTCTCCATCTTCATTTTTTGTTTGAATTTTGATAGTATTTGCATAGCCTTTTGGTTTTTCTCCATTTATGTACTTTGAGATTGTGTAGCTTTGAAGCTTTGAACTTCCTCATACCCAATACCAATCTTGATGCAATATTGCCTTTAGATACTGATAATATCATTTGAAATTTCTCTACCCATCTCATTCTTCAAGCTTTTGGTCAATGGTGTCTTGTTTACTCAAATTCCTTCCTCAAGGAAACAATTTTAAACTCCAGCTCTTCAAACTTAGTTTCTTTTAATTATATTGTCACTTATTCCTCTATTCTTTTTTCTTGTCTAAGTTGATTTTTTTGTTTAAAGGCCATCTTTACTAATTCTTCAAAAAAATTTAATATATTTGCCTTGGATTCATGACTTGATTCTTCATGTTTTTTATTTTGTAATTTTTGTTTCAAAATCATTTTTTGAATCTTCTTAATCTTACTTAAGGCACACATGATCTCTTCTTCAAAATTCAGCTATTGTTTTAGCTTCATCACATTCTTGTTCATCTATTTTATTATTAATATTAGGCTCTCTTTAGCTTCCAAAATATTATTCCTTATTTCTATTTCTTTGTGTGCCTTTAAGATCTTCATTCTAGAAATTAATTAATACTTGAAGTGACAAAATTTAATATTTATTAACATGTTATTGTTAAATATTTTACTTTTTCAACTTAACAATCATAAGAAATTAGTTATAGAATATTACTAACAAAAACACTAGCTTTATGTGGAGACCTCTCCTAGGAGAAAGCCATGACAAATAGTGCTAATATTAACTTAGCTTACATTTTTTTTAGGTACCAACCCATAGAAGACAACAATCCCCACAAATCATAGCAACCAACCACCACTACTAAAAACCAACTTAACAAGAGACATCAATCTCTCCTTTAGGAAGCACCAAGATACAAAACAAGGTTTCACCTTCTAAGTATCACTTGTTCAACTAATGTTGGACCATACAAACTCCTTCATATGTATTCACTCTATGATTCTTCTCTTATCATTAATAGTGGTACAGATATACTTGCACATTCACATACACTTGCATGTTCTTTCCATCTATTCTCCTTCTCTTTTCACATCATGTATATACTTATAGATCTCTTATATATGTTTTATTTATCTTCTCAAATAAGATTCAAAACATGCTTTTACATTATTTCTCTCCACTTGATCTCTTTGATTGTTCTTTATACTACTTTGTTAGTCCACTCAAATCATGCATATTATTCTCTTTCAAATTTTCATGCTAAATGATCTTCTATATCTTCATCATGCACAAATTCATTGGCATGCATTTTATATATTTATTTCTCCATTTATTTTTCATCTCCACAAATTGTGTTCACATCTTATATCTATTGGAAATATTATGGCAAGCTAAGTTACTAAGAGGGGAGGGGTAAATTAATAACTTCTAAAACTTTTATCTCAATTAGCAATTAATCCTTTATATGAATTCTTACCTAACTCCATGTGTGAGAAACTAAAAACATGAAAGCATACATAACACTTTGACACATAGATTTGGTGACCAAGAAACCTTCCAAATAGAAAGTAAAACTGGGGTGGGGATGATACCCATAAGTTTTAGTACTATAGCATAAAGTTGGTTGGTTAAGCCTTACATTGATCACTTCTAATGATCTTCCCTATTAGGAGCAATAAGGATTGCTAGGTCAACCTTGCAAATGAATTTACAAACATACAATGAAGTATGTACTCAGTAAAGAGATTTACATAAGACTGTTAGGTCTACCTTGTTAAAGGATTTGACTGATTCACTTGTTAGGATGAAGCAATAGCTAATCTCTGATCTACAACTTGGTTTGCAGAATGAGATTCCCTTGAGTGTACAAATCACCTTGCTATGATAGATGAATCTTTGTTGCTCCTTATACTATTGTAGCCTTTGTAATGTGCACTTCTACTCTTTTTTTAATGATTACATTACTTCCTTTTTTATTCCATATATATATATATATATATATATATATATATATATATATATATATATATATATATATATATATATATATATATATATATATATTGGATGTGATACAATACATTACATATATATCAATCCAATTACACAATTACAAAGTCGGCCACAATACAAGTTTTCACAAATATTACAAAGTTGGCCAAAGTGTAGAAACTCGAGCTCTGAAGACTAACTCGGTGAGGTTCTGATACTCAACATCCATTGTCACTACTCAACATCATCATGCACTCGGTAGACATAGAAGCTCAGTCCATACTGATCACTTCCAAGTAGTCTTGAACTTGGTCTACACTGGTGACTCGACAAATACTGTGAAACTCATCATATAAATTGAATCACTTGGTTACCATTGCATAGCTCAATAAACACTATCACCTTGAGCTTGGTATAAACTAAGTCTCTTGGTTAACATTGAGTAGCTTGGTCAACATTGGACTCGCATCACATCAACTGTGAACTCAGTAAATACTGCACAACTTGGTTTACACTAGTAAACTTGGTATACACTGAGATACTCAGTTTACATTGTTGATCTTTACAATAGTTTTAATTATTCAAGATACACTAGAGTTTGTCCAAAGGACTCGGTAGCAACTGTAGAACTCGGTAACAACTAAAATAACTAGTTAACACTATTAACTATATAATAAGCTCAGTATGAATTCATAATCTAAATAAGTGTATGTGACTAATAACAAACATGATTGGGATGTCAACAATCTCCCCCTTTGGCATTAGTGACAAAAACACTTATTAGTCAAAATTGAATTCAAAAAGTTCCTAAGTACCTTTATCCATCACCTTGTGTCTCCAACTCGGTAAGGTATACTTGTTTTTGAGATTTTGCAAAATTGTTTTTGTAAGATATATTCTTGTTCATGGTAAGGATCCTCCATATTATAATATATAGTATACTATACATCTAAATACATCTCTTTCTATATAATTGTTGTACACTCTTCTTTTCATATTTAAATCACATCTATCTCCCCCATTTGTTATTATTTTCTATACATGGTAAAGCTTTTTACATTTTTGTACAATAACTTTTCTCCCTCATAACTTTTACATCTTTCTCCTCTTTGTATCATCTTATATCTCCTCCCCCTTTTTATCTCATTATAACTTCTCCCCCTTTTTGAAATTAATGCCAAAGAATTATGCTATATGTATTTACATAGTAGTGTTAAAGTGAGACAATAAATCTAAATGTACCTTCAATATGAGCACCAAGTTCTTGTCCCAGTCCTCTTGCAAGACCTTGCATGTGGGTAGTGCAATCTGCACTTTTACTAACAACTCAATCATGTGGTCTACGATAGAAAAATTATTTATCATGGATGAGAGTTTTTGAATGTACAATGTGCTTTTATAGTGCATCCATGTTGGGGAGTATCATATTTTGAATATCTACCAATGTAGACCTAATTCTTGCTTCTTCTCTAAGCAATTTAGCCTCCATATTTGTCAAAAAATTGATCTTCTTGAAATGTGCAGAGCTTGAACTTGGGTCAAGCTACAATTCTTGAGCACTTGCTTTGAGATCTTCATCAATCTTGGACAATTTTTCCTTTATTTCCATAGTAAATCTTGGAATATCACATAGTTTACCAAAAATTAAAGTTACATTTGCACAAGAAGTTTCCAGAGAACCCAAAATAGTAGATAATTCTACTTGGTAAATGGCAATTTGTTGAGTAGTGTGTTCTAACACTTTATTTTCAAACTTTTTCTCTACTTTTATATAATAATTTGTCTTGCCCATGTAGATCTTCATTATACTTTTGGATTGTTTCTGCCAACTAAAACAAAATTGGCTGAGAAGAATCAATCTCTATACCTATAGCCTTTACCAAAATATTCTTAGCATCCTCAATGACTTTAAATTATTTATCTCTTTCTTCTCTTTGTCTCTATTGCTTGGCTTTCTTTTTTTCATTTGATCAAGAGTAAGTTTTGAAATATCCCAATTTCAAATCACAATTTCCTCATAAGATCGACATCCTCCTCCATTTCTTTAACTTTACCCAAAAAATTTGTGCTCGGTTGAGGCTTGTCCTCAACTTTCCTTGCACTTATTGCTTGTGTACTTGGAATGGAAACAATAGTAGAAATAGTGGAGCTTGCTACAAAAATTGATACTACACTTATTGTAGAAATACTATTAGAAGTACTTGTTAAAGCCAAAATTGATGTATCCAAAATTGTTGAAGAGGGAAAATTCTATAGCTCGATAGATGAAGTACTTGCTACTTTAGTCAATGATGTGCTTAGCTGTATTGGTACAAAAATTGATTGGTTGGTTGTGCTTGGAGTTTTGGACACAATCAATCCTATAGAGGCTATATATGTGCTTGATGTTGTCAATACTTTTCTTGGAGAATGAGGAAGTGAGGCTATAATCATTGTAGCAATCTTAACTAGATTAGTTTCCTCTCTATTCTGAGTTTCTTCCTTGGTAACCTCTTGCTCCTCTTCCTCTTCATTATCAATGTTATCAAAATGTGTTGTCTCTTCATCATTTTCCTCTTCATCTTTTTCTTCTTCATTGTCATCCTCATCATCTTTGTCACTTATGCTGGCTAGAGAATCACTTAGTTTATGAAGAAGATATACATTTTTCCATGTATTTGTTGTATTTTTCACAGCATGCTCTATGTCTTTCATCAATACAAGGCAAATGTTGAATTTCAAGGTTAGTTTTTCTTCATTCTTCTTCATGGATTCCTTCACCTCCTTATCAGTTAGGCTTGGTATAAGATGCCTCAGGGTTTGCTCATATATATCTTTAGCTATTTTCTTTGCAAATTCCCATCTTGTCTTGATCTTATCCATCAAAACACTAGGAATCTAAAGTGTAAGCTGATCAAGTGAGTATTTCCACTTACCAATTTTATCCATCACTAGATCTTCAATCTTCTTCCATTTTGCTTCAATCATGATCTCATACTTCAATGCCTTGAAGTTGGTTATGTCGGCCCCTAACTATAAATCCTTCAATCTATCCTGGAAGGTGGGTGGAGGTTTCCTAAATATTATGTCTTCTCCTTCCTTGTCTAATTTCATCCTGAAGGATCTCCTGGTGAACACTGTAATGGATGGCTTAGTAGACTTGGTAATGATCACCTTACCCTTTTTCTCTAGTGGTTCTTCCTCCTCTGATTTTTCATCATCCTTTGCTTCTTTATCCTCACATTTTCCCTCGATTCACAAAAGAGTTGAACTTGTTTTTAACTTGGCAATCCTTTTCTTGCCTTTATTTACCACCTAAGGGAGTTTGATCTCTAGTTCTATGCTGGCCTTGGCTTCATCATATGTACCAAAATAGGCTACTTTAGGATCAATTGATTCATTAATTAGTTCCTCAATAATATCTTTCATTTCATCAATATTAATGTCATATCCAAGAGGTTTCACCCATGCAATTCTAGGCCTAACTACCTGAATGTATACTTTATCACTATCTACCATAAAACATATATCATCCTTGTAATCCTCAACTAGTTTCCTAGGGATTCAGAATCTATTATTCATTTTCTCCTTGAATGCATAAAAATCATTATCCATAATACTATTATAATTTTCACCCATCTTAGCAATGTACTCATTAATTTGATAGAGTACAGGCACATCTTTTCTCCATTCAATAGTGCCTTTTGAAGGAAAGAATTTCTGAATATAAAAGAATAACCATGTCAATAGAGAGCCAAAATTATATGGATTATTTTTTGATGTTCTAATGCTCTCCATGTTCTTGTTAAATTGTTTCAATAGTAGCTCAACAAGGTCAAAAGAAAGGTTGTTTTTGACTATCTTGTATGCAAAGTCTATTGCCTCACATGACACACTATTCAACCTACTTGAATTGTAGATCTTGTGTGAAATGATATTGATGCCAAAATTCAATTCCCTATCAGTTATGATGCCTATTTTCATACCTCTTATGTCCCATTCTGCTAGGATTTTCTTCTCTAGTTCAGCCCGACCTAGAGTTTTGGTTGTCTTAGCTTTTACCAAAATGGGGAGATCGATGATCCTATGAACCATCTTCTTCACGATCAAAATTGGTTTCTCCAACCATAGCTTTCCATTGTGCATCTGACTAAGAATAAACATAATCCATTTCACTTGGAATTTACGGGGCATGTGAGGAATATGGGTTAATCCTTTAGCCTCAAGATGTTGATATTTGGGTTTCAAAATTCCATTCACACATAACCTTTCTAGGGTTTCATCCATTTCTAATGTTCTAATTTCTTGAATCACACATTTAAAATGAGAATAGATGTCATTGATTAATAGTACCTTGGAAGGGATTTGAGATTGTGCTCCACTTGAGTCTAGGGTTTCAGCAATTGCAAGAGTGAGTTTGAAGTTCGGTGCCTTCCATTCTACACCAAAAACTAGCATATCTAAACCTCACTTTTCCTTGTTGCTACTGGATTTCATCTTAACTTGGTAGGGTTTGAGAGAATTCAAAGGTTTTAACAACAATTCAATCAAATCACTTGAATACTCTTGAAGATCGCACTTTACAATAGCTCTTGAAATTTCACTATAAAAATGACTTTGATTTCATCCCTTTAATCAAATTTCATCATAAATGCTTGGTATGAATGTAAGATCAATTTAATAGATTGTCATCCACTTCCTTTTATTGAACACTTAGTGAATTCTTTGTGACTTGGTAACCATACGCATTTTAATTACTCCTGACCTTGCTTGGTAGAGTCTGTAACTCATCCTTACTCGGTAAGATAGTAACCCGACCTTACTTAGTGATATCTTTCATTTGTTACTCAGTGATTCCTTTTGCATCTTGAATGCTAGTTTGGATCTTTCATCTTGCTGATTGGAATTGATATATGATGTCTCATTTAGTATGACAATTCCAGCACTCCTTTGAGAGATCAAGTAGAAATGGTGGAGTCACTCAATTCTTGAGTGACTTTTTCATCATTGCTTGGATTTGCATTCTCAATAGACTTTGGAACCCATTTTTGTCTCATCTATTTTTTGATGTTATCAACCTTTTCCTTCTTTTCATCTTCAATTATTTTAGTATTCATGAAGTTCTCGACAAGATGACCAAGTTCAGTAAAAATGAAACATATTTTAGTAGTATCTATTTTCCTCAAATGATGCTTTACATAATTCATTCCAATCTGTCCAAATTCTCCATAGTAATGACATCTACACTAGGTGTTGTATTCCCAACCAAATATAGCTTTTACAATCTATTCTATTGGATTCAATATCTTGGTTTTTCATTCTAATGACTTGTATCCATTTTTCTTACATTTGTGAAATTTGCCTTCAAATTTTGGTTTCTCTTTGCATTCATTAGCCTTATGACCATGTTGATTGCAATTGTAGTACTTTCCATTGAATTTTGTATTCCCATTTCTCCAACATTTGTTTGATGTATGACCTATCTTACCACAGTAATTGCAAGTAGGTCTTTGATTCTTTTGAGCTCCTTGCTTGGATGTTTCACCTTCTTCTACATATCCAATTCCTACTTTTCCTTTTTTCCTATAGAGATTTTTCTCATTCAATTGATTCATGTCTGCTTGGGATTTCATCATTCTTTCATTGGTTTTCCTTTTAGAGTTCAGATCATTCTACAATCTTTCATTTTCTAACTTTAGATGTAAGATTTCTTCATTTGCATTGGTGAATTGATTTATGAAGTTAGCTTGCTTAAGGGATAAATGTTGAATCTCATTGTCTTTTCCTTCTATTTCTTCTTTTATCTTATTTTTCTCTTCCATAACTTCACATAGTCTTACTGACTAAATTTCTTATTCTCTTCTTAGTTTTCTTACTTCTTATAGTGAACCATTCTTTTCTAGGAGTTCCTTGATTACTTCATTGGCTTCATCTAGGCTGCTTGAATGAAGGTCTTCAATTTTTTTCTTCAATGTAGAGATGATCGTTCATTTGAATTGCAAGATCTTTTCTTCTTTTCAGGGATTGAGAGAGTTTCTCCTTTGCTTTTTTGAGTTGGGCAATAACCATGTCCAAATCTAGCTTCTCATTGTCAATAGCTTTGTCAAGTCTGAATATCTCCATGGCCTTTGATATTTTCTCAAGCTGTAATTAGACTTTTCTCTGAGAACCACTAAGCTTTGATACCAATTTTTGGAAGTATTATGACAAGCTAAGTTACTAAGAGGAGAGGGTGAATCAGCAACTTCTAAAACTTTTATCTCAATTAGCAAGTAATCCTTTATATGAATTCTAATCTAACTTCATGCATGAGAAACTAAAAACATGAAAGCATACATAACACTTTGACACATAGATTAGGTGACCCAAAAACCTTCCAAATAGAAAGTAAAATATGGGTGGGGATGATACTCACAAGCTTCAAACTGCAGTATAAAGCTGGCTAGTTAAGGCTTACATTAATCACTTTTGATGATCCACCCTATTAGGAGCATTAAGGACTGCTAGGTCCACCTTGCAAAAGGATTTACAAACATATAATGAAGTATGCACTCAGTAAAGAGATTTACATAAGACTGTTAGGTCTACCTCGTTAAAGTACTTGACTAATTCACCTGTTAGGATGAAGCAGTAGCTAATCTTTGATCTACAACTTGGTTTTTTGAATGTGATTCCCTTGAGTGTAAAAATCACCTTGCTGTGATAAATGAATCTTTGTTGCTCCTTATACTATTGTAGCCTTTGTAATTCACACTTCTGCTCTTTTTTTAATGATTACATTAGTTCCTTTTTTATTCCATACATATAGTGGATGTAATACAATACATTACATATATATCAATCCAATTATACAATTACAAAGTTGGCCACAATATAAGTTTTCACAAATATTAAAAAATTGGCCAAAGTGTAGAAACTTAGACTCTGAAGACTAACTCGGTGAGGTTCTGATACTCAGCATCCACTATCAGTACTCGGCATTATCATGCAATCAGTAGATGTAGAAGCTTGGCCCATACTAATCACTTCCAAGTAGTCTTGAACTTGTTTTTCACTGGTGACTTGGCGAATACTATGAAACTCATCATATAAATTGAATCATTTAGTTACCACCACATAGCTTGGTAAACACTATCACCTTGAGCTCAATATAAACTAAGTCTCTTGGTTAACACTGAGTAGCTCAATCAACACTAGACTCGCATCACATCAACTATGAACTTGGTAAACACTGCACAACTTGGTTTACACTAGTAAACTGGACATACACTGAGATGCTTGGTTTATACTGCTAATCTTCACAATAGTTGTAACTACTCAGCATACATTGGAGTTTGTCGAAAGGACTCAATAGCAACTATAGAACTTGGTAATAATTGAAATGCTTGGTTAACACTATTAACTATACAATAAGCTCATTATGAACTCACAATCTAAATAAGTGTATGTCATTAATAACAAACATGACTAGGATATCAACAATATCTTCATGGGCCTTATGAAATTGTGCATCTCTTATAAAGGAGGAAACTATTTGAGTGGACATGTCTTTTAGCTTAAAAATCTATCTTAGCATCAATTGTTGCATTTTATATATTTATTTCTTCATTTATTTTTCATCTCCACAAATCTTGCTCACATCTTATGTCTTTATGGACCTTATGAAATTGTGCATCTCTTATAAAGGAAGAAACTATTTGAATGGATGTGTCTTTTAGCTAACAAATCTATCTTAGCCTCAATTGTTTCATTACGATTAAACCTAGTTTTTATCTTCATGAATATCTAATTATCATTATAATTACTTAGAAAGATGATCGATGCCTATAATGATGCTTAGTGCATTTAGATGATATAATCACTCTCTTTCTTTCTTTCTTTTATACATAGACATTTGACATACTAAATTTATACTTATTTTATTTCATATGAATCATCACCTCATGTAGTTATCATCTGTAGCACCTATCCCATTTTCTTTCTTCATGACATCCCAATGGATGTGCCTTTGACATTTCATGTTCATTCGCATGATCATGTTGGACCTATGTGATATTTGTACCTTCGAGGTGATATGATTTATGTTGTTGTATTAGCAAGTTGGTTATGCTTTATACTTGTGTGTGAGAACCAGTATGCCATGGTTGAGTTGATTATGCAATTTAGTAATTATTCCCATGTTATGCTTTTATATCAAAATTTTGAGATGCACCTAGTATAGTTTTTTCTTGTGTTCATTCTAATATTATTGATGTTTTATGATTATATATTCCTTGTTGGCTTCGATGTGATTTGCGGTTTCACTGATGCATGTGCCAATGGTTACCTAGATTTTTATTATATCATGATGATATTCTATGAGTATCCTTGAAATACAATATGGTGGTTGCATTGTGTGATGTATTTGATTACTTCCCTTTATTTTAGTTACACCATAATTGTTGATTTGTATTATTATATTATGTTGCTATTAGTGTTTAGATCATATGTCCATGATGATGATTTAAGATGTTATATTATGATAATTATCATGGATATTAGTATATTGTGCCTTTATGCTGATGGATACTTTGGTTATTTCACTTTCACTGATTATTCTCATCTATTGTAAAATGATATATTTAAATGCAATGATAATTTAATGGTATGATGTTTACTACCTTACCACACAATTGTTATGCACTTTTCCCTTTGTGCCAGTACAAAGTGATATAGAATCATAGTCACTCATTCATGAAATCTACATAATGTAACCCCTTTACTATTTTTGTTATCATATATTTTATGTGCTTTGACTATTTATATCATTAGCATCTACAATTGATGTTTTCTTTCTTTTAGTGAATGTCTACTGCACATTTTTTTTGAATTGTAGGAATTGAGTGTAATTATGCCCCTAACAATGGCACAAGTGATAGTAGCTTAGTCTATTCATATTGAGCCAATATCATCCCTTATGGATGACATATATGATTATTATATTATTCCATTCAAGATGTGTTGGTAAATCCATATTTCTATTGCATACTTGTTGGAAACTACTATTAGAGCAATTATTATGTTGTCATTAATTTCAAACCTATTGGTAAGACAAAGTGTCAAACCTACTAGAGAGACATTTTTCTAATAGTGTAGAGTGTCATATAATTTGATTGATGAAGAGGATTTGAAAGAAGAGAGCATGAGATGACCAAGTAAAAGGTTGAGTTGAGATGTGTTAAGTATCATGGAAATACAATGGCAACCTGATAAGTTAGTCTTTGACAAGATAATGTGTTGTTCAATCAATACATGGAGTGAAGAAGATAGTTGGATGAAGATAAACATTGAAACAAGTCAGGAGGATAAGCTTGACCGAGTATCAATATTGCATAGTCAATGAAGAAGTTGAAGCATAAGATTAACGAACTTATGTAGAAGTAAAGCAAAAAAATTCAAGCCAAGTGTTATTTATTATTGAGCAAATGTATGAAGAAGTGTTAGTAGAGTTCGAGTGTAGTAATGGCCAAGCAAGCCTATTGATTATGAGAGAGAAATTATAGTGTATGTCAAGATACACAATGATGACTAACTAGAAGAATATGTTTATTATCAAGTGATAGAAAAACTTATAGTTTGAGAAAGATTAGATTTTGAGGCTGACACAGTTGGAATTTTAAATTAGTCAAAGTGTGTGGAAGATAAGAATTGATGAGCTGACATATTTAATGCATGAGGATACTTTGTTAAGTAATCAAAATCAAGGATTTGATCATAAGTTTTTAGAAGAAGGAGAACAAAATGATGGAAGGATTTGATGAGTTTGACCTAACCCTAAGACCAACGATGATGTTTAAGTGGAAAAAGATCATAATTGCCTATTTAAGGAGACATAAGAGATGTTTTCTAAGGTTGGTACATTGTTGATTGGCAATCTTAAGGAGAAGTTGTGAAGAGGATAACATCATAGGTGAAGTTTGAAGAGTTGGGTGAAGAGTGATTACTTGAGGAGGTCCCAAGTAGATAAGTGATGGAGATGTTAATGAAGGTAAATCAATGAACCAACAGATGAGAAAATGAAGATCTGAATTTACAAAGTGAGTTGTACTTTACAAATCAAACCTATTGTTAAATTCTAACTATTGTATCAGTCAAAATCCTTTAATCAAGGTTAACCTAATAGTCATTTTGTAAATACTTTAATCAAGGTGGCATTCTAATGGAATTATCTAAAGTCCTCTAACAAGGCCACTCCTAACAGGGTGATTAAATTCTTAAATAGGGTCACATTTAACAATGTGTATAACCTTTAACAGGATTGGCTCTTAATAGAGCTTACTTTAGAAGAGTGAAAAATTGGTAGCATGTTACTTGCAAGTTTTTCCCAAATTGGGTTTCCACATTAAATCTTGGTGTCAAAGTGTTATTTTCATGTGTGGATGTTATTGTTATGCATGCTATATTTTATAGTAGTTTACTTACTGGAAGTTAATACATATAGAGATGGAGAGATAATTATTTAAAAGAAATGTTGAATTGTTTATGATATGCTATATAGACTAAGTGGGTTTCTGAGTTTGATTAATATGTTTGAAGTTATTAAAAATTGAATTGGTACAACTGGACCTAAGGATAAGTGATTCACACCCCCCCCACCCCCCCGCTAGTTATTCTAAATCATTATAACAATACTATGTTTGTAATGCCTACCCCTACTTGACTTTTCTTGTTGTATTGCCAAATTTTTTTAGGCCAGTTTGATGGTTATGTCTTATGATTATCAGTACTTGGTTACTAAATTTGATTAAATGGTATTTCATACTCAGTTGATTTATGTAATGAGATACTCGACTTATTTAATTATTTCATGTGTTCATGATTATTTTGATGATGATATATCTATGTTCATTTAGAAATTTTTAGTTATCTCATGATGATAGTTAGATGTGTGATTTATATGCAATTCTATGATTACTTACCCTATACTTGCATGTGTATGGTGTACTTGTCTATTTTACTTTATGATTGACATTTCTGATGTGATTGAGGGAGGGAGTTGTAGTCATCTACTAGTTACGATCTACACAATGCAACACTTCCCACCATTGCCTGTTTAGTTTAGATTATATGTGTATGTACATGCATGGATTTTATGCAGATTGCAGGTACTAGTCATCGACTTCCTTGAATTGCTAGGATGAGTGTGCCCTATCGCAGTATCTCAATGGTAAAAAGTGGGGAGATAGTTCTTGAGTCCAAACCCTAACCTAAGCCAATTGTCCTAAAAAATAGGACAAGTATCTGAGTTGTTTACCCGTCCAAATTTGTTAAGTGACATGAATTCGTGATTTTGACCCTAGAGTTTGATTATGTTATTTATCTTCAATTGAACTATCATATTTAATCTTGTGGGTGTGTTGTGATTTTCAATTATAAATAAATCAAATTAATAGATAATTTAATGATTTAATTTAATGAATTTTTTATAAAGGATAATCAATATTTAATTATATTTAATTAATTCAAAAATTAATTAAATAGAAGGATTAATTTTAAAGATTTTATTAAGGTTCTCATTTTGGCGTATTTATATTATTTAATTTAATAATAATGTATTTAGGAGTTTCATTTTAATAATAAACTCTAAATAATAATATGAGTTGAATTAATAAATATATTATTAAAAATGTCTCATGAATTAATAAAAGAGTAAAGAAATTGATTTAATAAAGATATCTTAATTAAATTGCAAAAGGTTGCACATGAAAATTAAAATATAATAAAGTAATAAAGGAAAAGGGGTTTTGCATGATTGCACAATTGAAGCCCTAAATTGGGAAAAAACTCTTTTTTAAGAAATCAGAGTTCATTTCTCCAGACAGAGGTTTGGAGGAGCAATTTTTTGAGAAGAGGGTTTCAAAGGAAAAAGGGAATTGCTTGCAAGTTCTATGCACTCAATTATTTAGCATCAGATCTAGGTAGGATCTGATGAGTTTTGCACAATAGTTTCTTCTGTGAAATCATTATGTCTTCTTCGTGATTGATGGATCTGTTTCATAATTCATTTGGGTTGAAACCCTTGTTTAAGAAGAAATTTCTTTCTGTAATTGTATTATTTGTGATTTAATCTGAAACCCTTGTTGTGAATCTATTGGTTTTGTTTCTAAAATGTCTCTAAACAAATGAAGATTGAAACCCTTGTATGCGAATTATCATTCTTCAATTGAGAAAAATATGTATATGAATTGGAAATTAGAAACCCTCAATTTTTCTTTTTAGACAATCGTAATTTAATTGGGTAGGGTTTGGAAAAGATATCAAGATTTGAGTTGTAAAAATTGATTGGTTATCTGTGTTTTTCCTATTAGATCTATATTAGAAATTTATTAAAAATATATATATATGGTAATAAAAATTACCACAGTAAATATTTTACTATGATAACTTTTATCACATATTACATATTAAACAAATGTGAAATTGCATTTGAGTGGGTCGGGGGGGGGAGGGCCAGGGGGGCGAGGGGGTGACGTTTTATGTTTTTTTGAAAAATATTTTTAAAAGTATTAAATTAAATTAAAATTAGAGATTGAGGGCCATGACTTCCCCCATCCCCTTCCTCTTTGTTGTGGTTGCTGGCTACAAAGGTAGCCAGAGCTACCAACAACAGCAGCCAAGGCTGCATAAGTAGCTAGTGTTGTCGCTACCAGTGAAAGTCAATGGACTTAAACCGTTTAAAGGTAAGATTATTTTTTAATAGTTTTAATTTATTTTTAATTTTAATTTTTAATTTATATTAATTTTAATATATGTTAATTAAATATATGAAATGTTAACAAATTATTAAATATTAAATATTATTAATATTTTATATTATTAATAATTATTTTATTAAGAGATTAAATTGTTTTATTAATAATTTTTAAATTGAAGTTTTAATTGTTAAAATATTTTTGGGAAAGTAAATTTGAGGATTACAATTTGGAAAATGATTGTTTCAATAAACTTGGGTTTTTACTTAACGAATCAATTTTATATGAAAATGATTGCTATTATTGGGGGATTTTTATTACACCTTTTGATAATTCAAAAACCTTAGTAAATGTGATACTTTGGTAATGAAAACGTAAATCCTAGATTGTAATCGAAAGACCCTGCCAACCTATAATACTTGAAAACCATTAGTGAAAATTGAACTGTTGTGGTTTCAAAACCAAATGAGCTGTGAAAGTTGCATTGTTTTGTGTTTTATGTGATGTTTGGTTTACTGTTGTGGGTTTTAGTTTTGTTTTAGTGCGTTGACCAAATAGAATGTTTTCCTAGAGGTTTAGGGGTTTTTGTTTTATGATGATGTCATGAATATGTTCTTTTCTACCTGACCATGGTGATGTGTCACATATTTTCTATGATGAGTTGGTTCAGATGTTTGTGGTGCTTTCCAGTTTATTGTGTAGAACTAAGGTGAATAATGTGACTTTTTCCTTGTAACCTTTAAGTCTTTGATCAATTATCTTTTGTTGCTTTCTAGTTGCTTGTATAGGACTGAGGTGATTATTGTGTTTTATCTTTTGGTGTTTTCCATTTGATTGTATAGGACTAAGGTGATATTGAGAGTTTCTTTAGATGCTTTCTAGTTGCTTGTAAAGGATTGAAGTGATTATTATGTTTTATCTATCAGTGTTTTCCAGTCACTTATAAAGGGCTAAGGTGAAAACTGTGATTTTGAATTGTATTTTTTATGAGCTTAGGGTAGGTAATCTATGTGTACATTGAGAAGCAGCTTGCAATGGAGGCTAGAGCTTGGAGTGGCTACCTAGGTAACTCATTATAAGTTGTTTTAATAAGTGATAAAATTTTATTAAATGGGTTTTAAAATGAATTAATAAGTGTCTGTATTTTCCTTGTCCATGTCTTGAGTGCTAATGCAGGCTAGGATGGGAATAGAGAGGATGCTTGGTTGCAACCTTGCTTCATTAGTATGCCTTGTATGTACGAAAGGATACTAGTGTCGCATAGAGACATTAGGGGGCTAGAGTCTAGGGAGGATGCTAGGGTAACCTTAGAAAAGGCTCATGTGATGACACTTGCCCACTTACATAGTAGGTTTCCTATGTGTCTTTGTTGCTTCTGGGATTAGATGATACTTGTGTCTTAATACCCTTTGAGATAGTTTTCTTTCAAGTGTTTCCTTTACCTAGATGTTGGTTATGACTTGTAGTATTGTTTTCCTATTTGGGACTTGAGTTTATCTCCTCAACATAGTGGGAGTGAGCCATTTAGGTTCCATGAGGTTGGGTGGTAGTGCATTTTTTCTTATACCATTGAGATCTGATAGTTGAATGTCATTGCTGGATGTGCTTGTGTAGATGTTCCTTTCCTTCTTAGCTTGTATTTCTAATGGTGGTTATATTCTATTGTACTTTTTTTTTTATCAAAGATCTTATGAGATGATGCATTTTATTTATGATGTATATTCTTTGAGCCTTTCATACCATGTGACTTGTATAGTGGATAATTATGTGTTCTATTTATGCCAAGTGACATTTGATATAAATGTATATTATTTAAATAGATATGTATTTGTAATAATTCTTTTATGTGGATTTTTATATACTGGATTTAGTATTAATTAAACTTAAATGTGATTCAACAACATGGTACCCTTAAGAGATGTAATTTATTTATGACAGCTGTATGTATGTGAGTTATTACTTCCGCTATATTTTATTTGTAGTTGTTATTATTATTTTTATTTGACAAACTTAGTGAAACTTCAAGTTAATTTCTTTTAGGTCCCTGGCAGGGCGGTGCATCTGGTATCAGAACCCGAGTTTCTACATTGGGAGCTCTGGGTATATTGGAATGCCACTAGTTGTTAACTAGTTAATTGAAACAAAACTTAAACTATTATATGTATCTATTACAAACTTGAACGCTTGAACTTCAAACTAAAATGTACTTAAACCTAGAAATAGAGTGTGGTGTCTCTTGTTCCAAAAAGAGGCTACAAATTTTGATTATGTGGTCAAAATTGCAAATAAATTCTCCATTTTAGAGGGAATAAAGGACCAGGAACACCATGGGCAGTGTTCATGCATTCTTGAATCCAATCTCCCACAATAGGAGAAAAGAAAGGAGAAGGAGGATAGTCTACCTCAATATAACCCATCCAAGCATGGGTATTCATTTTGGTCTTCAGTTTTGTTAGGATGTCTAAGACCTTAGCCAATTATTTTCTCCATAGTAAGCCTAGACAACCAAATTAGGGTATTTAATCTCACTAAATATGCTCAATCAAAGAATAATGAAATGTGCTACAAATGTAGAGGGCTTCTTACTGATGTGTCTATAGATCTCCCCCTCCAACCTCAGGCCCACCCTAGTAGGTTAGAGTATCACAGCCCCCTAGCTCTAGGTGCTTCTCTAAAGTCATATGTTCCCCCTCAATAGAGGTCCTCGAGTGTTAATTCGCCTAGTCTGGTGTAGCCCTCTAGGTCTTTCGTTGTCCCTATTCCTCTAACTCCTGATGATAATTTCATCATTATCAGCAATCAAGAAAGTGAAGATAGGTGGCAAGAATGCCAAAAGGTTGGAGTGTTCACATTTTGGAATGGTCCCAAGAGTGAATTGCTTGACCTCACTGGCTAGTTGTAGGAATATTGCGGGGATCAGGTAAGTATTTCCCATTACTCAAATAGATTACTTTACTTGCATTGCTTTGATGAATATGCCAAAAAATATTTTTTTTTTGTTTTTTAATGCTATTTTAAAGGTATCTTGTTAATTTTCTAGAATGGATATTGGATTATAGGGAAGGAATGTTAGATATAATGCTACCAACATGGTTTATCATTCAATCTCTTCCTCCAAAATTATTACAAATAGAGATTCTTATGAAATTAGATCATCTATGGGTGAATTAATAGGTATAGACTCCTATTTTCATGTTTGTAACAATGTGAAATTACTTATCAAAACAAAAGTAAATAACCTAGTTTCTATGCAAAGGAAAATGATTACTAACAGAGCTACCTATAATCTAAAATTTCATAATCATGAAGGAAAATTTTCAAAAATAATAAGATTAGCTGATAATAGGAAAATTATATTTAGGACACTATAGCTTACCTTAGATCTCAATAGTAAGTTTCCTTTGATGAGAATTAGGAAAAACAAAAAACTTTATAAGATCTCTACCATGAAATTGCCCATATATTCTCATGTGGACACTAAGATTCACCTAGAACCAATCTGCAAAGAATAGATAGATACAAGCAAAAAGATGGATTTGTCACTAGAAGATATAGTTAATCCCACTTTAGACATAAATATTGATCAAAGGAAAAGTCCTAGAATCAAACAAGAAGACAAGTCAATAGATATTCAGAGGAATGCAAAAAAGAAACAAAGAGTACCTAACAGCAACAAAGGAAAATTTGAGTTAACAGATAAAGGTAACGGCATAGAAATCAATATGGATACAAAATTGTAGCTTCCTAATGAAAAGAAAAAATCTAAAGATATAAAAAAGGATATATCAAGCATCTTTGGTACATAGCTATAGGGTTTAAATAAGATTAATAGTGAAGACATTGTTTCTACAAATTCAAGTCCCATATGTGTAGAAGTTAAAGCTCTAAACACTATAGGAAAACAAGATACTGAGAAGCTACTCGGTAATGAAGTGGACAATTTAGAAGATATAGAGAATTCTCTTTTATTTGAATGGGAAGCAACATGAAAAGGGGAAGGTAAAACTCTAGATGAGGATATTAGATCTCTTATACATCTTTCGAAGGATTCAAAGGAAACAACTTATACTCCCAACAAAGAGACAACCATCAGTCTATCTAAATTTTGGCAGACACCATCAGCAATTATTAGTTCACCCTTTTCCTCGATCAATAGTCAAAAGGATAAGAGTAGTGAACTGAATAGAGTAGGAAAACCTCTGACACAAGAGTTTCATGAGTTTCTACATAGGAATTTGATAGGGGAAGAAGAATTGGAGAGCATGAGCATGACCAAGACAAAGGAAGACAATCTAGATGCATTACCTAAGGAAATAATCCAAGTTTTTAGTTTTGAAAATATAGACAATAGCACTAATGCACAGAAAGAAAACCCAATTCAAAGAGCACATAAATTAAGAGGAGACAACTACACATGTGAAGACTTAAAAAGAGATCTGATGAACATTGAAAAGGAGGATAAAGACAAGAAAGGCTCACAATTAGCTATATACAAAACACATATAGAGAAAAATGAGGTTTATATGGGGAAGGATAGCAGAGGAATTTCAGATTTAGAAGGGAACAGTTTAAAAAATTAGTCAAGCATAATAAATCAAATTTTAAGAGAATTGGAAAGTGAAGATATGGAAGGGAAAGCCAATAGCAAGTTGGATGTTTCTCAAAATGCACAAAAGAACATGGAGCAACTTGGGATTTAGATGAATCGGGAAGGTTTACACTCACCTAAGTGTGACAAATTGAAAGCTAAAAGAGGAAGAAAATCTTTTAAAGAACTTAGAGAAGTGGATGTTCAGAATAGAGAATAGCAAAAGATAGATCAAATATTTAACAATGGGAAGGGGAAGTGCATTCCCAAGGATTCATGAAGATCACAACATGGAATGCTAGGGGTTTAAATGCCCCTAGCAGAAAAAGATTACTAAAACAAAACCTAAAATTATTCAAATCTAAAATTATTTTATTACAAGAAACAAAATTAAATAAGATAGAAGGAACTAATTTAGGCAAGAAGTTAGGTAATTGGAGTATAACTCTACAAGAATATTTAGGTGCATCAGGGTGTTTAGGATTCATTTGGAACCCTAGGAAAGTATCCTTAGATATTTTAAACATAAATAATAATTGGATCAGTGATACACTCAAAAGCCTAAAATATAATCTTAAGTTTATTCTAGTTAAAGTTTATGGTCCAATAAGTAATCTAGAGAAAAAATTAGTTTGGGAAGAAATCAACATATTTATGAATGATTATAAGAATTGTTTGATCTTATTAGGTGGAGATTTCAATACTATCCTAAACTTAAGTGAAAAAATAGGGGGAATTCAACAGATCTCTCAATCTTCTAAAGAAATTTTTAAATGGTGTGATTTTTGTAATCTAATTGGTATCCCACTTATTAATGGGAACTTCACATGGAATAACAAACAGAAGGATTTTGCTTATATAGCTGAAAAATTAGATAGGTTTTTCATTAAAGAAGATCTGGATGTAAATAATTTGAATATCCAATCTTCTATTCTTTCGATTGCTAGTTTTGCCCATTTCCTAGTTAGAATTGAATTCTCTGAGCCTCATAAACCTACAAGGAACCCGTTTAAATGTGAAAAAAAGGTGATTTTTAGATCTTAGCTTTCTAGAAAATATTAAATAATGGTGATCACAAGGTAATTTTGAAGGATCTAAGATTTTTATTTTTGTTCCTAAAATGAAGATGCTCAAAGAGAAGATTCTCAAATGGAATAAAGAACACTTTAATAACATTTTTAAAGAGGAACTTGATATTGAAGAAAGATTAAAGGAATTAAATTTAGAAGTAATTAAGAAAGGTATGAATAATGATAGTTATTTCTTAGAAAAAGAACTACTCACTAAACAAGAGGATATATTATTGAAAGATGAAATTTTTTGGAGGCAAAAATCATGAGAGAGGTAGCTAGATGAGGGGGATTGGAGCATAAAATTCTTCCACAACTGTATTCTTTATAACAGAGCTAAGAGTAGAATATCTAGTATTAAAAACCATCTAGGTATCCCAACTGAAAACCAAGCAAAATTGCGAAAAATTTTGTGGATCATTTCCAAAAAATATTAAATAATTTTGAGGGGTCAAACAAAGAAATTCAATCCAATTTGCTCAAAGTGATCCCCAAAATTTTCATAGTTAAAGATAATAAAGCACTAAATAAACCTATTACTTTGGAAGAAGTTAGATCAGTGGTATTTAATATGAACCCTGATAAATCACCAGGTCCAGATGGTTTTTAGGTCTTCTTTTACCAAAAATGTTGGGACATCATTTGTCTAGATCTCTAGAAAGCCATTGAAGCATCAAGGAATGGTGGATCACTGTTATCAAAAATTAACTATTTCTTTCTCACTTTGATCCCCAAGAAGGCAGAGCCTGAGTGTCTAGGAGATTTTAGACCTATCACACTATGTAATACTATTTATAAAAAAAATTCCAAGATATTAGCAAACAAATTAAAAATCATCCCTCCAAAAATCATATCTAAGGAACAAACAGGCTTTGTACCGGGTAGATCCATTCTTGATGGCATTCTCACCATCCAAGAAACTATTCACTCTTCCCACAAAAACAAAGAGGCATGCATGTTCATGAAGCTTGGCATCCAAAAAGCCTATGATATGGTTGATTGGCAATTCCTTTACAAGAATCTAGAAGCTTTTGGTTTTTCTCATCAATGGATCAACCTTATTTTTAAATGCATCTCCTCTACCAAAATTTTAGTTCTTATTAATGGGAGCCCCGAAGGATTTTTTGAAATATCTAGAGGCATTAAACAAGGAAATCCACTATCTTTGTCTCTTTATATATTTATGGCTAAAGCCTTTGGGAGATCTCTCACTAAGGCTTATAACAATCACAAGATTAAATGTATTACTATCATAAGGAATATTCCTAACATTACTCATCAATAATACATAGATGATACAATTTGGCCAGGAAAAAGCACAGTGAATGAGGCACTAGTTTTAAAATCCATCATAGAGCTAAACATGAACGCATCCAGACATAAAGTGAATGATTTGAAATATAAGATTTATTTTATTAATATGGATCCAAAGGTGGAAAAATAGATCTTCCATATCATGGGATACAAAAAAGGTTTGTTCCATGCAAGTACTTGGGCACTAAGTTAGAGAAAGGTGTGAAGTCTAGTGAGGTATGGGATAGTACTCTAGAGAAATTGGAGGCTAGGATTGGTAGTTGGAAAGACAAATGGCTCTCAAAAGCTTGAAAGAGCATCAAGATAAGCTTTGTTTTATCGGCCATCCCTACTTACCCGCTTTCCTGCCTCCCATTATCCAAGCACCTTCTTCATAAATTTGAGGCAAAACTAAAAATTTTCCTTTAGAATGATTGTGAGGAATCCAAAAAATGGATTTTCATAAAATGGGAAAATATATGCAAATCTAAGGATATGGGAGGGTTAGGAATTAAGAATTTACACTGGAAAAATAAAGCATTAGGGGCTAAATTAATATGGAACCTCTTTGAGGAAAGAGAACATAAATGGGCAAAGATTATGTATAATAAGTACCTTAATGTTGATGACCCTTTATCAATTTTTAGAATGAAGACCCTTCCTTAAGGGTCAAAGAGTTAAAAATTTATGGTTAAGTGACATCACCTCATCAGTAAATACCTAACTTGGGATGTTGGTAAGGGTGATGAAGCCCTATTCTGTGAGGACTCTTGGGATGGGTATCCATCGATAGACAGTAGTCATATCCCTAGGGATCTCAGAGAAAAATTAGCCAATCTTTGGGGTAGTAAAGTAAGCAACTACAAAACAAAGATCACTATGGAAGGAATCTCTAGATGGATATGGAAACCTCTGGAAGACATAGAGATGGCTCCAGCTACAATAAAGGCATATGAAAAGATCACACAAGATAGGAAAGTTAAGTAGCTCAAGAGAAATGACAAGCTCATTTGGGTAGCATCGAATGATGACAAGTATAGTGTAAAAAATGGATACAAAGCATTGATACACTCACAAGGATGGGATGAAGTGAACCACTTAAACTTTGGTGGGACCCTGCTTGTCTGTCAAAGGTAGGATTTTTCTTATGGCTGGCATTTCAAATAAGATTCTGATGGCGGATAGATTCCATAAATTAGGCTTTGAAGGCCCTTCTAGGTGTTTATTATGTAAGCAAAATAGTGAGGATATTGATCATCTATTATACAGTTGTCATTTCTCTCAAGCATGTTGGGACTGGCTCAAACATATGTTAGGTTGGTCTTCCCCATTGCCAAAATCATTAATTGATCTCCTCAAAGGCTGGCCCACCAACCTGTGTAAGGGCATTTACAATAAATTATGGAACATTTACCCTTCTATCCTGGTGTGGGAAGTTTGGAAAGAAAGGAACATAAGAATTTTCTATGATACAGAGCTGAAGTTAGAAGAATTAGTCAAAAAAATAGAAGCTAGCATAGTTAAAATAGCTAATTCCCATCTCAGGAATTCTAGAAAAGAAGAAGGCTCCTTTTCTATTTGGGATGGTCACATTAAAAAGAAATATCCTAACTTGATTAATCCTCCACTTGTCTATTTTAAGAAGAGCAAGGAGGCCCGAGAAAGGTGTAAATTGTCTCCTCTGAAGGGCTGGGCAAAACTTAACTTTGATGGAGTAGCTAGAGATAACCCAAGGACAATAGGTATTGGTTGTATCATTAATGATGATATAGGTAAATGGATTGCTAAAAAAGCTATGTCTATTAATCCTACTTCCAATAACCTGGTAGAGCTTGAAGCACTGGAAAAAGGTCTGTAGCTATGTCAAAATTTAGGATTATCAAATATCATCATTGAAGGTGACTCACAAATTGTTTTAAATGTGATAAGAAAAAGAGAAACCCCTAACTAGGTTCTTAATTCTAAGCTAGAAGAAGTTCTTGGGCTCCTCGATCAATTTGCAAAAATTTTGATATGTCACATTTTTCGAGAAGGTAATTGGAAGGTAGACTATTTGGAAAATAAGGGAGTTGATGGTGTAAACTCCTTGGTTTTCAAAGATGTGTTATAAATATTTCTAATCATAGTTTTATATTTTTATTTTTAGTTTCCTTTTTATAAGGTGTGGTCCTGTTAAATATGATGTAGTCTTTATATAGGATAGTGAATGTGTAAAGCTTCTATCTAAGAATAATTGTAGTAAAGGGGAATGAGTAGCTCATAATATTGAGTATTTTTTAAGTTACCATTGGTGGTATAATAGTTAGGCCAGCGGGTTTAGGTTAAGGGTTTATTTATTCCTTAGATACATCTTCTTAACATATATTATGGGACCCTTTAATTCAATTTCTACTTTGTAGTGCATGTTATGATGTAAGTTTATCAGTCTAGCCCTTGCCATCATTAGAAGTATAGTTAGGTCTCTTCATTATTCCTTTTTTGTTTAATTGTCCCTTTTTGGGGGATGTTCACAACATAATAACATTTAGGTGACATCAAGCCTCTAAGATATTGAAGGAAGTGTCGAGGTGTTTCTAGAGCCTTTGATGGGATTTTGTTTCGTTCCTTTTTGTTGAAGTTTTGTCCTGTCTTTGTCATTTTGCATGTAGTCTTCGAGAGATGGATATATTCATCTATGTTTTCCATACCTCAAAGGCCCACACAATGGCCTTCCAAGGCAATATTAAACTAGAAAGGTGGAACAGGGTGCTGAGTCCGATCGACGGGATGACATGTATCACAGTCAACAGGGCTATAGGTGAGGGTTTCTTCAAACACAACTTCACCTAGAGGAAAAATAATGACATCATAGGTACCTTCATTGGGTGTATGGCTAGAGCTAGGATAAAAAAATGGGACATGGTGAGATTATGCTTGAACATATTTGATCCCATTTGGTGTCATGGCTTGGTAGAAGTTGTCATGAGCTTGGATGAGAAGTTAAGAGTGCCCCCTCCTAAAATGTACATGAATCATCCACCAAGGAGCCTTGATGTGGCAATTATACCGAGGCAGCCTACATTGGTAATAAGGGACCTGGTAGCCTTCAATAAGGTATGGCCAAAAATGGAATCTTGTTTTTAGTTCCTCCTTAAATGGAGAAGAATTAAGGTGGATAATGGACTTGATTGGCTCAGCAACTATCTTGGTTTATTTAATGCATATATCCATCCGAGGGTCGGATTTGGTAATTTGGATGCATTGGACTTTTGCACACCCAATATTGAGAAGTCCAGTAGGGAAAACTTCTCTTTTGAATTCCCTCCCCATTTTGAATCGAAGAACCCTAATAATATTACAGAAGTCATTATGGTTTTTTGGAAGAAATAAGGTGTGTTGGGTTTAAAGTAAGACATCTCTAGTTTTTGTTGGGTACCTCTACCTACCCTAGTCTATGATGTTGGTTGAATAATGGTTTGATGTCTCCTTTTGTGGTAGGGAATTTTGGTGTATTCTTGTTTTGTTCATTAGTAATTTAGGTCTAATAGCTCTTTAGTATCATATGGTCATTAGCTCCTATAGTTCCTATTAGCTATCTGTCTACCTTTAATGGGTATTTTTTCTCTAGGGTAAGGTTCTATAGTTTGTATTTCATAATGTATCAAGAGGAGGGTTAGAGTAGTGGCCTTATGTTATGAAGAAGCCTTTGCAAACATGTAATTAACTCCACTCTTAATATATAAGTTGATATTAATAGAAGCTTGTGACACTCTCAATTTATCTGCTATGCTACATGGTTTTGACAACTTGTTATAGTTAGTTTATCATGGTTTTCATTTGGTTTTGTTCCTCTCTGAATACAATATTGAAAGATACTTATTTATGATTTATTGGAATTGAAATGATAAACTTAGAAGTAACATTCAGTATCATAGAAGAGCAGATAAATTATTTGTTTCTAAGATTCTAAACAATCATTGTTAGCTTCAACAAGGTTAAACTCTATTCTAGGTAGAGCATTCTAACAATCCTTACTCGATTGGTTTGCTATGTGGTATTCCCTCTTCGTTTCATTTTTTCTGTAGGCTAATTTTTCTTCTCGAGTGTGGATTATCAAGTCTGGTAAATCTCTTATTATAATTTGGGTAATCAATTTAAGTATTATTTTGGATTTCCATTTACTAATACTTATTTTAGCATGCTTTGATCGGCCTTTTGGAATTTTTTTTGCAGACTATGGCTTAAAGCTTAAGTTTTGTTTATTTGGTAACTTCGTAGGATGTAATCATATTGTGATCTTCAAGAGTATAGTTGGGAGTTTCCTTTTTTCTTTGGATAGCAGTAGAGCTTAGTGCATAATGAGGATAATTTAGGAACATCTCAATTTTCTATGAAAGGTCTAAATGAGTTTTAAATTAAATAATAGTTTTAAAGTACTAAATTAGTCATACAAGGATTTAATTCTCCATATTGGTCATTACTAATTAATATTTGACAATGTGTTTTATGGACTCATTAAATGGGGTACGATAAGTTATTTAACAATCAATGAGGAGGATGGCTTTGAGAATTTATGGATGGATAAAGTAACTAATGCATCTAGTAGAACTGGTCCAATTTTTTATCCCTCTTAGGTTATCTTATTGTTTATCTAATCAGGAAGCTAATTAATATGTTATTACTAACCACTTGGATTGTCAAGTTAGTAAGGCATTGGTGATTTTAGCTTTCAACGATGGATGGAGCATATAGTATTAGTTGGTATGTTCCTCCGGCAATAGGTTTTCATTTGGCATAAGAGGCAATATATTAAGTGAATTTATGAAACTATGATCCACCATATTGTAACAATAACAAATTTGTAATAATTCTACTGGGGTATGCCCCTTTTATGTTGCAATAATAAAGGACCACAGTCCCAGGCTAGACTGGAGGTTTTCTTCATCGTTCTTTCCTACTAGTGCCCATTTGAATAGAGGTACTCTGTTGTATGCTATTTATTTTCAATTAATATAATCAAGGCTCCAGTCATTTATATATATATATATATATATATATCTTCTTTTACATCATTTATATTTTTAGTATTTTTATAATTTTTCTATTTTTATTTATTGGCCCTGTATATGTATATATGTTACATTTAAGATGTATATATATATATATATATATATATATATATATATATATATATATATATATATAACTATTCTATATTCACTAGGTAGAAATTTGTTGGAAATATAATAGGAGTAACTGAGAGGGGAGGGGTGAATTAGTTACTATAAGAATATTTCCTAGATCCCTTTGATGTCAGTACAAAATGCAAACAAATAATTGAATACTGTTGAAGCTTGGTAAATACATAGATTTTTGTAACTCGATAGTAACTGGATCAGCTTAGTAAATGATTATCATATAAATCATTAGATGTTATCTATGATTACCATTACTTTAACTTAGTTGCAAACACATAAAGAAAATAGCATGAACATATTTGACACCAAGATTTAACATAGAAACCCAAATTGGGAAAAACCACCAATAGCAACAAGATATTGATTTTCACTCTTTTGAAGAGAGACGTGTTAGGAGCCAACCCTATTAAAGGTTACAAAACACACTGTTAGGTGTGACCCTATTAAAGGATTTAATCACCCTGTTAGGAGTGGCCTTGTTAGAGGTCTTGAGAATGATTCAATGGAATTGCCACCTTGTTAGAGGATTTTCAAATAGTTGTTAAGCCAACTCTGTTAAGAGATTTAGATCACTGCTACAATGGTTAGAGAGTAACAATGAAATGACTTGATTTGAATGCAACTTAATTACTAATTTTAGATCTCTATTCTAGCTTGTACTTGATCCATCCTGATTGAATATGACTTTTTTGCACCACAAGGATATTCTGCTTATCCTTCAAATTCACTTCTTCTACATCTTCAATCACATCACCATAATTCACACATTCTCTTGCACTCACTTGTACACTTTCTTGCACTCACTTGCACACTTGATTGCACTCTTTGAAATCACAACTTGACCTTATACTTATACCTTCCACTTTGTCAAGTTGACTCAAATACAACTTATAATAATCAATATTCATCACCATACTTGGCTAGAATCAATAGATAGGTCAATTAAACTCAATATAGCAAAATAAGAAAATCCTTTGCTAATCGACCCTGCTCGATAGAAACTAACTCTAAAACGATTTCCTTCATTAACCAAGAGAAGCTCGATTAACACTGCAAACTTATGAAAATCCTTTGGTAACTGAGTGAGCTCGGTTATCACTAGTTCCATCCAACTTTCCTTTGTTACCCGAGTGAGCTTGGTTAACACTCACTTTCTGTAACCTTTCTTTCGATGCCCGAGTGAACTCGGTAGACACTACCTTCTGAACTAGCCAAACATAGGGACACTCAATAGACACTGAGAACTATCTTCATTGCCCAAGTGAGCTTGACATATACTGACTGATGATGATTATGACATTTTTGTAACATCAAAGACAACACACAATTAATCAATTGTATCCAACAAAAATTATCTTTTTAATATTATTATTACCTTCCTTTTATTTATTTTTATTTATTCATTTTTTCCTTATAGGTAGGATTTCATTTGCCCATTTTTTATGAGGCCTGTATATATATCTTCTTTTACATAATTTATATTTTTTTTATTTTTATAATTTTTCTATTTTTATTTATTGGCCCCGTATATGTATATATATTATATTCAAGATGTGAATATATATATATACATATATATATGCAATATATACTTATTCTACATTCATTAGGTAGGAATTATTTTTTAATATTATTATTACCTTCCTTTCATTTATTTTTATTTATTCATTTCTTCTTTATAGGCAGGATTTTATTTGCCCATTTTTATGATGAGGCTTATTTATTTATTTATATATTCTCACCTTTATATATATATATATATATATATATATATATATATATATATATATATATATATATATATATATATATCTTTATGTCATCTCTATTTTTATATACCTTTCTTTATTTTGGGGAACTTTCTAATCCTCCCCTTTTTATTTTTTGACAGCCCCCTCTGTTTTTATGTCTCTTAGTTTTCATTTTTCTCTTTATGGATTTTTCTGTATTTTAATTTTTCCTTCTTTTTTATTATTAACCGTGTCAACCTAATTTTGTGTGCCCATTCCATCACTCCAACCTCTCTTTTTATCTTCATTCTTGGATCTACAATCCATATTTTTTATTTTCCTTGATTCTCTTACATCCTAATGATGGATCATGTAGTATGATTTGAAATGTTAATGGCAAAAAAAACTTACACAATCTTTCCCAAAAATCATATAACATTATATGTGGATTATGGAAACCTGATAGCTTTGAATTATATAGATTTCAATGCAAATATGGTGAGATAATCTTCTTCCAACATGTTAGGCATACAACCTACCTAGTTGCACCCATATACATGGTGGAAATTTAAGAGGAGTAGTTGAGAGAGGAAGGGTGAATCAGATAGCACAAAAACAAATCCTTGTCCCTTAGATGTCAATACAATCTTCCTCTTATCATACAATACTAAATAGCTCAGTTAACACTAGAATATAACTGATGCTCGGTTAACAAAGTAATCTTTGTTAGAAAGGACAAGGTTGTCATTACATCGAAAGATCAAATTGTTAATGCTTGATACAACCAATAGTCTTATAGAACCACAAGAGGTGGTAAAGCCATGTCACAAACCCTATGAGGGATGCTAGCCCAATACCAACAATCCCCCTCCCAGCATCACTCATCATGGCTTGCAGGATTTGAACCTGTGACCAAGCTCTGATACCAATTGTTAGAAAGGAGAGGGTTTCTATTGCACCAAAAGATCAACCTGTTAATGCTCGATACAACCAATAATCTTATAGAACCAAAAGAGATAGTTAAGCCATGTTACAAACCCTATGAGGGATGTTGGCCCACTACCAAAAATATTAAGATGTATTAATCTATTTTATCCTTTTAGTGACTTATTTGTAGAAATATAAAACATAAGTAAATAATATAAACACAAATGACACCAATATTTAATGTGGAAACCCAATTTCTGAAGAATCACCTTGCAACTAGTCACAATAATTTTCACTCTTTTGAAGTGATCCCTATTAGGAGCCAACCCTATTAAAGGTTACAAAACATACTATTAAGTATAACCTTGTTAGAGGATTTAGTTCACCATGTTAGGAGTGGCCTGGCTACAAGTCTTCAAACACTTCGATTTAGAAATGTCACCTTGTTAGAGGATTTACAAAATGACTATTAACTCAACTCTATTAAGAGATTTATTTACTACTAAAATGGTTAGAAAGCAACAACAATTTGACCTGATGTAAGAAGCAACTTTCTTTTCTAATTCAAATCTTTGTTCTAGCTTAACCTTTAGATCCTTTCTAATCAGATGTTTCTTTACAACTTAACTTTCATACTTTCCTACTTTGCCCTGCCTTCACTCATATATCCATTTATTTCATATTCATTTTTTATACCCTTCTTGTCCTCACAACTTGACCTTTCTTATATTACATCATAAGCTAGGAAAGTTGACTTGAAAACCCTTTCAAAACATCAATAAATATCCAAATAGTCAACCTCAATTAATAAAACATTTTGTAGTTTCAATTTGTTGTCACTCAATCAACACTAGAATTGAACATTCAGTTGACACTATGACTTCTCCATTGCCCGACCACTCGGTCAATACCAAACTCTTTCAATGTCCAACCACTTGGTCAATATTGTAAGTAAGAATCCTTTCATTAACCAACTACTTTGTTAATACTAGAAAGTCTTTACTACGTGACTACTTGGTCAATACTAAGTTATATAGGGTTAATACTACAAACTCAATATTGCTCGATAAATACTGACATTTGTGTACATATGAATGACAATATACAATTGAATAATTGATTCCAACAAACTCTCTCTTTGCAATTGATGGCAACACAACATGTCAATATAAATTGATGAAAGTATGAGAAATTATATAATATATTTAGTTTGATTATGATTGTCATCCATAGTAGCTCCCTCTAAGATTCTACTTATATTTGTCTCTATTGCTTTCCTGTACTGCTTTTCTATCATTTTCTCCCTCTTAACTGTAGACTTCATCATCAAGACTTTATGTCAATCTGATTAATACTAAGCTTTTCACAAACTTTCATATCACTCTTGTTGGAATACTTTTAGAATAATTGGGGGGGTGAATCAGTTATTCAAGGTCCAGATGTATAAACAAAACTTTTCATAACTTAGTGAACCCATAAAATATTCTTCATCATGCATGCATGCATAAGATTATGCAATCACTTAAAACTTGTAGGTTACTATCAAATCAACTTGCAAAAATGTAAACATGAAACATAACAGATCCATCAACACTTGACATAATGATTTACATGGAAACCCAATTTGGGAAAAACCACCAGTAACATGCTACTCTTTTTCACTCTTCTGAAGTGATGCCTTATGAAAGGCCAACCCTATTAAAGGTTACAATACACACTATTAAATGTGACCCTATTAAAGGATTTCAATCACCCTACTAGAAGTGAGCCTTGTTAGATGACTTTAGACCATTCACTTGGAATGTCACTAGGTTAAAGGATTTACAAATGACTATTAGGTCAACCTTAATCCAAAGGATTTACACTAGACTAATATAATTGTTAGAGAGTAATAGTAAGGCTTGATCTGATAACAACTTACAACGTCATTTGTAGATTATAGATCATTGTTTTAGTTCTCCATTGTGCTTGGCCTTCTTACTTTTTAGCTCTGACAGCTTGTTCACCCTTCAATCATTCATATCTTTAAGCCTTCTTGCTTAACATGCAAATGCAATCTCTCCTCTTAGGTCACTTGATGAAGCAAAACCCTTTCTTACACTTAACCACTTTTGCTTATGACCAACCATTCCCATAAATAGGAAATCAAGATCTTTTTTCACTCATTCTCCATCTTTGAAATTAGGGTTAGGATGGATTAGATAGGATACCATAAGTCTATCCCACATTCAATATCTCTTCTAGAAACTTCTACTTGAATCCTCTTTGAATTCTCCTAAAAATAATTTACTTTGAATTATGTGCCACCAACTCATCAATCTATCTTCCACTTGGTTCACAAATTCTAAGAAAACAAACTTGTCAACTTAGATCCATTGAATTCATGATCTTTTAAATAATGTGGTAGCTCAACATTTTCTAGCTTTTGATGCTCGGCACATACTACGTTGCTTGACATCCTTTGTGAAGTCACTTGGCAAGAACTAAAGTTTACTGGTGCTTGGCATCCACTGTTTTGCTCGACATACACTAGAATGAACTTTTACTTGGCTCCAATTGATTTTTTACTCGGCTTGTATTGACTTTGCTCGGCACCTACTATCCACTCGGTCAAGCTTGGCAAACAACCTTTGTGTAACTTGTTCTTCTAAACTTTCTTAGTGTAACCAACCTTTGTAATCTTAAGCAGATTATCAATGCATAATATTGTCTTAATTGATTCTTGTACTTCATTACATAATCATAACTCAACCTTTCCTCTAGGTGCTTTTGTTACATCTTTTGATCAAATCCTCTTCATTAATCAACTAAGTGATAGTACTTAAATCATATAAGTAGTTATCTTACCAGCAAATATTAGGTTTGACATCAGTGAAAAAACAAAGATTGAAACATATTGATCATACTTGTATGTTCTCAACAATCTCCCTCTTTGATAGTCTTCTTTAGCCTGATCTCAACAATCTCCCTCTTTTATTGTTTTCAACCTATTCTCAACAATCTCTCTCTTTGGCATTGATGGCAAACCAAACTGATCAACCAAATGGCAAACACTTTGTTCAACCAAATTGACTAGGTTAAAATAGTAAGACAATACCAAAAAGATAAATAATTCCTTATATTGAAATCTCTCCCTCTATCAGCAATTTCCATCTTCTAAATAGGTTACAAAACTCTTTCTTATAGCTCCCTTTGAATATTTCTTCTCATGTCTCCCTCTTACTAGGTAGATTAGGATTTCTCCCTCTTTGATAACTCTTCTCCCTTTTGTATAGCTCTTGATTAGCAATTTTCTCTCTTGATCAGTAATCTCTCCCTTACTCTGATCAATAAATCTTGCTTGCTAAATATACTAGCTTGATCATTAATTTTTTTGATCAGCAATTATTTCCCTTTATCATTATCTTGATAAGTAAATATCTTCATCTCCCTTGGAAATTATCTCTCTTGATCAGTAATCTCTCCCTCTTTGACAACAATGCCAAAGACTTGTCATCTTAACATGCAAATATAAGCCTTTTAGTTTCTTTAGTTTCTCGCTTTGTTACCTTGCTTGTGACTAATTTGAAGTTTCAGCTCTTTGATTACTTTAGGCAGCTCCTAAAGCAAGATCCTCTACATCAATTTGTAATATATGAAAATTAGCTTGTTTGATGCAGGGCACTCCTCTTTGTTACTTAGATAGCTTTTGATAGGGGTATCACCCCTAGTTTACCTCTTAGATACTCATGAGTATCCTTAGGTAATGCTTTTGTGAAGGTGTCAGCAATTTGCTCCTTTGTGTTAACATATTCCATCTTCACTTTTTTATTTTGAACTAATTCTCTCAAGTAATGATACTTGATTGCAATGTGCTTAATCTTTGTGTGCATCACATGATTCTTTGATATATTGATAGCACTTGTATTATGACAATAAAGTATCACTAGTTCTATGATATCTTCCTTCATACCTTTGAGTAGTTGTTTGATCCATACAATGTTTGTACAATTTACACCAGTAGCAACATATTCAGCTTCAGTAGTAGATTGTGAGGTGCAATTTTTTTCTTGCTAGTCCATGTAACCAGTCTCTTGCCTAAGAAAAATGCTCCTCCACTGGTTCTTTTTCTGTCATCAATGTTTCCAGCTCAATCAACATTTGTGTAGGCTCTTAATTCAAGTTTCTCATTTTTCTTATAGTATAGACCATACTCCTCTGTTCCTTTTAGATATCTTATTATTCTCTTCATAGCTATCAAATGATTCTCCCTAGAATTTGTAGAGAATCTTGCAACTATCCCTATAGATAGTGCAATGTCAGGTCTGCTATATACTTCATATTGTAATTTTCCAATCATAGACCTGTACAATCTTTGATTCACTTTAGTTGAATCATCATTCTTTGACAACATGAGTCCTATCACCATAGGTGTACTAACTGGTTTTGAATCCTCCAATCCAAAAAAATTCAATATTTCTTTGATATGTTTTGACTAAGTAATGTATATACCATATTTCATTTGATATACTTGCAACCCCATAAAGAATTTGATATCTCAAAACATATACATTTCAAATTCTTGCTTCATTTCATTTGCAAAAGCTTTACATAAGGCATCTTGACCTCCAAATATGATATCATCAACAAAAAATTTAGATAACAAAATACCTTTTCCTTTCTCTATCTGTATTATAGATTGATGTTATCATCAGTTCTTTCAAATCCAATTTTCACAAGATACTTATCATGTTTTAAACCATATAGAGCTTTGTGTAATTTGCATACCGTGTTCTTAGTCTCAACATCAACAAAACCTTCTAGCTATATTATGTAAACTTCTTCCTCTAATATGCCATTCAGAAATGCAGATTTAACATCCATTTGATAAACTTTGAAACCTTTGTATGTAGAATAAGAAAGTAAAGTTCTTACTCCTTCCAATCTAGCAATAGGGGAAAATTTCTCTCCATAGTCAATTCCTTCTTCTTGTGGATATCCTTTGTAAACTAATATTTCCTTGTTCCTTTCTACTTTACCATTTTCATCTAGTTTGTTTATAAATATCCACTTGGTGCCAATCACACTCTTGTCTTCTAGTCTAGGAACTAGAGTCAATGTCTTATTTTTCTAAATTTGTTCTATTTCTTCTTCCATGGCCTTATTCCATTCTTCATCTTCTAATGCATCTTTTACTATTTTGGATTCCTTCATGCTCAACAAAAATGTATTGTTATTCAATCTATTTCTTATCATTGGTCTAGCATCTTTATCTCCAATAATTTGTATAGCAAGATGATGTCTTTTGACATATTTAGACAATCTTGGTTGAGTTTTTGTTTCTTCATTTGATCTTTCAGTTTCAGAATCATTTTGTACATCTCTGTTAGGTAATATAGCATCTCTACTAATCTCAAAATCTAGATGTGCTTTAACTTCATTCTGTAACTCAACTTTTGAATGTATCTTGGCTCCTAAATGTAACTTGACATTCATAGTATGTGACTCAGCAGTCACTGAAACTTTTTTTTGGTTTGTAGCTTGATTTGTAGCATCTTATTTAGTAGGCATACCTTCATAAGAGTTTACAAATGATTTGTATTCTTCTTATTCTCCCATAGGTTCAGCCTCATATAATTTTGTATATTCGTCAAAGTTCACATTTGCACTTTCCACAACTTTGTTAGTGTTAGTACTTAAACACTTGTAAGCTTTACTTCTTGTGAAATATCCTAGGAATATACCTTCTTCACTTTTTGCATCAATTTTACCAATCCTAGAATCTTTAAGAATGTAACATTTGCATCCAAATACCTTAATGTACTTTACATTGGGTGAGTATTCATACCACAATTCAAAAGTTGTTAAATGAGTACCTTTCTTGACTTGTACATAGTTCAAGGTATAGACAATTGTACTTACAACTCCTCTCTAGTATTTCAAAGTAACATTCTTCTCCATCATGAGTGTTCTAGCATAGTCCATTATAGATCCATTCCTCCTTTTAGCAATTCCATTTTGTGTAGGGGTTATAGGGGCAGATGTCTGTCTTTTGATTCCTCTGTCATTACAGAACATCTCAAATTCATTTGATGTGAATTCTCCTCCTCTGTCAGATCTCAAATACTTCAGACTTTTTCCTATTTCCTTTTCAACTCTTGCCAGATACCACTTAAACATTTGTAAGGCATCAGATTTCTTTTTCAAAAACATAGTTGTCATCATTTTAGAATAATCATCAACAAACAACATAATATACTTATCTCCTTTGTAGCTTTGTACTTCAACTAGTCCACACAAGTCAGTATGAACAATCTCTAGTATTCCTTTAGAAGTGTAAGTTTTACCCTTAAAACTTGACTTTGACATCTTGCCCAATTGACATTGTTTGCACATTACATTATTAGGCTTCTTTAACTTAGGCAATCCTCTAATCTTTCTCATGTTACTGATACTAACCAAGTTGTCAAAATCAACATGACATAACCTTTTGTGCCATAGCCATACATCATTAGATTTTACAATTAAACAAGTAGCATCATCTATATCAAGATAGAATAGATTACTTCTAGTCGGATCACCTTTTCCAATCAGTCTTCCATTTTGTCATATATCTTAGAAACCTTGTTTTCAAATTCAACCTTACATCCCAAATTATTCAATTGTGATACACTCAAGAGATTTTAGTTAATTCCTTCAACATAGTAAGCATTGTCACATAAAATCTTATCTGTGAGTTTGATAGAACCTTTTCCTTTTATCAAACATGGTGCATCATTACCAAATCTTACACTATTTTCCTAATAACAATTCAAGGAAATGAACTTACTTTTGTCTCCAATCATGTGGTGTGAACACCCACTATCAATGATCCTCTTGTCATTCTTGTTTACATAGGTCACAAGTGCAGTTGCCTCATCTTCATCAAATTTGTCCTTCATTGCAACATATACCACTTTATCATCATGTTCATCAGATGTTTCCTCTTCAGCAATGTAGCATGACTTTTTGCCTTTGTCTTTGTAATCCTTGTTGTCTTCATCTCTTATACTTTTTTACTTGTCACCACCTATATAATTTTTCTTTTCTGAACATCTAACAACAATATGACCAATCTCATTGCAATTGAAACAAATGATAGGCAGTTTACCTTTGAACTTACCTTTACCTTTGTGGAATCTTCTTGTTAGTAGTGCTTCAAGTTGTTCAACATCCTCCTCATCTATATCACTATTACTAGATATGTATTTTATATTTTTCTTTTTCTTCTTCTCATTAGATTCCTTCAATGACACTTTGGCTTTGAAAGCAGATTTGATACTCTTAGGTTTGTAATTATCAAAGTTAGATAGCTCAAAAGTAGTAAGTCTACCTACCAATCCTTCAAGTGAAATATCATTCCTTCGTATGCATCTTAGTTCTTGAATTTTAGAGACTCTAATGGCATATACAGGTAGTAGTGTTCTTAAAACTTTGTTTAACATAGTATCATCATCTAATTTTCCATTAGCTCCTTTTTATTGCATTAACTACTTCTTTTATCCTTACAACATATTGAGCAATATTTTCACCTTCTTTCATTCTCATATCATCAAACTTACCTATGAGACTTTCAGCTTTGGCTCTAAGAACATTGGTGTCTCCTTCGTAGATGGCGGCTAGTGCATCTCACATTTTCTTTTCACTATCAAGACCTTTGATATCATCAAATTCAGCATAACTTAAGGTAGAGGCAATCTCTAGTATTGCCTGGTTATGTTCTTTCTTCTTTCTCATATCCTTAGCAATTGGTGCTCCAATAGGGTCAACATGCTCAGTGGTAATGGTAGATTGTGCATGATCTCCAAGTCCTCCAAGTTGTAGCTTCGTCAAACTTTTTCATGCAAGAAATTTATCTCTGTTGAGCTTTGCTACTTCTCTTTTTGACATCCTGATCTTTGTGCTTCTAGTACCTTCAAACTAGTCCTCTTAAAAAAATGGCTCTGATACCAATTGTTAGAATACTTTTAGAATAACTGAGAGGGGGTTGAATTAGTTATTCAAGGTCCAGATGTATAAACAAAAATTTTCACAGCTTAGTGAACCCATAAAACATTCTTCGTCGTGCATGCATCCATAAGATTATGCAATCACTTAAAACTTGTAGGTTACTATCAAATCAACTTGCAGAAATGTAAACATGAAACATAACAGATCCATCAACACAATTGACACAATGATTTAAGTTGAAACCAAATTTGGGAAAAACCATCAGTAACATGCTACTCTTTTTCACTTTTATGAAGTGATGCCCTGTGAAAGGCCAACCCTATTAAAGGTTACAATACACACTATTAAATGTGACCCTGTTAAAGGATTTCAATCACTTTTTTAGGAGTGAACATTGTTAGAGGACTTTAGACCATTCACTTGGAATTTCATCCAATTAAAGGATTTACAAATGACTATTAGGTCAACCATAATCCAAAGGATTTACCCTAAACTGATATAATTATTAAAGAGTAATAGTAAGGCTTGATCTAATAACAACTTACAACTTCATTTGCAAATTATAGATCATTGTTTTAGTCCTCCATCTTGCTTGGCCTTCTTACTTTTCAACTCTGATAGCTTGTTCACCCTTCAAGCATTCATTTCCATAAGCCTTCTTGCTTAACATGCCAATGTAGTCTCTCCTCTTAGGTCACTTGATGAAGCAAAACCCTTTCTCACACTTAACCACTTTTGCTTCTAACCAACCATTCCCATAAATAGGAAACCAAGATCTTTTGCTACTCATTCTCCATTGTCCAAATTAGGGTTTTGATGGATTAGGTAGGATACAATGAATCTATCTAATGTTCCATATTTCTTCTAGAAACTTCTGCTCGAATCCCCTTTGAATTCACCTAAAAATGGTTTATCTTGAATTATGTGCCACCAGCTCATCAATCTTATCTTCCACCTAGTTCAAAAATTCTAAGAAAATAAAATTGTCAGCTTAGATCCATCAAATTCATGATCTTTTACATAATGCAATAGCTCGGCATTTTCTTGCTTTTGATGCTCAACACATACTACATTGCTCCACATCCTTTGTGAAGTCACTCAGCATGAACTAAAGTTTACTGGTGCTTAGCATCAACTAAACTTTACTTGACATCCACTATTCTACTTAGCATGCACTAGAATGAAATTTTACTCAGCTCCAATTGATTTTCAACTTGGCTTGTATTGACTTTTCTTGGCACCTACTATCCACTCAATCAAGCTTAGCAGACAACCTTTGTGTAACTTGTTCTTCTAAACTTTCTTAGTGTAACCAGCCTTTGTGACCTTAAGTAGATTATCAATGCATCATGTTATCACTATCTTAACTGATTATTGTACTTCATTACATAATCATAACTCAACCTTTCCTCTAGGTTCTTTTGTTACATCTTTTCATTGAATCATCTTCATCAATCAACTAAGTGATAGTACTTAAGTCATATAAGCAGTTGTTTTACTAGCAAGTAGGAGGTTTGACATCAGCAACAAAATGTTGATTAAAACATATTGATCATACTTGTATGTTCTTAACAATCTCCCTCTTTGATAGTCTTCTTCAATCTAATCTCAACAATCTCCCTCTTTTACTATTTTTAATCTATTCTCAACAACTCTTCCATGTTGACACTAAAATCTCTCTCTTTGACATCAATCGCCAAAGGATATAGACATTTGAAATTTTAATGTACCTTATGTACTAATTCATATCCAATATGCTCTATTATTTTGCTGCATCAACTTGATTGATATTCCATACAACTTGGTTGATTCTTTATTATCTTTTTCTTTAGTAGGCATCAGAGGGGGGAATAACCCCAAGTTTACCTCTTAGATACATTAATGCATCCTTAGGTAAAGCTTTGGTGAATATATGTGCTATCTTCTCCTTGGTGTTCACATATTCCAATCTCACCTCTTTGTCTTGAACCAATTCCCTTAGGAAATGATATTTGATTGCAATGTGTTCTATGTTTGAGTGCATCACTAGATTTTTGGATATATTGATTGCACTTGTGTTATCACAATAGATAACCACTAGTTCCTTGATTTCTTCCTTCATTCTTGACATCAACTACTTGATTCACATTATATTAGAACAATTTACTAGTGTAGCAACATACTCTTCTTCTATTGTGGATTGAGAAATACAATTCTGGTTCTTGCTTGTCCAAGACACTAGCCTCTTCCCAAGAAAGAATGCTCCTTGACTAGTACTTTTTTTGTCATCAATGCTACCTACCCAATCTACATTATTGAAGGCTCTTAATTTAACATTTCCTCCTTTCGTGTACCTATACATGGTGTGAATGCGTATTCATGAAACTTTAGTGTAGAATGCAAATGGACTGATGACAAACTATACTAGACCCAAGATATCATCATCAGAATGTAATCTCTATGAGCATCTCATTTTTCCCTAACTACAACTGCTAAAATAGCTCTCAGACCAACATCTTAGTGATAGTTCTACAATGGGAATATGCTAAATTGCAGATCTACAATGAAAACATGCAAGATCTATGACTCTATATGTGAAATAAAACTCTTGGAAATGGTCTTGAAATGATTATGCCATAAACTAACATGCAATAAATGATGCTAAATGACACAAAATAATGCTACAATGCTATGAACTTGCTACAATGAAAATGTTAAAATGATGAGTTCAAATGTGCCTATAGTGCAGATGCATAAAAACTTGGCTTCCTTGCCTCTTAGTTTTCCCTCCTAGTTATAGGATTTTGACAGGGGTTGGGGTAAGAATCAATATTTTCACCTTTGACTAGGAGTGAAAGTGAAACTAAAAATATCTCATAAGAGACCAGGAGGAAGAGTCCAACAGACTTGATTTTGAGAATAATTAATGATATTTCTAATTCTTTTAAAATGAAAAAGGGAGGTTTTCAATCTTGTGAGGATAAATGATTTTATTGGTTTAATAAATGTTTTATTTATTTCCAACACTTTTGTCTTTTTCCTCCTCCTTTTTTGAATTTCATTTTATGAATTTGAATTGTTTTTCTCCTCTTTTAAAGTTGATTTAGGTCTTGTCAATTTGATAGGTCATTAATGACCTGATGTGATTTTTGATTCGAAAGTCTATTGTGTTTCTTTTGATTTTCTCTTTAATTTGGACTAATTGATCGAAATTGTGTGATTTAGGTCTTTGCCAATTTTTGGGTGTCTACAAATGCCCCTCTTTGAGCTAATATGCAAAGCATATTAGTTCAAAGATTGTCTTGATTTTATGATTTTAGGTCAAATTCTGATGATTTTATGTTTGTTCAATGATATTCTAACATTTTGCCATTGTTGTGGTCTCTATCTGTTGATGGTTTGATGTCTAATCATTGATGATTTGATGTTTTGATCATCATTGATTTGATGATTTGATTGAGATGTTAATTTGGTGTTGCAATATTTTTGCTTAGATATCCTAGTTTTGGTAGAATTGATGTTTGAAAATTTTGGCTAGGGTAGGACATTTTTTATGCTTCAAAAAAATTTGATGCCCCAACTTGGATCCCCCAGTTTGGTACAAATATAATGCCCCCTCAGAAATGAAATTAGAAGAAAGCATGGAAGTGCAAAAGTTGAGTAGGTTCCAATTTTATTTCTGACATTATGGGAGATTGGCATAAAAAGATAGTTAGATCAATTTGATACAATAACCTATTCAATTTTGGTGAGCAAAAAGATGCCAATAGGGATGAATAATTTCAAAAGGTCATATAATTGCCACCTGGGGGGGTGTTAAATAGGTCAAAAAGACCTTTTACCCTTGTCATTTTCACTTTTTCCTTTTGCATTTGATGATTTGGAGCTCTGATTCAGTGAGGATGGTCATTCCTTTGCGAGAGCATAGATTCAAGAGGGGTAATTGGTATGAGCATCTAGTAGACTATGGTGCCCTGGTAAGTCGTCGACATCCTCTATGTTTGAGATTTAGCATTTTTACCTATGTTTTGGAAGTTTTACGTGGATTTATAGGGTAAATGTGGTGATTTTAGGAATTTAGTGCATATGAAAGTTCTTTTCGCACATATGAAATGTTTTAGTGCATTCAAGTAGTGTTATAACACATCCATAGGGTATTTTAGCACATTTAAAAACCCTGGATTTCAAGTGGATTAGCACATATGTAGTCTTGTAGTGCATACAGCAAATTTAATTGTGCATGGGAATCAAAAAGCACATATGTGAAATATTGTAGTGCATATAGCTAATGTTATAGCACATATGAATGGAATAGTGCATACAAGAGGTTTTGTGGTGCATGTGGATAATGTTTTAGTGCATACAAATACAATAGCACATCCACATGATATAATAGCACATTTGAGTATTGTGTGAGTGCATATGTATCTTATAGCACATATGATATATAGAATGGTACCTTTGAATGTTGTAGTAGCACATTTGAATTTTGTAATGCATTTGACTAATTTGTTAACATATACGGCTTAGGAAATGGTGCAAAAGATTATCAGAGGGCAAAAACTGGGTGTAGGTCCTCTGTTGAGTGTAAGATAATGCCAAAGACTAGATTCTTGGTCTGTCAGCTGGGGATGGGCATAACAAGTAAATATAAGTAGTCAGGTATTCATGAAGTGATGTTGTAGGATTGATTTGATAATAGATAGGTGATGCCCCAACTCGGTATATAGAGTAGGGGAGACAAGCAAGTCGACTCAGGATAGAGAAAGACAATTTCAATAGGTCCAAGATAGAACTAGTACCTAGGTATCAAGATAGGGATATGAGATTGAATTTTGATGATCACTTTGTGACAAAAAAGTAATGCATTATGTTTATTTGATGAATAATAGGTGCATGGGTGAAAGCTCATGGTACGAGGACTCTATCCATGGCATGGTACAGGATTTTTTAGATCACGATGGTAAGGGATTTGATTTATTATGATTAGACTGATGATGGGGCTGCATTCTAAGATTTCTTCAGAGATGACAGTATTGGTGATGATAATGTGTCCTAGTTTCAAATTTTATAGTATGATGCATTGCCAGCAGCATTGGCGGGATTGATAGGAGGGTTTCTATTGCCAGATTGCCAAGAGCAAGGGTTTTTAGTTGGATGGGGCTAGCTAATATAGGAGATTATTAATGAGCCATAGATATTTGCATGGGGTAGTTGTATTTTGGCACATTTATACCATGATCTACACCAGGTTGTATATTCGGGAGCCTCGTCACTACCGGCAAGGGTCATTTTGTTACAAATATGGACATAGGAGCATCTCCCCATTACTCATCCAGTGTGTGTATGATAGTGGCCATAGGGCATGCCATATATGTATACGTATTCTAGTCTGATCATGCAGCCCCATTTGGGCAAGACAAAGTACTAGTGTTGGATTCTTGATGATATTGATGAGGTCGTATGGAGACCTTACAGGTTTATAGAGCCATGGGTGGAGGATGATGATGAGATGGTGTATTTCTTCAACATGAGATATTTGCTTGGTTGGATTCCTTCTATGATAGAGTGGTTTTGCTTCAAGTGAGTGGTGAGGCAGTTTGGTCCGCGGCAGGGCATGCCACAAGGGATTGCACATTATGCCCGGGTTCAGTTAGAGAGAGTAGTGTGGGGGCCAACTCTAGAGTATAAGGCCTATTTGGAGGCCTTTTTATAGATGATAGACACACCATAGCCTTGGCCATTACAAGATGGGGTAGCAGATGCAAGGATGGAGGGCATTATGCACGATGGTTTTGAGATCATCCCTTCCCTAAATACACAAATCTTGTTGAGCCGATTCCAGGGATTAATGAGCCATCAAGTGGGGGAGAGGATGATGATGATGAGGGTGGTCCAAGGAGAAATAGAGGGAGATGATGAGCCAGGGTCAGAGTGGGTAGAGCACAAGGGAGACAAGGTTGGGTAGTGATGCAATGTCCAATTCCTGCTTCTAAGAAGGAGGAGATAGAAGACATTCTATATCATCGTGTGGGTAGGAATACCAGAAACAGGTAGTATGAAGAGTATTTGGTCAAATGGAAAGGACGGCCAATCAAGGACTCAACTTGGATTTCAGCAGCTAAGGTTTCCCATTTGGGATTTCCTCTACCATCCATAAAGTGACAGGGTCACTTTTCAATCTACCCTGGGTGTCTGATGCAGGAGCATCCAGAGGTATAAGGGCAATCCTGTGTCACCCAAAAAAATGTACTTAGACTTAGTTTCTATTTCATGTCTTTACATTTTTGGATACCCATTTGGCTCAAATAAAGGTTCCAACTCTCATAGTTCAACTATCAGTGCATTTGAAAATCCTAAAAAAAATAGGAGCATGTATTTGGGCCATCATTTTGGTAAACTAGAAGGTGTGAATTGGCCAGATGAATGTAATCATGATTTAGAGCATTCCAGAAAAAGAATCAGGTCAATAGGCCCCACGGTTTGAAAGTTATTGCAATTTTTCAGGTTTTGGAGACCTCCTAAGAATGCTTCAAAGTCAGGTTTGGGGCATTAAATGACCTCGAAAAGGAAGATTGGTATGGTGTTGCTGGATTTATTACAGGTGTGATTAATTCAACAAGATTGAATGAGGATGAGATTTATGCTTGGATAGAGTTCATTGCAAAGGAGAAATTTCAGCATCGGATACTTGTTCCAGCTATGTGTTGGAGGAAGAGGAAAAAAATTATGTCAACAATGGCTACTTCATTTTGTGACTCCATATTCACAAAAAAAATTTCTACCATGGGAGTCGGATGCAGGAGCATCATGCATCAGAAGAAAAAAAAATGTGGAAGATTTGCATGTTGGTTTTCTTGTCCCTATTGAGGTGGAAGCTTGTGGTGAAGATGAAAATGGTTCTATATCTTTCTTTTGACATCAAAGTGTGGGACACACTTTTCTATCTACCAAGGGAGTCTGATGCAGGAGCATCTTGCATGGGAAAATTAAATTATTAGAAAAAAAAAAAAAAATTTGTGGAGGAGAGAGAAAGTGACGAAAATAGAAGGAAAACTAATTTAAAAATAAAATAAGGGAAAAAGGAGAAAAGAGGAATTTCTATTTTCAAGATGCATAGGTGGCATAAATAGAAAAATAATAAAAATGGTTGTTATTCCATTAATTGAGGTGTGTAGGTGGCATCATGCATTTAATATTTATTGTGATCCACAAAAGAATTGTAATTTTCTAATTGGGCCACATAGTGGTGCTTAGTTGTATTTAGGTGGAAATTCTAGAAGGTTGTAGATATTGTAGAAGGTTGTGGAGATTCTAGAATGTTGTGGATAAATCATGCCTTGGGTGGTAAGTGCCTATTTAAGAAAGGCCTATTATCATTTGTAATGAAGTTCAAGAAATGGAAGCTCTTCTAATGGAAGTTGGAGAAATAGAAGCTCTTCAAGACAAGCTCTTCAAGTAGAAGCTCTTCGGATGTAATTTCTTGTAGAAGCTCTTAGCGAGAAATCTCTCTTATATTGTAAGAATTTGGAGTTTTTCCATTTGGAGAATATTCTAATGAATTTCAAGTATTAATGAAAGTTTTATGAAGCATTTTGTCATCTCTCTTGTCTCCATATTATTGCATTTTTGGTTGTGAGTTGGTACAGGTGGTGTGGCCCGTCATCAGGTAGCCATGGTGGTACCATAGAGGGGAGTGGCACAAGGCCTAGTGCAGGAACTAATGGGTTTAGGGAGGGTCAAAGGTATCCATAGCTAGGGTGGTGCATGGGTGAGAGGAGGGATGGTTGATTAGCATGATGGAGCAGAGCAAGTGAGGGTAAGATTGTTAGAGGATGTATAGTTTTTCCACTGATAGAGGCCACAAGTGCATGGTCTTATCAAAGATCCACCAAGTGCATAGCTATAGGTGCAGCAACTAGTACTACAAGAGTCACAGCTGCCACCAGGGAGGTTAGGGGGATCAACTAATTTGGAAGCTTGGATGAGTTCCATGGAGGCTTAGATAGGTGAGGTGTTGAGTACCTTACAGACATTCATAGCGGTGATGACACTAGGGCCGCCACTGCCAGCACTGTCACCAAGGATAGATGGGGCATCATCGAGTCAGGCTATTGTGATTGGACCAATTGCACCATTGATAGATGTGATAAAGTAGGCATAGCGAGAGGATACGAGTGCCCCTAGTGAGCAGGGACCATCAAATCAGGCACCTCCACATGGATGAGTGTATATTATGTACTATGGCCTCATTCTTCATAATGTATGATTAGTTGCTTCATGTTCACTAGAAATTTGTGCTGATGCACTTGGTTGATCCTTGATTTATGTACTTTCATTTTATATGATCATGTGATGTTCATGTTGATGTATTTTATCTAATATTCATGTGATTTTAGCCTCTTGATGGATCGTCTAATTATCATTTTGATTTATGAGATATCTGAACTTATTGATGTTGTAGATGTGTGTACTCATTATATATTTATCCATGTGATGATCTAATTTGATAATTATGGTGGAAGTAGATGCAGATGTGTGTGTGTGTGTGTGTGTGTGTGTGTGTGTGTGTGTGTGTGTGTGTGTGTGTGTGTGTGTGTGTGTGTGTGTGAATGATGAATGTAAATAGATCATGAGTTAGAATAGGTGGTATGTCATTGATGATGTAATGAAAATGTGATGTGGTATTATGAATGTAATGACAGGAAATGAAATGTGGTGAAATAGAATGTGATGTAATGAAATTGGATGAAATGAAATAATAAAATGTGATAAACTGAAATATAACATGAGGTAATGATAGTGATTTGTAAGGTAATGTAATGGAATGAAATGGAAAATGAATTGTAATGAGGTGAAAATGAAATGTAATGTCTAACGAAATGAAATGAAATGAGTAATGAAATGAAATGTGTAACGAAATGAAATGTGTAACGAAATGAAATGAGTAATGAGTAATGAGATGAAAATGAAATATAATAGGTAATGGATGGACATAGGTAAGGGGATGAAAATGATATGTGAGTATTGAAATGAAAATGAAATGGAATATGTAATGAAATGAAATGAAATGAAAATGGAAAAGGCAATGAAGTGAAATAAAATGTAATGAAGCAAAATGATATGTAATGACATGATAGTTAATGAAATGAAATGAAATGGGCAATGAAATGGAACGAAATGTAATGACATGATAGTTAACAAAATGAAATGAAATGTAATGAAATGTAATGAAATGTAATGAAATGTAATGAAATGTAATGAAATGTAATGAAATGTAATGAGATGTAATGATAAGAAATGAAAATGTAATGAAGTGAAAGGATATGATATGAAATGTAATAAAATGAAATGATAAGTGAGAGGTGATGGATTGAAATAATGAACGAAATGAAAATGAAATGAAATGATATGTGAGGCCATGGTAGGTAATGAACTGAAATGAAAGGGGTATTGAACTGAAATGAAATGTGATAGGTAATGGATGGAAATAGGTAATGGGATGAAAATGAAATGACATGACATGTGGCATAATGCAACGAGATGGATAGTGAAAGGGAATGGAATGTCTAAGGAAAAAAATGATATATGATGAAATGAACGGAAGTAATGAAATGTCGAAGGAACAAAATATCATATGGTAGGATGATATGCAATAATGAAATGGAATAAGCAATGAACTGGAATGAAATGTTTAATGATACATGATAGGATGATATGGAATAATGAAATGGAATAAGAAATGAAGTGGAATGAAATGTTTAATGATATATGATAGGATGATAGGTAATGAAATGAAATAAGGAATGAAGTAGGATGAAATGTTTAATAAAAAAAGTGTGAGATGGTGGGATGATATGAAAAATGAAGTGGAAAGAAACATCTAAGTATGGGGATGGGATGAAAGGAGATGAAAAGATAAATAGAAATGTGATAAAATGGGATGTGACAAATGAGGTGTGAGTGAAGGTGAAAAATAGAAGGAAATGAAATTATTTGAGATTCAAAGGTGATGAGGTGGAGTGTCAACTTTTGAGATTCAAAAGCCACAAGATGAATGGATGAAATGGCAAAATGAAGGAGGTGGAGGATGAGAAAAGATGATGCAACAAATAAAATGAAATAGAAGGTGGTTAAATGAGATTGTTTAAGATTCAAAGGCAATGCAAGGCAGCCAATGAGGTGGTGAAATCTAGTAGTGACTAGAATTGATCGAGATTCGAAGGCTTTATAATGCAATGAGTGGAGTGGAAAGGTGAATTCATGAAGTGGAATGCTGGTGTGGATGGGATGAAAAGTCAAATTCCATGATAGTTGAGTGCTCTAAAGTGTGTCTTGAGGTTGATGTTGATGTTGTTGTACATTTTTTCAGTAACCAGTTGTTAAGTTGTTGATTAATGTTGGTGAATTGCATCCTAATTTATGTGCCAACTGTTTGTTTTCAAGGAACCCAAGGTGAAAATGAAAACTAAATGAATGCAACTAACCAGATGTGCTTCTAATTGTGTGTATTAGTGTCAAGTTTATTCAGGTCTGCCAAGGAGAAACTATTGTACCAAGTAGATGAGAAGGCATGGTATGTGTCAGCAGTGATTTAGCAACAAAATCCAATGGTCAATGTGCCTCGGCAAAAATTTGGGTGGTTGAATGTTAGAGCCAAGGGTCAAGTGTACCAAGTACCAGTGCGATAGGATGCAGAGAGTGGATACGTGGAAGACTAGTACAAAACAAGTCTCAAGTGAGTGATGGCTATAAGGAGGTGATTAGTATGGGAATGAATCAAGGTGAAGTGAGGAGTAGAATGTGATTATTGGATGTATTGAGAAGTTGTAGAAATCATGCAAGTGAAAGTATGTCAGGTTCACTAGATCAGTCACAGCAGGAGGGTGATGCTAGCTAAGGAAGGTGGATGAGGCAAGGGCAAAGAGTGAAGTGCATTCATTGAACCTCCAAGGAGTGGGAGGATTAGTCAGACTCCAAGTGTTAATACTAAGTCCAGGTGAGGCAAGTCAGTCAGGACAAGGGCTAGCACAACTCGAAGAGGTGGGAATGGAGGCAAAAGAAATGCCCTTGTTGGCTTTAATGATGTTATCCAAGACTATAGTGCAATAGGCATTGCAGATGGTAGTAGATGATGAGCCAATGATGCAGGTGGAGGATAGTTCATTTGAGAAGATGAAGAGTATGTCAAGAGTGGAGGAGGAGGTGGGGGAAATAAAATCTCCTGAAAAGTCCATGGAAGAAACCTCAAAGGATGTGGGAGGTGTTAGTGGTGGTGAAGTAATGAGTGGGACACGTCAGTGGATTAGCCTTAGGACACTAGGATGAGGGTTGACAAAAGGGGGAATGAGCATTATAAATGTGGGGGAGCCATAGCTAGAGGTGAGAGATAGAGATAAATCATCATGGGACATGGAGAGATTATGAAGACTATTAGCTATAGAGAGTTCAAGTGGAGAACATAGAACAGGAGGTCACATTTTTGCTAGGATTAATGGAAAAGGTGCAAGAGGATGGGGTACAAACAGAGGCAAGATGACTACAAGTGGTGGTAGATGTAGAGTAGGCACGGGTGCAATCGCTAAAGATAGAGTTGCACGTGGAAGATGTGCAAGTGGAGGTAAGTGATGCAGGAATGTGGGCTGAATGGTCATAGGCTCAACAGTTGTAAGAATCACTGAAAATGGTGCAGGTGGGTTTAGAGAGCACTTAGAATGAGCTAGTGTTATTGCAATGGCAATGTAAGTCATTTAGGGAGGTGATTGTGAAGGCGAACTCCTTAGCATTGAAGTTGCAAGAGTGGTTAGCATTAAATGAGGGGAAGGTGAGGGAATTGCAATAGCATTTGGCTGAGGCAAAGTGGACGTAGAGCATTGGTGAATGATGATTAATCAAATGCAACAGGAGTGGGATGTGGCCCAACAAGCAATCACTACACAAGGGGTAAGAAATTTGGTGGAGAATGTGTTCGTGGAAATGCACCAAATGGTAAAGGTACACTAAGAAGCCACTTATTGGATGGGATGTTATTATCAGGAATTATTGAATGAGGACCCATGAGAGACGTAGTTTATAGATAAGGAATTTACACATCTGTTGAACACACAATTACATGGGGGGAGGTTTCCAATTCCCATGGATGCAATGTGGATGCGAAGGGGGTTGACACTAGGAGCTTCTTCGTTTGGAGCTAGGCTAGAAGAGACACCATTGATTGGACACTCTATTGTGCCACCCCCCCAAGAGGCCAAAATAAATAATCTGCTAGACACCGTTGGAATGTAATGCTATCATTGTTGTCAAAGGAGAATAAAAAGTTTGTGCTTGTTGTTGTGGCAATCAAAGGGACAATGATGTTGATTGTAATGCATTTTCATGTGTGTTTTTGGTATTTTCAAAACATATTTGGATGTTTTTATGATATTGTCAAATATTTAAATGTTTTTCGGATGTTTGGTAGATATTTGAATGTTTTTGTGTTTTTGTGATAAATCTTGGAATGGTTTGACTCTTGTAAAAGTGTGAACAATAAAATCCATAGAGTGAGGATAATCGTGATTGGTAGGCGAGAATGTTTGTGTGTATAGTAAGAACCCTTATAGACAATAATAAAGCCAATGTGGGGACGTTTCTCTAGGTGTGTGATGAGACAAACATTCTCGAGGCTTATAAAAAGGCATTTGGGGCCCAAAAGAGGACACTTGGGTCTCAAGTAGGTGAAATAAGGCCTTGAAAAGGTGCTTTAACCTGAAAAAGGCATGTTGGGGACTCAAAGGACATTGGGGTCTTGAAAAAGGTGACACAGGGCCTCTACAAAAGGCATTTGGGCCGAAAAAGGCATTTGAGGCCTAAAAAGTTGTTTGAGGGGCCTTAAAAAAAGTGTTTGAGGGGCCTAAGAAGGTGCTTTGGGCCTAAAAAGGCACTAGAGGGGTCCAAAAAGGATACTTGGGCTTTGAAAAGGGCACTTGAAGGTCCTAAAAAGGCACTTTGGGCCTGAAAAGGTGCTAGAGGGGCCTAAAAAGGTGCTTTGGGCCTAAAAAGGCACTGGAGGGGTTTGAAAAGGACACTTGGGCCTTGAAAAGGCACTTGAAGGGCCTAAAAAGGCACTTTGGTCCTAAAAAGGTGCTAGAGGGGGCCTAAAAGAGGCACTTGGGCCTAAAAAGGTGCTAGAGGGGGAGCCAAGCTCTCACGCTTACGCTTACTTATCATGTGCTAATGTTGATTGGTTATGTCGGCTCAATCAAAATAGAAGATCACTCCTCAGAATGTTTAGGTAAGGTATCAATTACCCCATCCATGGGTGCCATGGTTGGGTTTTCACCTTCGGATGTGTCACTTCTATTTGTTTCCATTTTTTTGTGAAGATCAGCGACAACTTGGTGGTGGTCACTAAGGTTGCGGGATGCTTGCCCTACTCTAGTGTGACTAAGGTGATTGATACTCGACCTGACTATATGCTCTTCTTCCATTCTTCATTGATGAGATGGTTCAACCATGTTAATGTAGATTAAAAAGTTCACGATCAGTGTCAAAATGAGGGAGGTGATGAGGCTTAATTGTATACCAGTTAATGAGTTTGAGATGGACTAGGGAAAGTGATTTGTAGCATGGGAAGGGTTCAGCGGGGTTTAAAGACAATTTCATTGGATGGCTCATATGTTGTATCCATCAGATCTATCACATGGACTTCTTCTAAAGTGTCGGAAAAGTAGAGCTTGTGAGAGGCTCATAGTAATAATCTTCAAATTCTACTAGAAAGAAGTTAGGGAATAAGGTTTGAAATTGAAACCCTTCAACGTGTTCATCATCTTCTAAGCCACCCTGATGTATTATGTTTCTCAGTGAAGTAGATCTTGAACTATGAGTTATTCTTTGTGTAGCCAAACTATCAGGGGTGGGCATGTGGACAACATCACATTCTTTATCATGGAGAGACTCCTCAGATAGTGACTCAAATTCCCATTTAGCGAAATTGTCATTGTCTTCATTATTGGAGGTATTTATGGGTGGTTCTTCTGTAGAATGTGAACTTGAGAGGGACAAATTCACATTTATGATGTTAGTTGTTGTCGAGGTATAATTATCCTTTTGTTTGGATACCCACACCAAGGTAGAAGAGGAAGGATCATTATACTTCAGGTGAGCTTCAAAAGAGGTTTGTGCCTTGTCTTGTCTACCATACCCTACCCTTGTTTTAGACTTGTTGGACTTGAACTATGCCATTAGAGGTTCGATGATGCCTATCCCTTTCCCTAAGGGACCATCTCCCATGTATCCCATCTTTTTCATTAGGTCAAAGCCTTTCTCATGTAGGTGGGAGGAGATGTCAATATCCTATTGACTAATGTGTTCCACTGAGTTTGGAGGTGTACCACTTGCTTTGATAAAATGTGCATGATATGGCTTGGTGGATGATGGTTTTCCATGAGACCTTATAGAAAGTGGGGGATTAAATAGGGAGATTGAGTGCTCACCTACCCCTTTATGGTGCAACTTACACTTTTTATTAGATTCTTTCATCGATTTATCCATTTCTTCGTAGTGTGATTGTTTAGGACCTTTTGATGATGACGATGGTGAAGGAGTGGAAGGAATCAAACAAACCACTTTCTCTTTACCCTTAGTTGATGTTGATGAGTGGTTGCTCATTTGGTTAGTAGAGTGTGAAGTGTCTATAGCTATGGACTAGCTGATTGATCTCCAAGTATGGTCACCTCTTGATCCATGTAAGGAAATTTAAGGCACTGGTGGTAGATGGAAGGAACGGCTTGTATGTCATGAATCCATGGTCTTCCCAATAGGATGTTATAAGATAATTGTAGGTCTAAGACCTGATAAACAGTCTCTTTCACAACCAATCCTATTATGATTGGTAATATAACCATGCCTTTGGAGGATCTTTCTTCAATGTCATAAGCCTTAATGGTAATTTTGTTTCTTGGGTCAACAGCATCCTTTGTGTACCCAAGGGCTTTTACTAAATTTAGTGTGCAAATATTGAGACCAGCCCCACCATAGACCAATGCTCTCTTAACTTGGTTCCTATGGATGAATACTTCAATATGCAAAGGAGAATTTTTTTGCTAGATGACAGACATGTCGTCTTGAGCTGAAATGACATGCAGTGAGGGGCAACTAGATTGTTGATCATGTTCTGAAATCTACTCACATCTAGGTCATTTGGCACTAAGGCTTTGGTGAGTATTTCTTTATGCTCTAGGGAGGTTTGCAATAGTTCAAAAATGGAGATGTGGGCTAGAGTCTTGAGTAATTGGTTAACCAGGTTGTACTTGGACATGGAGGAACTTGGAGCTGCTCGGTCAGGATTTGTCATAGGTCCTGGTAGGATAATTTTAGAGGCTTGACCTTGAGTAATGGCATTTGAGGATTGTATTTTGTTTTTATCTTTAATTATTATGACATTTATAGTGTCATCAAATCCAGAAATCATGCCAATGGTATTATCGTAGTGATGCACATAATTAACCTTGGTTTGAGGAGGTGTGTTTTGATTGGCCTTGGAAGACTCCCCCTTTTCATGACTCATGAAGGGGTTCTTGAAGGTCGTATGGTCTTCATTATTGCTGAGATTTTTTACTTCAATAGTTCCGTCATTTATAGATTTTTGGATGACCCCCTTAAGGGTGAAACAATTGTTTGTTAAGTACCCCCAATTTTGATGCTAGGCACAAATGTGTTTATTGTTCCACCATTTCAGCTTGACTTGGGGTTCATATGGTTTGGCCTTGGGTAACACAATGAGTTCATCAACCAAGAGTGTTTGTAAAGCACTCTCATAAGACACTCCTATGGGTGTATACTCCTTAGGTATATCAAAAGACTAATATCTTCATGGAGGAGGAGCTTGATTGTAAGCAACGTGTTAATTAGATGTAGAGGGAATCTTCGTGTTATGTCAGTAAAATAGGTAGGCATAACTTTGTTGAGGTGTGACAATGGGACCTGATTGATTTAAAGGGGGTTAAGTTTTAGTTTTGACATGGTTAGCTTCAACTACCCCATCATTTGTCGTGTTTTTGTTATTATTTCTCCACGAAAATTTATGTTTGTCAATGGACCGATTAGAGGAATTGTGCATCTATGTGTAATTGTTGGAGAAACCTTTACCATCTTTATATAATTTAATTATGTCATTGTTTACCAAGGTTTCTTCCATCTTAGTGTCATTTTCTAAGGTGGTTTTAAAATCTTTAGGCCCTTGGAGTTGGAGCCAATAATTCATTGGTTTTGAGAGACTGTTGATAAAGATATATGTATTCTCTTTATCTAGTATTTCTTTATGATATTTGGCAAACATGTGCCTCCACCATTGTAGAAAGGCCTTGAATGATTCACCTGGGAGTTGTTTTGTGTTACATAGATCAGTCATTATAACTTCTCTTTCAATGTTATAAGAATATTGGGTTAAAAAAATGGAGGCCAATTGATCGAAGGTTTTAATATTGGAGGGTAATTTGGAGAACCACTCCATGGCCTGCCCCCCGAGGCTCCTAGGAAACAAATGCATTAGGTATGTTGTGTCATGGACAAACTCCATACTTAACATATAGAATTACCTAAGGTAATCTTGTGGGTCCAATGTACCAAAATATTCATCATATTTTGGTATCTTCACATTTGGAGGGAAAGGTGTAAATGTAATGCTTTTATTGAATGGTAGGGGACACACCTTTTCGAGACTAAACTCTGTGGGTTGTATTTTCCTTCTTTTCATCTTTTCCATTTCTAGTTGTAAGTCTTGCAATTTTTATGTGACAACATCTAAAGGTGACTCTTCTTCATCTCATTTTAGAATGGTCGCATCAAAGTCAGATGGCAATTTTGCACCTTGTTGTACATATATTCTTTGTATTTCTCTAGTATCTTGTCCATGATATCGACAAGTTCGAGATTTTTCTTTAAAAAAATTATTTTAATTTTGATACTTCTATCATACCATGCATGAGATGAACCCATTATGGCTAAGGATTCTGAATTTTGATTAAATAAGGGTGACTTGGGAGTAACTGTGTTCTACGCACAATTCATTGTTGTAGTAGATTTGAGGAGGCTTAGAGGTTATGTGCATTTGATGCTTCTACTTGCTATCCTAGCACTCGCTCGTATGGGCAACCATTTTGGTTTTGTTGGTACACCTATTTTGCATGGCGGCATGAAAGGTGAGTTGGATTCTTTTAGTTTTTAGGAATTTTTCAAAAAGAGAAGGTTTTCGTTGACCATGATTTGTTTGTAGCAACAAGCTAGATTGGACAAGGTGTTTGCCAATTTTGGGAGGATAAGGTTCACTTTTGCAAAGTCGAGTAAAGGGACGGATGTGTGTCTCTGAACATCTTTGGCTTGATGTGCGAAGTGAGGTAATGGTAATTTTTGGGTTGATGATGATGTAGCTTTACTTCTTCAAAAGATGTCTTCGATCAAACATGAAAATTCTCAAATTTTATAAAATACTGGCAAGGAAAAGGGTATCCAAATTTATCATTTGTTCACAATTATTATGCATGCAAATAGCCTATATTTTATGTTTTTTCTCAAATGTGTCATAGGAATAGTCAAATGCATTGTTTCAGTAATCAAATGCATTGTTCCATTGTTCATATGCACTATTTAAATACTCAGATGTGCTATTTGAACTGTCATATGCATTGTTTCATGAATTAGATGCATTGTTTTATAGGTATATGCATCATAACAGAAATCAAAAGCATTATAGGAATATTCAAAAGCACTATTTTATGCAATATATGCGCTACTCTAAGGGTTGTTTAGCAATGTCTTCATCTTAGACTTGGTTTCTCGATACTAGTTTGAGGTTTGTCTTTCTAAAAGGTTTGTGATCCGCATTGGTGTTCATTATTAAGTTTTGAAGCACTTCCAAGCACAATAATAGTGAGACCAAAACAAAATGAAAAATCACACGCACTTAGAAAATGAAAGAAAAATGGCTTCCTATCAAGGTTATCTAAAGTCGGTGACTAATGGGTCTTAGTGTTCCAATTGTGTTCGAATTTACCTCTCCTGTGACAAAGAGCTTCCCACCAATGCCAGGGATGTTTGGCACAATCCCTTTTGGGACTACTAGAGGAAGGCTACGTTTCGAACACTGGTGGCTTGCATTCAATTAGAAATACAAGATTGGGGGGTAATCCCTCTCACTAGCCTTGCTAAGGCAACTCGAGAGATAGCCCTTCTATGGCTAGATAATCCTACCTAGTGAAAAATGAGAAATGGAAGTCACAAATAGGTCTGGTAATCTGATCACTCGAGAAGAGTGAGAGCATATCCCTACTATTTCGGCTCCCCAAACATGACATATACAAAGGTTTAATTACCAGCCTTTATACTACTAAAGATAGAGGGACCCCTAATTAGGCTATGTGTGGGTTCTTTCCTCATTCAATTGTGACTAATATTTATAGAAGGTTGGCCATTCTGATCAACTTGAAGGAGTTGAGAGCATAGGCCTACTTCTTTATCAGATCAGTGAGATTGAACATTCTTATTAAGCTATGTTTGAAAACTTAGAAATGCCACACTTCTAATCAATGAGAGCTGAGGTCCACCTATTTGATTCGAAGCTAGCAAAGGTTAGGCACATTTATGAGGGTCTTCATTCCTATTGCACACTGTCTGAAATCTAAAGGCTTTTTCGTTAACACATAAGGGACCTGTAAGAAAAAGATATTTGAATCTGGAAATTAGATTCAAAAAACTATAATTTTTACCAGATCTACTACAAAAATGCTCATATGAGTTATAGAAAATGTTATATGCACTATTTTATCATGCAAATGCACTACAATAAAATTAGATGTATTGTAATATGCTTCATACACACTATAAGAAGATGCAGATGCATTACAAAATTGTGTAAATGCGTTACATAACTATGTATATGCATTACAGAACTATGTATATGCGCTACAGAACTATGTATTAAAGCAAAGTTCATAAGTGTCAAAATATCTCTTGAAAGTGTTAAAATAGAGAGCAAAAGCATCAAAAGATTCAAATGGCCCTTGTATGCTTGGGGGGACTTTGGAATGTTGCTCTTGCTGATATGAGGTCTCCTGAATGTTGTAGAACTTGTATTTGATCATATCTGCACAAGAGAATAGTAAGAAACATAGATCTATATTAGAAATGAAAGATTAGATTGAAAAACTTGGAAATGGAGAGGTTTTTAATTTAGCCCCACAATGGGCGCCATTTTGTACATGGTGTGAATGCATATTCATGAAACTTTAGTGTAGAATGCAAATGGACTAACAACAAACTATACTAGACCCTAGATATCACCATCAGAATGTAATCTCTATAAGCATCTCATGTTTCCCTAACTACAAATACTAAAATAGCTCTCAAACCAACATCTTAATGACAGTTTTAGAATGGGATTATGCTAAAAAATGCAAATCTACAATGAAAAGATGCAAGATCTATGACTAAAATGCAGAATATATGTGAAATACAACTCCTAGAAATGCTCTTGAAATGATCATGCCATAAAATAACATGCAATAAATGATGCTAAATGACATAAAATGATGCTAAAATGCTATGAACTTGCTACGATGAAAATGCTAAAATGATGAGTTCAAATGTGCCTATAGTGCAGATGCATAAAAAATTGGGTCCCTTGCCTCTTAGATTTCCCTCCTATTTATAGGATTTCGGAAGGGGTTGGGGTAAGAACTAGGATTTTCACCTTTGACTAGGAGTGAAAGTGAAACTAAAAATATCTCATAAGAGACTAGCAAGAAGAGTCCAACAGACTTGATTTTGAGGATAATTGAGGATATTTCTAATTCTTTTAAAATGAAAAAGGGAAATTTTCAATCTTGTGAGGATAAATGATTTTATTGATTTAATAAATTTCTTATTTATTTTCAACACTTTTGTCTTTTTCCTCCTTTTTTGAATTTCATTTTATGAATTTGAATTTTTTTTCTCCTCTTTTAAAGTTGATTTAGGTCTTGTCAATTTAATAGGTGATTAATGACCTAATGTGATTTTTGATTCAAAAGTTTGTTGTGTTTCTTCTGATTTTCTCTTTAATTTGGACTGATTGATCAGAATTGCATGATTTAGCTCTTTGCCAATTTTTTGGTGTCTACAATACCACAACCCATAATCTTTAGTTCATTTTAGATATCTAAAGATTCTTTTGAATTCCATCATGTGTTTTTCTCTAGGATTAGCAGAAAATCTTCCAACTATACCAACTACCACTGCAATATCAAGTCTTTTATTGTTGTAGGGGCACCTTGAAACATAGGGCCCTCACCTTTTTCATTTTGGTTGTGTTGTGCTCCAAGAGAGCCTTCGTAAGTAGGAATAATGGTCATTAGACCTAGGTGTGATAACTAGGGTGTAGGAAGTCAAAATATCCTTGAAAGAGTCATAAATGGCCTAAAAATCAAGATATACCTTACCATAGGGTAATGACTAACCTAAGGGATGAGTCAATTAGCTTAGGTAAGGGTCCCTAACATGTAATTTCTAAGGGATAGCCTAAATAATAAGTTAGAAGTGTTAAAAGGAGCAAAGAAGAAAAAATGCAAAAGTTGTTATATTGCAATTTTGTAATTTTTGTAGAAATGTTGATTTTGCAAGGAAAAGTTGATTTGTCTTTATAAAACACTAAGGAGGTCGATGCAAACCCTAAGGATGGAGGAAAAATACCTAGGAGAAGATATAAAAGACTTCCCAAACCCTAAAATGGCATAAGAGGTTGTCATTTTATATGGACAACAGGCTATAGTGTGGTTTTTGCTTGCAAAAGACTGATTTTCTAAGTTTTTAAGGCTTTTGAATACTGCTATTGGGTACTATACCAATTTTATTTGTAGATAGGGTTAATTAGAACCATTTTTCTTCAGCAATTTTGTCTTGTTTTCATTTTTTATCATAGTTTTAAAAATCTTTCTTTTTTAGACAGTTTGTTGTCCTCTTCCAGGCAGTTTGGTTTTAAAATGGTGTAACTCACTATCCCACTGTTGGAATTGTATGGCCTCTTTGGGATAGTGAGTAAACTCAATTTAATATATTGTGGCAAAATTAGGGCCCTTCAAAATGCTAGCGAGCAATTTTAAGCTCTTTCCCTAGGTGAGCTAGAGCATGCTTGATTAGGGAATAGTGTTGTTGCAGAGCTTGTTTCTTGCAGGGCGATGAAGAACTTTTGAAAGCTTAATATGGATATTGAAAAGGAGTGATAGGATACCCCTTGGTTGGAAGGATAATGTGTGGCCAATCCATTATGGCACCCTAAAATACCAAACAACAAGCTAACCTTGTAAACCCTCTAAAACCCTCAAAATCAACACAAGGGTTGTACAACCATTCTAGGGCCTAAAACCTAGAAAATATCAAAGCTCTCACAAAATTAATAGAGGTCCATGAATACATCTTGGAAGGTCTAGTGAAATAAAATTGATAAAATCCCTATTTTTTAGGTGAAATAGGGTTAATTGGGGCTCTTCCTTGTAGCCCTATTTTTGGGAAAAAGGGTGAAATCGGGTGGAAACGTAACCTTAGAAGTTGTTTTAGAATGAAAAAGGAGTACATTGAAAGGTTTTGAGACTCCTTCCATGATCCTATAAGTGGTTGAGAAGAATGGTCAAAAAGATGTAGCTTTGTTGAAGACCTTGGATGCTCTTCATCTAGTATGAGAGTCTAGCAGACAGCAAGAAGTGGAAATTGTCCAAGATAGTGGAGTAGGGTTTTGGATTGCAGGTTCTTTTCTTGAAAAATGTCCTATAGGTCCATGTGGTGGTATAGTAAGATAACTTAAGTCTCAGAGGTAGACAAGAAGTGTGAATCAATGATTGGTTCATCCCTACTTCTCCCTATCAAGTGGTATCAGAGCTCACAAAAGGTGTGGGAAAAGCAAGTACAAAGCAAGGTGAATGCTATCACCTAGTGAATCTAGTGGTCCCAACACAATGGTGACCAATGCTGAATTGGCCAAGAAGGTAGAAGAACGAGAGAGGAAATTAGAAGAGCAAGAGGAAGACAACAAGTCTTTGAGAGAAAGATTGGCACAACTTGAACAATTGTTGAGTGAGGTCCAAGACATAATAGATAAAGTCAAGGAAAAGATAGAATAGAAAGAAGAGAAGGAAACCAAAGAGAAAGAGATTGAGTTAGAAGAAGAAACTCCAACACCAAACCTTGTTATACTAAAAGAGCCTTTCTTGAAGGCATTAAAGGCAATAAACAATAAAGCCTTGGAAAGCATTCCTCAATTCAGTGGCAAGATGGATCCAGACCTCATCATGGAATGGATTGAAGGAATGGAGAACCAATCTAAATGTGATAGTGTCTCTGATGCTCAAAAATTCATTCAAGGTGGCAAAATCAAGGTCAAGAGGTACTACTCTAACCTAGTGGAAGTTTGTTCAAACAGAGAGGTAAAAAGAAGGGAAAAGTCCCACTGCTACTTGGAAGGGAATGGTGGCTAAAATTACACAAGCCTACATTCCTAAGGATTATGAAATATAGTTGCATAGGAGGAGACAAAATTTGAGACAAAAAGATATGGATGTGCACTCTTATACTGAAGAGTTCCAAAAGTTATGCTTAAGGTCCAAGGTGGTAGAAGATGAAAACATTAGGTTGGCAAGATATTTGAATGGACTCAAGTGGTCTATCCAAGAAGACATGAGCCTTTTCACTCCTAAAATAGTCCATCAATGCTATCAAATGGCTTTAATGGTTGAAGAGAAAGGGAAAAGAAAGCAAGACCATACCTTAAAGAACAAAGGAAGAGGTAGAGATGGCAGAGGACAAAGGGGAAGCTATGAAGGTAGGAGTAATGAAGGTAGATCCCAAGGTGAGTCCAAGTTGACTAAATAAAGTGGAGAAACCAGTCAAAGAGGAGGTTCAAATAGAGGTAGAGGCTAAGGTAGATCACCAGGAGGAAGGGGACCATCCTACTTTGCTACAATGAAGTGTTACCATTGTTAGCAACTTGGGCATCCTACCTATAGGTGTGCTGAAAAGGAATCAACATCACAAGGAGAAAAGAAGATAGCCTACATCCATGAAGATGCTTCAAGTGTGAAGTCACTTGATATCTAGTTGGATTCTAAGAATGGGGAGAACTTGATGATAAAGAGGATCCTGATTAAAGAACCAATCAAAGGAGATCCAAAGCAAATAAGATCACTCTTTAGAGTGAGATGCAAGATTATGGGAAAGGTATGCAAAGTTATCATAGACTCAGGGTCTATTGATAACATCATTTCAAAGGAAGCCATAACTAAACTCAAGATTCCAAAAATGCCTCATAGCACTCCCTACAAGGTCACCTAGCTAAACAAGGAGTAGCATGTTTATGTGAATCAGCAAGCATGGATTGAGTTCACCATAAGAGGCTACAAAGACAAGATTCTATGTGATGTTTTGCCCATGGATGCCTATCACCTATTACTAGGTAGATCATGGCAGCTTGATAGGAAAGCCATACATAATGGTGAGCTCAACTCATATGCCTTCAAGAAGCATGGGGAAGTTATAAAATTCAGTCATTATTTGAATTTGATAACCAAGGAAGTAGACCTAAAGTGATGCTATTAAAAGGGAAAGAGTTCATGAAGACTCTTAACAAAGAAGAGGGAGTGGGTTATGCTATTGTGGTGAAACCCAAGAAAGAAAGAGAAGCTAAGAACGAGGCAATACCTCATGAAGGGCACCAGATTTTAGATGACTTCAAAGACATTATATCAAATGGTACACCAATAGTACTACCACCTAAAAGAGCAATCAGCCATCAAATAGACTTGGCTCCAAGAGCATCTCTTCCAAACAAAGTACCTTATGAGCTAACTCCTAAACATAATAGAGAAGTTGCAAAGCATGTGCAAGAGTTGTTGGATCAAGGTTTGATAAGGAAAAGCATCATTCCATGTGTTGTACATACTATTTTGGCACCTAAGAAAGGAGGAACATGGAGATTATGTACAAATTCCATAGCCATAAACAAGATCACAATTTGGTACAGGTTTCCCATACCTAGGATTGAAGACTTAATGGATTTCTTAGGAGGGGATAAGTACTACACCAAATAGACCTTAAGAGTGGTTATCATCAGATTAGGATAAAAGAGGGAGATGAGTGGAAGACAACCTTTAAAACTATTGAAGGACTCTACGAATGGCTAGTTATGCCATTTGGCCTTTCCAATGCTCCAAGTACATTCATGAGGCTCATGAAAGAGGGGTTGACAGACTTCACAGATAAGTTTGTGGTAGTCTATTTAGATGATATATTGATTTTTAGCATGAGTAAAGAGGAACACTTAGAGCACATTAGGATTGTGTTGTCTAAATTGAAAGAAGAACACGTAAACATGAATCTAGACAAGTGTGAATTTATGAAGTAGGAATTAGTGTACTTAGGCTTTATTCTTTCACAAGGAGATCTAAAAATGGATGAAGACAAAGTTGCAACAATATTGAGTTGGCCAACTCCTAAAAATGCCAATGAAGTGAGGAGTTTCCATGTCGTAACTCACTACTATAGAAAGTTCATCAAGAACTTTAGTGGGATATGTGCTCCCATGATGGATACTATCAAAAGTGGAATAAATACCAAGTTTGAGTGGACACCAGTAGAAAACAAGGGATTTGAAACATTAAAGAAGGAGGTAGCTACTAAGCCTATTCTTAAGTTTCCTACTTTCAATGAACCTTTTGTTGTCAAATGTGATGCAAGTAATATAGCAGTGGGAGGAGTCTTAAGCCAAAGCAATAGACCAGTGGCTTTCTTTAGTGAAAAGCTAAATGTAGCAAAACAAAAGTATTCTTCCCATGATTTGGAACTTTATGCACTTGTTGTATCCCTCAAGAAGTGGAGGCATTATCTCTTGCCTAAAGGGTTTGTAGTGTTCATTAATAACTAGGCTTTGAGTTTTCTTAACTCTCAAGACAAGCTAAGCCATAGACATGTCAAGTGGGTGGAGTATTTGTAGTCCTATACCTTCACCATAAAGAACAAGAAGGAGTAGCTCAATAAAGTAGTTGATGCTTTGAGTAGGAGGTTGCTTATTGTCTAAGAAATCCAAGCAAGGAGCATAGGGTTGGATAATTTTAAAGAACTCTACCAAACTGATGAAGATTTTGCAGCAACATACAAGGTGTGTCAAGAGCACCTAAACCACTTTCATGGTGAGTTCATAGACTATACATTGTAGAATGGATTACTCTTCAAAGGTGGGCAACTATGTGTGCCAAAAGGTTCCATGAGGGAGAACCTTATTTAGGAAAAACACAATGGAAGTTTGAGTGGCCATTTTGGCTTGAATAAGACCTTGGAATTGGTTCAAAGGTACTACTACTGGCCTAAAATTCAAAGAGATGTCAAAAATTATGTTGATCAATGCATCATATGTCAAAGAGTAAAGGGGACTTCTACAAATACGAGTCTTTATCAACCTCTCCCAATACCAAGTAGACCATGGGAATGTGTAAGTATAGATTTTTGTGGTTGGTTTACCTAGGACAAAGATTGGTTTTGATAGCATCTACATAGTAGTGGATAGATTTAGTAAAATGAGTCATTTTATTCCATGCAAGGTCACTCATGATGCAAGTCATATTGCCTGCTTGCTTTTCAAGGAAGTTGTGAGGATTCATGGTTTGCTAACTAGCATTGTATCTGACAGGGATAGCAAATTCATGGGACATTTTTGGAGATCCTTATGGAAAAGTACCAATCTCTCTTCTAGTTTATCCTACCATCCTCAAACTGATGGTCAAACTGATGTGGTCAACAGAACACTTGGCAACTAGTTAAGATGCTTAACCAAGGAGTATGGTTTGACATAAGATATGGTCCTTCACCAAGTAGAGTTTTCTTATAATGACATCATTAATAGAACTACAAGAAAGAGTCCCTTTAAGATTGTGTATGGGATACATCCTAGGGGTGTATATGAATTGAGAAACCTAGATGGACAAGTACCTAACAATGGTTATGCTGAAGATTTCAGTCAATCTATGAAAGAAGTGTATGAACAAGTAAAAGAGTCCCTCATTGATAACACCAAAAAAATCAAGGATAAAGTTGACCTCAAGAAGAGAGAAGTTCAGTTTGGTGTAGGGTACTTTCTCATGGTTCACCTTAACAAAGCAAGAATGGACAAGGGAACCTCTACAAAGCTACAAATGAGAAGAATTGGCCCATGTCCAATACTAGCCAAGTATGGGAAAAATGCTTACAAGGTTAAGTTGCAAGAAGATCTAGATATTTCTCCCATTTTTAATGTAACAAAATTGGTTAGGTATAAAGGCCCTCTTATTGAGGTGGATCAGCATGTGGAGGAAGCTTAGAAGGATGCTCAAACATCAACTTTACCTCCTAAGCCAAAGCTTTAAGTAGAGAGGATTTTAGATTCTCAAATTCATATAAAGACCAAACATGGCACATAAAAAGAGCACTTTGTAAAATTACATGGTAAACCAAATTCAAAGGCTACATGGATTCCTGAGAATCAATTCAACCTTAAAGGCATAGATCTCCACCTTTTGTCTTTAGAGGGGACTTAGCTTCTTTGGTGGGGAGTACAGCGTAGGGGCACCTTGAAACATAGAGCCCTCAACTTTTTCATTTTGGTTGTTTTATGCTCCAAGAGAGCCTTTGTAAGTAGGAATAAGGGTCATTGGACCTAGGTGTGATAGCTAGGGTGTAGGAAGTCAAAATATCCTTGAAAGAGTCATAAATGGCCTAAAAATCCCTTACCATAAGATAATGAGTAACCTAAAGGATGATTCAATTAGATTAGGGAAGGGTCCCTAGCATGGAATTGCTAAGGGATAGCCTAAATAACAAGTTAGAAGTGTTAAAAGGAGCAAGCAAGAAGAATTACAAAAGTTGCTATATTACAATTTTGCAATTTTTGCAAAAATGTTGATTTTGCAAGGAAAAGTTGATTTTTCTTTTTAAAACACTAAGGATGCTGATGCAAACCCTAAGGATGGAGGGAAAATACCTAGGAGGAGATATAAAAGACTTCCCAAACCCTAAAATGGCATAAGTGGTTATCATTTTGTACAGATAGCAAGCCGTGGTGTGGTTTTTACTTGCAAAAGACTAATTTTCTAAGTTTTTAAGGGTTTTGAATATCGTTCTTGAGTATTGTACCTATTGGATTCATAGATAAGGTTAATTACAAGTTTGTCTTTTTTTCATTTTTTATTATAGTTTTAAAAATCTTTCTTTTTTAGACAATTTGTTGTCCTCTTCCAGGTAGTTTGGTTTTAAAATAGTGTAACTCACTATCCCACCATTGGAATTGTATGAAATCTTGGGGATAATGAGTACACTCAATGTAATATATTGTGGAAAAATAAGGGCCCTTCAAAACACTAGCAAGCAATTTTAAGCTCTTGCCCTAGGTGAGCTAGAGCATGTCCGGCTAGGGAATAATGTTGTTGCAGAGCTTGTTTCTTGCAAGGTGATGAAGAAATTTTGAAAGTTGAATATGGAGATTGAAAAGGAGTGATAGGGTACTCCTTGGGTGGAAGGATAAGGTGTGTCTAATCCATTAAGGCACCCTAAAAGACCAAACAACAAGTTAACCTTGTGAACCCTTTAAAACCCTCAAAATCAGTACAAGGGTTGTACGACCATTCTAGGGAATGAAACCTATAAAATCTCAAAGCTCTCACAAATTGGGAAAAGGTCCATGAAGAAACCTTTGAAATTTTAGTGGAAGAAAAATGGGAAAATCCCTATTTTGTAGGTGAAATGGGGCTAATTGGGGCTCTTCCTTGTAGCCCTATTTTGGGGAAAAAGGGTGAAATCGGGTGGAAAATTAACCTTAGAAAGTTGTTGTAGCATGAAAAAGGAGTACTTTTCAAGTTTTCAAGACTCCTTCCATGATCCTATAAGTTATTTAGAAGAATGGTCAAAAAGACCTAGTTTTGTTGAAGACCTTGAATGCTCTTCATCTAGTATGAGAGCCTAGCAAACAACAAGAAGTGGAAATTGTCCAAGATAGTGGAGTAGGGTTTTGGATTTGGGGATATTTTCTTTAAAATGGTCCTATATTTCCATGTGGTGGTCTAACAAGATACATTAAGTCTCAAAGGTAGACAAGAAGCACGAATCAGTGCTTGGGTCATCCCTACTTCTCCCTATCATGTATGAACCACATATTGAAGTTTCCCAATCATTGATTTATAAGTAGTTTGGTTTACCTCCTTTGAATCATCATTCTTTGAGAGCTTATGTATAGTAGACATAAGTTTACAAACTGGTTTAGAATCTTCCATTCCAAATGCTTTCAATGTTTCCTTGATGTATTTTGATTGAGTGATAAATATCCCATCCTTCATCTAATTAACCAAAAGACACACAAAGAGTTTGATTTCCCCAAGAATAGATATTTTAAATTCTTTCTTCATTTCTTTAGAGAATTATTTACATAGGTTATCATGTCCTGTAAATAATATATCATCTACAAATATTTTTGCAAGCAATATCTTGTCTTTGAGGTCCTTCCTTGATATACAAATTGTTATCATCATGTCTATTCTCAAAACCAATTTTTACTAGATATCCATGAAGTATTTCATATCATGCTATAAGAGCTTTCTTTAATCCGTGTAAGGCTTTATGAAGTTTACATACCATGTGTCTTTGGCTTGGATCTATGAAACCTTCAAGCTAATCAATGTAGACTTCTTCCTCTAAGACTCCATTCAAGAAAGCTTATTTTACATCCATGTGATATATTTTGAATCCCTTTTGTGTTGCACATTCTAGAAGTGTTCTGACTCCTTCAAGTCTTGCAACAGACTCAAATGTTCCCCATAATAAATACCTTCTTTCTTGCTACTTCACCTTTTTCATTCATCTTATTTCTTAATATCCATTTTGTACCAATCACATTTTTATCCTTGGGTCTAGCAACAAGAGACCACGTTTTATTCTTTTCTATTTTCTCAATCTCTTCATTTGTTGCTTCTATCCAACTTTCATCTTCTAAAGCATCTTTTGTAGGTCTAGGTTCAACTTCACTAAGTAAAACCTTTTAATTTATTCCTTGTTAGTATGCCTTCTATCTCTCCTCCCATTGTTTGATCAAGTGCATGATACCTTCTAACATATTTGGCAAGCCTTGGATCTTTCTTTCTTTGCTCATAACTTGGTTCACTTGATTCTTCAAAATCTTTATCTTGATGCTTGAGTTCCTCTGGTTGAACTTGATGTAATTCGGGTAGTACTACCTGTGACTCGGGTTGTGTTGTCTAGAACTACAACTCAGGTTGAACTAATTGTGACTTGGGTGACTTTTTTGTGACTTCGGCTGAATTTCTAGTAAATTTCTAGGTGTAATTAGTTGTTGATTGATTTTAACCTTTTGTGGTAAGGTTTTACATTCTTTTTAGCATACAAACCTTTTGTAATCTTCATGCTCTTTGCTGCTCTATTCTTCACTTCCTTATGCAAACTCATCAATTTTCACATGTGCACTTTGTATGACTTTGTGAGTAGAAATATTCAGACATTTGCATGGTTTTCTTTTATTTGAGTACCCTAAGAGTATTGCTTCATCACTTTTTGCATCAACCTTTCCTTTCATTACATCTTTTAAGATATAACATTTGCTTCCAAACACTCTAAGATAGCAAAAATTAGGCTTATATCCATATAATAATTCATAAGGTGTTTTATTTGTACCTTTCTTCAATTGAACTTGGTTCAGTGTGTGAAATGTCATGTTGATTGCTTCTCTCTAGTATTCTGGTGCAACATTCTTCTTTGATAATAATGTTCTTACAAATTCCATGATGGATATGTTCCTTCTCTCTGTTATTCTATCCAAATTTGGAGTTTTGGGTGTTGATGCATGTCTTATGATTCCTCTTTCATTGCATAACTCATTAAATTCATTTGAGATGAATTCTCCTCCTCTATCTAATCTTAGGCATTTTAGATTTTTTCCCAGTTTATTTCTCAAATCTAGCCAAATACCATTTAAAGTTTTGATAAGCAGTAGACTTATCTTTTAAAAACATTATAGTCATCTCTAAGATAATCATCAACAAATAGAATGAAATATACATCTACATAGTAGCTTTCTACTCCAATTGGCCCACAAAGATCTATGCGAACTAGTTCAAAAACTTCTCTAGAGTTATAGGACTTACTTTTAAATATTATTTTACTCATTTTACCAATTTGACATTGTTTTCTCATTCCCACCTCAAGTTTCTTTAGATAAGGTATTCCTCTTACTTTGTTATTCTTGCTTATATTGACTAGGCTATCAAAGTTAACATGACACATTCTTTTATGTCATAGCCAACTTTCTTCAACTTGAGCTAATAGACAAGAGCTTTCATTGAGGTCTATGTAAAAAAAAATTACATTTTGTTTGATTTCCAGTCCCAACTAGTTTTCCTTTTCCATCTGGTAGTTTGGCTTTGGTATTCATGAATTCAACTTTGTATCCTATATTGTTTAGCTGACCTATACTAAGTAGATTATGTCTTAATTCATCAACCCAATAGTCATTCTCACATTTGATTTCATCAGTTAATACTATGAATCCTTTTCCTTTTACATAACATGGTTTATTGTTTCCAAATCTAACACTTCCACCATTATAGTGTCTAAATGTTAAAATTTTGTTTTGTCACCAGTCATGTGATTAGAACAACAACTATCTATGATCCATGTATAATTTTTGCTAACATGAGAGATAAGTGTCATCTTTTCATTTTCCTCATTATCAGATTCATCTTCAACAACAATATAAACTACTTCATTCTCATCATCATCACTATCAAAATCTTTTGCAATGTAACATGATTACTTACCTTTGCCTTTATAGTCCTTGTAGCTTTTGAAGTCTTTCTTGCATTTGAATTTGTTGAACTTATTTTTATCTTTATATTTTTTGTTTGGACACTATCCAGCAATGTGACCAACTTCTTCACATGAGAAATAAATCAATGGAATCTTTCCTCTGAACTTTCCTTTTTCCTCTTGCTGCCCTTTTTGCTAGGAGAGCTTCAATGACTTCAATATCCTCATTTGAATCATTTTCATCTTTACTAACAACTTGTTTTCCTTTTGAGTATCCTCCTTTTTCACCAAGGGTTAGTTTATATTTGAATTCAGATTCAAGATTCTTAGAAGGAGCATAACTATCAAAGGTGTGCAACTCAAAAGTAGTCAATCTTCCCACAAGAGTATCTAGGGTTAGATCACGTGTTGGATTGAACTCATCTCTTGAATAGATGGAACTCTAATTTCATAGAATAGAAGAAGAGTTCTTATTTTTTCATCATCAATTGTACCTACTGTAACTTTGTTTGCACTAACAATTTCTTTGACCCTTTCACTATACTGGGTGATGTTCTCACCTTCTTTCATTTTCAATCGATCAAACTTTCCTCGCAAACTTTCTAATTTAGCTCTTTGCACAATTTTTTCACCTCCAAAAACTTTCTTTAGCTTTTCCCACTTGTCAAAAGTAGTAGGACAATCCATGACTTCGTCAAATTCAAAATTGTTCAAAGAGAATGCAATATCAATCATCATAATGTTGTGATCTTTTGCTTCTTTTATTTGCTCCATAGTCATAGGCTTGGGTGGTGGCACATATTTGTTCTCTAGGTAGAGTACACCAACATTTTTGATGCTTGATATATGAAGCTTCATTAACTCCTGCCATGCTGAGATGTTTTCTCTATTAAGTTTAGGAATCTCCCTTTTGTAAGACATTGTGATCTTTAGCTTAGGTCCTTAAAAAAATTCCTTGCAAGCACCAATGTATTGATACCAATTGTTGGAAATGTAAGAGGAGTAACTGAGAGGGGAGGGGTGAATCAGTTACCACAAAATCAAATCCTTGTCCCTTAGATGTCAATACAATCTTCCACTTAACATACAATACTGAATAGGTCGGTCACTAAAATATAACTTATGCTCGATTAACAAAGCAATCTTAAGATGTATTGACCTGTTTTATCCTTTAGTGACTTAGTTGAAAAAATAAAAAGCATAAGTAAATAACATGAACACATATGACACCAAGATTTAACGTGGAAACCTAATTTGGGAAAAACCACCTTGCAACTCTAATTCTCAATAATTTTCACTCTTCTAAAGTGAGCCTTGTTAGGAACCAACTCTATTAATGGTTACAAAACATACTGTCAAGTATGACCTTGTTAGAGGATTTAGTTCACCCTATTAGGAGTGGTCTGGTAGAGGTTACAACTTAAATTTCACAGTTTCCTGCTTTGCCTTGCCTTTGCTTACATATCCATCTATTTCATATTCATTTTTGATACCCTTATTGTCCTTACAACTTGACTTTTCTTATATTACATCATAAGCTAGGAAAATTCAACTTGAAAATCCTTTCAAAATATTAATGAACTTCAAAATAGTCAACCTCAATTAATAAAACATTTTGTAGTTTCAATCTATTGTCACTCGGCCAACACTAGAATTGAACACTCGATTGACACTAATACTTCTTCATTTCTTCATTGCTTGACCACTTGGTCAATACCAAACTCTTTCAATGCCCAATCACTCATTCAATACTAAAAGTAGGAATCCTTTCATTAACCAACTACTCGATTAATAATGGAAAGTCTTCATTACTCGATTGATTGGTCAATACTAAGATATACAAGGTTAATACTGAAAACTCAATATTGCTCTATTAATACTAACATTTGTGTAAACATAAATGGAAATATACAATTGAATAATTGATTCCAACAAATTCCCTCTTTGCAATTTATGGCAGCACAACATGTCAACATAAATTGATAGAAGTGTAAGTAATTATATAATATCCTTAGTTTGATTTTTGATTCTCATCCATACTAGCTCCCTCTAAGATTTTACTTGGATTTGTCTCTATTACTTTTCTGTCATTTTCTCCCTCTTAGTTGTAGACTCCATCAAGAATTTCCATCAATCTCATTAATACTGAGCTTTTCACAAACTTTCATATCACTCTTCCACGTTGACATTAAAATCTCTCTCTTTGACATCAATTGCCAAAGTATACAGACATCTAAAATTACAATGTAACTTATGTATTGATTCATATGCAATATGCTCTATTATTTTTCCATGTCAACTTGATTGATCTTCCATACAACTTGGTTGATGCCTTACTATCTTTTGCTTTAGTGACCATCGGAAAGGGGAATAACCCCAAGTTTACCTCTTAGATACATGAATGCATCCTTAGGTAAAGCTTTGGTGAATATATCTTCTATCTTCTCCTTGGTGTTCACATATTCCAATCTAACCTCTTTATCTTGAACCAATTCCCTTAGGAAATGATATTTGATTGCAATGTGTTTTGTCTTTGAGGGCATCACTAGATTTTTGGATATATTGATTGCACTTACGTTATCACAATAGTTAACCACTAGTTCCTTTATTTTTTCCTTCATTCTTGACATCATCTACTTGATCCACATTATGTTAGAACAATTTACTACTACAACAACATACTCTACTTTTGTTGTGGATTGAGAAATACAATTCTAGTTCTTTCTTGTCCAAGACACTAGCCTCTTCCCAAGAAAGAATGCTCCTTGACTAGTACTTTTTTTGTCATCAATGCTTCATGCCCAATCTACATCAGTGAAGGCTCTTAACTTAAGATTTCATCCTTTCTTGTACCATTACCCATAATCTTTAGTTCATTTTAGATATATCAAGATGCTTTTAACTGCCATCATGTGTATTTCTCTAGGATTAACAAAAAATATTGCAACTATACTAACTACCATTGTAATATCAGGTCTTGTATAAGCCACATACTGAAGTTTCCCAATCATTGACTTATAAGTAGTTTGGTTTACCTCCTTTGAATCATCATTCTTTGAGAGCTTATGTCCAATAGACATAGGTGTACCAACTAGTTTGGAATCTTCCATTCCAGATACTTTCAATGTTTCCTTGATGTATTTTGATTGAGTGATAAATATCCCATCTTTCATTTGATTAACTTGTAGACCCACAAACATAGAGCGGCCAATAGAATCAGTCAGATTAAAAAGGAAGACAATATGATAAGGGAAGATAATGAGATAGTTGAAGAGGCCATCAAGTATTTTTCCTCTATTCTTACTAAAGATCTCAATTTGGCTGAAGAGGATCAAAATATTATCATTGATACCATCCCTTCTGTTATAAATGAGGCTCAGAATAGGACCTTACTAGCTATTCCCAAGTTGGATGAAATTAAAGAGGAAGTTTTTGCTTTGCCTGCTAAAAAGGCCCTTGGTCCTAATGGGTTCCCAACTTTTTTCTTCCAAATGTACTGGGATATTATCCAATATGACCTTGTCAAAGCTATTCAAGAATTCATTGGTGCTAGGAATCTGCTTAAAGAAATTAATGCTACTTTTTTGGTCTTGATTCCAAAAGTTATAGGGGCTGATTCTTTTGGATTTTTCGAGCCTATTAGCCTTTGTAATTCTCTCTACAAGATTTTTGCTAAAGTCTTAACCAACATAGTTATTAAATTACTTCTTGGGATTATTTCTCCATAACAATTTGGGTTTGTGCCTAGTAGACTAATTCTTGATTCCATCATTGAGGTCCATGAAGTTATTCATTCTTTGGAAGCTGGTAAACAGGAGGGCTTCTTGCTTAAACTTGATCTTTCTAAAGCTTATAATAGGGTCGATTGGGGGTTTTTGGATAGAGTGCTTGAAGCTTTTGGTTTCAATTCCAGAGTGAGAAAGATAATTTCTCAATTGATCTCCTCCCCTACCTTTGTGGTTATTGTTAATGGAACCCCTTCAAAAAATTTCAAATCTTCTAGAGGACTCCGTCAGGGGGATCTTTTATCTCCTATTCTTTTCATCATCCTAGCTAAAGGTCTGGGTAGACTTATTAATTCCAAAAGAAGTAGGGGGGATTTTGTGGGGCTAAAACCTTCTTCAGGTCCTCTGGTCTTTACCCATCGTCAATTTGTGGATGATACAATTTTGGGAGGTGAGGCCTCGGTTAGAGAAGCTTGGACTGTCAAAAGGATTCTCAATAGCTATTCCAAGGCCTCTGGACAACTCATAAACTGGGATAAGAGTTCGGTTTTTTTCTTCAACACTCCCCTTGATAGACAAAGGAAAATTTCTTACATCCTGGGCTGTAATATTGGGACTCTTCCCTCCATTTACTTAGGCCTTCCTTTGGGAACCAAACCACTTGACTAGTTTTCGGACAATCTCATTGACAGGTTTAATAAAAAATTGGTGGGTTGGAAAGGTGTTACTTTAGCCAAGCTGGTAAAGTATTATTAATCAAGTCTACCCTTCAAAACCTTCCAACTTCTGCTATCAACCTCTTTACTATTCCTCCCAAGGTTGTTGAGCATTTGGAGGCCATTCAGAGGCAATTCATGTGGTCTAGAACCAATGAGAACAAAAAATACCCTCTAGTGGCTTGGGAGAATATATGTAGACCCAAGAATAAAGGGGGCCTAGGGATTAGAAAGCTGAAACAAGTTAACAATGCTCTCCAAGCAAAAAAAACTGGAGAATCTTCAATTCTAAAGGGGAATGGAGAGATATTTTGGAGCTAAAGTATATGGAAAACCTGAGTCTCAAACATTTCATTAACAAAGAAGTTGATCCTAGGGGTTCTATTATTTGGAATGGCATACTGAGGACTAAGAGCTTTGCCTTTGACAAAGCTAAATGGAAACTTGGCAATGGAGAAGATATCAACTTTTCACATGATGATTGGCTCAGTGTTGGCCCTATCTAGGAAATTAAACCCTTTAATAGATGGGAAAATGTTTGCATTAATAGATTTGGGAGCAGGGTGAGTGACTATAGGAACTAGAATGAATGGATTGACTTGGTTGAGATATCCTTGGATCTCAAGGCACTCATGGACCTAATTAGACATATCCCCTTACCTCTCAAGAAAGACACCATAATCTGGGGGGAGATTATTAACATCATTTACATTGTGGCCTTTGGCTATGAGAATCTACAAAATTTTGGTCCTTCCCTTGTGTGGGTTAAAGCCTGATTCTCGGGGCTCATTCCAAAAATCAACATCTTCTTCTGGATTATGCTCCAAAATCGCATCCTGAGGGTGGATAACCTCACAAAGAGGGGAAATATGATGCATAACAAATGCATTCTTTGTAAAAATAAATGTGAGAGTGTTGATCACCTTTTCATCCATTGCCCTTTCATTAACATTATATGGTCTCTTTTCCTATCTTTTTTAACATATCCTGGTGTTTTCCTTCCAACATCCTGGATGTGTTTGAGCAATGGAACCATGGTAGATTTGGGAGTGATGATAGGGTTTTGTGGAATTGGACCTTACCCCATGTATGCTGGGGGGTATGGAAAGAGTGTAACAATAGAATTTTTAGGGACAAGGAAACTTAGGCTGAGGTTGTTTTCCACAAATGCTTTAATTCTCTAATGGAGAATTATTCTACTATGAAAGGTCCTATCCCCTCTATTGGCACCAATCAAAATAATAAAAGGAAGAGGGAAGGGTGTATATGGTTGATGCCACCTGGGGGATGGTGTAAAGCTAACTTTGATGGGGTGGCCAAAGGCAACCCAAGAAAGGTTGGAGCGGGAGGTATTATTAGAAACAACTTTGGAAAAGGTATTGCTATGGTGGTTTCTCCCCTTGGAACTCAAACCAACCATTATGTAGAGGCTATAGTGACTCACTATATTATTAAGCTGGCTAAAGATATAAGTGTGAGAAAACTTTGGTTGGAAGGTGATTCGAAAAAACATTATAGATTGCCTTAATGAGAAGAATAAACCTACTTGGACAACAAAGAATATTATAGAAGAATGTATTCTTCTTCTTAAATCTTTTGAAGAAATCTATGTGGCTCATGAGTACTGGGAGGCCAACCAAGTGGCTAACAGCTTGGCTAATTGGGCCATCAAGTACAAAGATATGGCCAAGTGGACGAAAGGTAGTAACCTCCTATCAGAAATTAAAGATATGATTGAACAAGAAAAGATCCTGGGAAGATTGGGCATAATTAAAAATCATTATAATAGATAATATGACTTAGGGGAAGGTCATAAATTTGATGTATAAATTTATTATGATAGTTAGTGCTTTATGAGGAATGTGTAGAAATGTGATGTGGAAGTACGATATCTCTCGTACTTCTCACATCAATCATCTTTATCTTTTTAATTCAATGATAGATTTTAGATTGCTTGATAATAAGACTAAGAATAGGCTAAAGAAAATGAGAAGAGACTCTTTTACTCTGAGGGGTTTCGATACTGGGTTTTTGGTTAGCATCAAGGACAAAATGGTTGGGGAAAGGCACAGGAGGGAATCAGAAGATGAAGCCCATAAATAGCACAGGAGTTCGAAGGTTTGGGAAATTTTTAAAAAGGGGAACTCACAACCTTTATAGAAAGGCTCCATGGTTGGAAGCCCTTGGTCACCAAGGCTATGGTGAAAAGCTAGAATGAGGGCATTGTGAAAATCAATGGAGTTAAGTTTACTGTGATTGAGGATGGCATTTCTACGGTCACTAGCATTCCCATCATGGGGAAGAAATTTTACAGAGACCGAAAAATCTCTAGCCAAGTGGTGGTGGAATTTACCAACAATTAAGAGGAGAAGAAAGCTCTTGTGAAGAGAGGTACCCATTATCTCCCAAATTCAATAAAGCGGCTATGGAGGTTTGTTTTAAGGGCTATTATCAAGTATATCACCCTTGATACTAGATTTGATCGGCCATGCACTTACCACTTCGTGATTTTAAATCACTTCAGGTATGGGGCCAAAATTTCTATCCCCTTTTATCTTTACTCTTCAATGAATGAAAATATAAATGAATATCAATAGAAGCACACTAGGAATCTAGTGCTCCATGAGGGGCTTTTACTTTTAATTTATGAGTTCTTCAAAGCTAGGACAATGGGAAAAAAAATTAAACCTAAAAAGGATGGGAAGAAGGATAGAGTGGACTCAGAAGAGTCAAAAGATAACTATTTGCCATCGGACACAGAAGATAGCCTAGATATGCACACAGAATCGAATAAGGATGATACTCTATAGAGAGGCTCTGGGAAACACAACATCAAATAGGAAAATAAAAGAGATACTACTCCTCAACCCAAGAATGACCTTAATTCCTCCTCTAATATGGAGTATAATGAAGTGGTTAAAGGAATGGACATGGGGGAGGAGAGTGCTAAAGGCGTGGAGGAGATTAGAGAAGAGGAGGGTTTGGAGAGGAAAAAGGGAAAGAAAACCATCACTATAAAAATGCCAAAAAATAAAGAGGATTTTGAGAATACTGTCAGGGGTCAAAAAAGAAAACATCTTGAAGCCAAGAAGGAGAAAAAAGGGGTTGAGAGGGATGTGTTGAAAGAAAGTGAGAGGGATGATCAAAACCAAGGCCTTGAGGATTTTGGTACCAACCGATACAAGTGCTCGATTACTGGCAGAGATAAAAAGGTGGTACGGAGAAATTTTGACACTACCTTAGCCAAGATGGGGTTAAATAGAGAATTAATTAGAACTCAAGTAAAAGAGGATGATGAAGGCAAAATACTAATGGAGAAATTAATCGATCTGACCTTGATTATTTTCAGTGACAATGCTAAGGAGCACTTGGATATGGATGCCATCAACAATGCCAAGAACAGTGTTGTCAATAGTTTTCGTACTACAAAATGGATCTTTCATGAACTCTAAGACCTAAAGTATAGGGTGTTCAGCCTTGAAAGAAAAAACTATAGCCTGAAGAACATAATTGTTGAGGAAGAAAAGAACAAGAATGATAGGGTGAAGGAAGTCATAAAAAGGGTTGAAATTATGGAAAGCTCCATGAGGATCATTGTAGAACAAAGCTACATTATCCTTAAGGAAGCCAATGAAAACATCAAGGTTCTTACCACCAATATGGAGGATTATAGAACTAGTAAGGAAGAGGATCTGACCTTCCACAACACCAAGGAAAAGACCCCTAAGGACTACTCTAGGAAGTGCACAAGATCCAACATGAGGAAGAAGGAAACTCCAGATCTTGATAAAGAGCATTGAGAAATGAAGGAGGCAGAAAGTAGACTTTTGGAGCTCAAAATCAATGCAATAGTAATGTTAAGAGAGATTTCTTAAGCACCCTGGCTTTTTTGGGATGGCCTAGCTTTTTGTCCTTTCTCCCTAGCTTTTCATTGGTTCCTATCTTTTTGTAAGATGTTTCTTTGGTATGCTTTTAGTTACTATTGCTACTTTAAACAATCTTTTATGACTATTCTTTTTATTGTATGGGTTTCAAGGCCCTGTTAAATCCTATTTTCCTTAATCAAAAATTTGTAGACCCACAAACAATTTGATTTCTCCAAACATAAACATTTCAAATTCTTTCCTCATTTCTTCAAAGAATGATTTACATAATTTATCATGTCCTATAAATAATATATCATCTACAAATATTTTTGCAAGCAATATCTTGTCTTGAGGTCGTTCCTTGATATACAATTTGCTATTATCATTTGTGTTCTCAAAACCACTTTTTACTAGATATCCATGAAGTCTTTCATACCATGCTCTAGGAGATTTCTTTAATCCATATAGGGCTTTATGAAGTTTACATACCATGTATCTTTGGCTTGGATCTATGAAACCTTCAGGCTAACCAATGTAGACTTCTTCCTCTAAGACTCCATTCAAGAAAGCTTATTTGACATCCATCTAATATATTTTGAATCTCTCTTGTGTTGCATATGCTAGAAGTGTTATGACTCCTTTAAGTGTTGCAATAGGGGCAAATGTTTCTATTGGAAATATAGATGAAGTCACTGAGAGGGGAGGGGTGAATCATTTACTACAAAAATAATTCCAAAAAAAATCCCTTAGATGTCTTTACTTACTATTGATACTTAGTAAATAGTGCAGCAATACTGTAACTCAGTAGATTAACTAATTACTGATCATTTAACATTCATTATTATTATGCTTGCAAAGGTTAAAATAAATGAACACAAGAGACACCAAATTTAACGTGGAAACCCAATATGGAAAAAACCACCAAGTAACTAGTCACCAATTTTCACTCTTCTGAAGTGAGCCCTGTTAGGAGCCAACCCTGTTAAAGGTTACAATGCACACTGTTAGGTGTGACCTTGTTAGAGGATTTTAATCACCCTATTAGGAGTGGCCTGGTTAGAGGTCTTTAGAACAATTCAATTGAACTATCGCCTGGTTAGAGGATTTACAAAATGGCTATTAAACCAACTCTATAAAGAGATTCTAGATTCACTGTTACAATGATTAGAAAGCAACAATGAAGTGACCTGAATGATATGCAACTTATCTTTTGTTGATTATAGATCTCTGTTCAGCTTCACTAGATCCTTACTGATTGAATACAACTTTACAGCTCCAACAGGATATCTAATCCTTCATCAGAATTTGCTCAATATTCGCTTATTCCATCATCATCCATATACACACACGCTTCAATTCACAACTTGAACATCTAAATATTACCTTTCAGATTATCAAGTTGGCTCAAATATAAGTTACAACAACTGAAAAAATCATTACATCGGTCGGCTGCACGAAATAATTGAACTTAATATCAAAACAATAAAATCCTTCACTGGCCGACCCAGCTCGGTAACCACTGCAAACCCTGCAAAAATCCTTTGTAGACCGAGTAAACTCGGTTAGCACTGACCTTCCATTGCTGACCTTATGACCTCGGTAGAAGCTAACTCTCTGCCACATTTCCTTTGATAATCGAGTGATCTCGGTAAACATTAGCTTTTCTTCGTTAATCTTGGGAGCTCGGTTAACACTAACTTTCTACTACAAAATCCTTTGATGCCCAAGTGAGCTCGGTAAACATTAACTTTTCTTTGTTAACCTTGGGAGCTCGGTTAACATTAACTTTCTGCTACAAAATCCTTTGATGCCCAAGTGAGCTCGATAAACATTAACTTTTCTTTGTTAACCTTAGGAGCTTGGTTAACACTAACTTTCTGCTACAAAATCCTTTGATGCCTCAGTGAGCTCGGTAAGAACTAACTTTACTGAGTAATGTTCAAGAACATTCGGTAGACACTATAAATTGCTTTACTAATCATCTAAGCTCGGTAGACTCTGTCTGATGACTGATATGACATTTGTGTAACATCAAAGACAATACACAATTAACAATTGTATCCAACAATCTCCCTCTTTGGCATTGATGGCAACACAACATGTCATAGCAGAATGAAATTTGAAAACAAGTCTAACAAGTCTTCTTCTGTCAGAACAAATTTCTATATTAGATAGAAAACTCTCCCTCTTTCAATAATCTCCCTCTGTGAGGGAATTCCATTACTTCTCTCAAACAAATTTCAAAAAGATATGACAGTAAAACTCTCCCTCTTTGACAACACATGCCAAAGACAACACAACTCAAATGAATTTTAATGTACCTTGAGTACTGATTCATATGCAATATTTTCTGATTATGTTGCATCAACTGATAGATCTTCAACTTGGTATGAATTGATGCATCACTAAAACTTTATTTTTAGTGAACTTCAGATAGGGGAGTGACCCCTAACTTACCTCTTAGATACAAGAATGCATCCTTAGGTAATGGTTTTGTGAATATGTCAACAATTTGTTCCTTTGTATGGACATATTCCAATCTGATCTCCTTATCTTGCACTAATTCTTTGACAAAGTGATATTTTATTGCAATGTGCTTGGTTTTGGAATGCATCACTGGATTCTTAGATATGTTGATTGCACTTGTATTATCACAGAACATAACAACTGGTTCTTTGATTTCTACCTTCATGCCTTCCAACAACTATTTAAACCAAACAATATTAGAACAGTTTACTACAACAGCAACATATTCTGCCTCTACTATAGATTTGGATGTACAATTCTAGTTTTTGCTTGTCCAAAAAACCAACCTTTTTCCAAGAAAGAATGCTTCTCCACTTGTACTTTTTTTGTCATCAAGGTTTCCTGCCCAATCAGCATCAGTAAACACTTTCAAATCCATATTACCTCCAAATTTGTACCATAAACCATAATCTTCAGTTCCTTTCAAATATCTCATTATTCTTTTGATTGCCATCATGTGATTTTCTCTTGGTTTTGCTGAAAATCTTGCTACAATACCAATTGCAAGGGCAATATCTAATCTAGTATGGACTACATACTACAATTTTCCAATCATAGATCTATACAATGTTTGATCTACTTCTTTTGATTAATCTTCCTTGGTAAGTTCTAATCCAGTACACATAGGAGTCCCAACTGGTTTACAGTCTTCCATACAAAACTTTTTCAATATCTCTTTGATGTATTTTGATTGAGTGATGTAGATACCATTTTTATTCTGTTGAATTTGAAGACCAACAAAGAATTTGATCTCTCGAAACATAGACATTTCAAATTCCTTGTTCATTTGTTCTGAAAATTCTTTGCAAAGATCATCATTCCCTGTGAAAACAATATCATCTACAAATATTTCTGCCAAGACAATCTTATTATCTAATCCTTCCTTTATATACAAGCTACTGTTATCATTAGTTCTTTGAAAACCAATATGAATAAGATAGTTATGCAATCTTTCATACCATGCTCTAGGGGCTTGTTTCAGACCGTACAATGCCTTGTGTAATTTGCAGACCATGTTCTTCTTATCTGGATCAACAAAACCTTCAGGTTGTTCAATGTAAACCTCTTCATCTAGTATACCGTTGAGGAATGTTGACTTGACATCCATCTGATAAACTTTGAATCCTTTGTGAGCAGTGTATGCTAGCAAAGTTCTGACTCCTTCCAATCTTGCAACACGAGAAAAAGTTTCTCCATAGTCTATTCCTTCTTCTTAAGCATATCCTTTGCATACTAGTCTAGCTTTGTTTCTTGATACCTTACCATCTTCATCCAACTTGTTTCTGAATACCCACTTAGTTCCAATCACATTTTTATCTTTAGGCCTAGGTACAAGAGTCCATGTCTTATTTTTCTCTATTTGTTCTATCTCTTCATTCATAGCCTCAATCCAACTATCATTTCCCAATGCATCATTGATATTTCTAGGTTCAAAATCAGCAAGTATACAAGTACCTTTCACCTTACTTCTTGTCATGGTTCCTTCAGATTTGTCTCCAATGATTTGATCTACTGAATGCTGTCTCCTAACATATTTTGCTAATACAAGTTCCTTTCCTTTTGAATGAATTTCATTGTTATCCTCTTGCACTTCAACTTTAGGTTCTGGTTGTTTTGGCTCGGTAGATATTGGCTCGAGTCCTTCAGACTCAATAGACACTTGTTCGATAGCATTAGAATGTAACTCGGGTTGTTGTAGCTTGGTTTGAACTTCCTATAACTCGGTTACTGATGACTCGGGAGTAGAAGATTCCTGATTGACTGGTACTGTATTAAGTTCAGTGAAAACAAACCTTCTATAATCTTCTGGTTCCCTTTTGCTTTCTTCTTCAGTCCTTTCTACAAACTCATCAACTTTCACATGTGCACTTTCTATGACTTTGTAAGTAGACAAGTTCAAACATCTATATGCTTTACTTCTGCAAGAGTATCCCAAAAATATTCCTTCATCACCTTTTACATCAAATTTTCCTTTTCTAGATTCTTTCAAAATGTAATATTTACTTCCAAATATTTTTATATAACTTACATTAGGTTTATAGCCATACCATAGCTCATAGGGAGTTTTGAATGAGTCCTTTTTCAGCTAGACTTGATTCAAGGTATGAATTGCAGTGCTGATAGCTTCCTTCCAATATTTGATAGCAATTCTCTTTTCGATCATTAAGGTTCTTGCACAATCCATGATAGATCTATTCCTCCTTTCGGCTATTCCATTTTGTTTAGGAGTTCCAGGGGCTGATACCTGTCTTTTGATTCCTCTTTCAATGCAAAAGTTATTGAACTCATGTGAAATGAATTCTCCACCTCTATCTGACCTCAAGCATTTCAATCTTTTCCCTGTTTCCTTTTCTACTATGGCCAAATACCATTTGAATTTCTCAAATGCTTCTAATTTGTTCCTTAGATACATGACAATCATCATTCTTGAGTAATCATCAACAAAAAGAATGAAGAACTTTTCTCCAGTATAGCTTTCAATTCCAATGGGTCCACATAAATCAGTATGCACAATTTCTAATATATCTTCAGACTGATAGTTTTTACTTTTAAAACTAGTGTTTCCCATTTTATCAATCTAACAATTCTTGCATAGATTGACCTCAGGTTTCTTTATGTTAGGAATGCCTCTTACTTTCTTGAATTTGCTTATCTTCACCAAATTATCAAAATTGACATGACACAACCTTTTATGCCATAATCAACTTTCTTCAACTTGAGCAATAAAACATGAACATTCATTAAGTTCAAGATAAAACAGGTTACCTTTAGTTTGAGTGCCTGATCCAATCAGCTTTCCTTTGTCATCCAGTAGTCTTGCTTTTCCATGCATGAATTCCACTTTGAATCCATTATTGAGTAGCTGTGCCACACTCAAATAATTATGCTTTAGTCCTTCTACCCAATAGGCATTATCACATATAGGTTCTTTGGTTAGAGAGATTCTTCCTCTTCCTTTTATACAACAAGGTTCTTTGTTACCAAATCTTACACTGCCACCATCATAGTCTTCAAAGTATTCAAACTTAGTCTTATCACCAGTCATGTGATGAGAAAAACCACTATCTATGATCCATGTATCATTTTTGCTCATATGAGAAATGAGTGCCATTTTCTCATATGAGAAATAAGTGCCATTTCCTCATCATTATCAGATTCATCTTTCACAGCAATGTAGACAATTTCATCTTCTTCTTCATCATTAGAATCTTTAGCCATAAAACATATTTTCTTACCTTTATCCTTGAATGATTTGAAGTCTTTCTTGCCATTGTACTTGTAGCCTTTCTTCTCATCTTTGTTCTGCTTGTTTGGGCACCTAGTAGCAATATGACCAACTTCTTCACATGAAAAACATATTAGAGTAACTTTACCTTTATATTTTCCTCTACCTCTAGAATATTTCCTTACTAGTAGAGCTTCAATCATTTCAAGATCATTGTCTGAAGTTTGGTCTGATTCATCTTCACTTCTTGACTGAAATTCCTTTTTCTTTTTGCTTTTCTCTTTGAGTGAAAGCTTGGCTTCAAATGTTGATTCAATGTTCTTGGAAGCTGGAACATAGTTGTCAAAGTTGTCTAGTTCAAATGTAGTTAATTTTCCAACTATGGCCTCTAGATTTATCTTGTGATTTGCTTCACATCTTCTTTCTTGAATTGCAGAAACTTTGATTACATAAATGGGAAGTAGAGTTCTAAGGACTTTACTTATTACTATCTCCTCCTTTTTATCTCCTCCAGATGCTTTGATTGCACTGACACATGCTTTGACTCTTTCAACATATTTTGCAATATTTTCATCCTCTCTCATCCTCATCTAATCAAATTGTCCTCTCAAACTTTTTGCTTTGGCTCTTCTTACATTATCATCACCTCCATAGATTTCTTTTAGCTTTTCTCACATTTCAAAGGTAGATTTGCAATCCTTGATATCATCAAATTCTTCATAACTCAGAGCATACGCTATATCTATCATCATAATGTTGTGGATCTTCTTTTCAGCAATATCATTGACAAATAGTGTACCAAATGGTTCTGCATATTTTTCATCATGGTATTTTAGTCCTGTATCTCCAATAGAAGCTAGATGAAGTCTCATCAACCCTTGCCATGCTGAGAAGTTGTCCATGTTAAGTCTTGGAATTTCCCTCTTATAAGACATCCTGATCTTTGGCTTAGATCCTTGAAATCTTATCATGTAAGCACCAAAAGCTCTGATACCAATTGTTGGAAATATAGATGAAGTAACTGAGAGGGGAGGGGTGAATCAGTTACTACAAAAACAATTCCAAAAATAAACCCCTTAGATGTCTTTATTTACTGCTGATACTTGGTAAATAGTGCAAGAATATTGTAACTCGGTAGATTAACTAATTACTGATAATTTAACATTCCTTATTATTATGCTTGCAAAGGTTAAAATAAATGAACACAAGAGACACCAAATTTAACGTGGAAACCCAATATGGAAAAAACCACCAAGTAACTAGTCACCAATTTTCACTCTTCTGAAGTGAGCCCTGTTAGGAGCCAACCCTGTTAAAGGTTACAATGCACACTGTTAGGTGTGACCTTGTTAGAGAATTTTAATCACCCTGTTAGGAGTGGTCTGGTTAGAGGTCTTTAGAACAATTCAATTGAACTGTCACCCGGTTAGAGGATTTACAAAATGGTTGTTAAACCAACTCTGTAAAGAGATTCTAGATTCACTGTTACAATGATTAGAAAGCAACAATGAAGTGACCTGAATGATATGCAACTTATCTTTTGTTGATTATAGATCTCTGTTCGGCTTCACTGGATCCTTACTGATTGAATACAACTTTGCAGCTCTAGTAGGATATCTAATCCTTCAGCAAAATTTGCTCAATATTTGCTTATTCCATCCTCATCCATATACACACACACTTCAATTCACAACTTGAACATCTAAATATTACCTTTCAGATTATCAAGTTGGCTCAAATATAAGTTACAACAACTGAAAAAATCATTACATCAATCGGCTGCACAAAATAATTGAATTTAATATCAAAACAATAAAATCCTTCACTGGCTGATCCAGCTTGGTAACCACTGCAAACCCTACAAAAATCCTTTGTAGACCGAGTAAACTCGGTTAGCACTAACCTTCCTTTGCTGACCTTGTGAGCTCGGTAGAAGCTAACTCTCTGCCACATTTCCTTTGATAACCGAGCGAGCTCGGTAAACATTAGCTTTTCTTCGTTAACCTTGGGAGCTCGGTTAACACTAATTTTCTACTACAAAATCCTTTGATGCCCGAGTGAGCTCGGTAAACATTAACTTTTCTTTGTTAACCTTGGGAGCTCGATTAACACTAACTTTTTGCTACAAAATCCTTTGATGCCCAAGTGAGCTCGGTAAACATTAACTTTTCTTTGTTAACCTTGGGAGCTTGGTTAACACTAACTTTCTGCTACAAAATCCTTTGATGCCCGAGTGAGCTCGATGAGAACTGACTTTACTGAGTAATGTTCAGGAATGTTCGGTAGACACTATACATTTCTTTACTGATCATTTGAGCTCGATAGACTCTGTTTGATGACTGATATGACATTTGTGTAACATCAAAGACAATACACAATTAACAATTGTATCCAACAGTCTCCCCATAATAAATACCTTCTTCTTGAGCATAATCTTTGCAGACAAGTTTTGCCTTATTTCTTGTTACTTCACCTTCTTCATTCATTTTATTTCTTAATATCCATTTTGTACCAATCACATTTGTATCCTCAGGTCTAGGAACAAGAGACCAAGTTTTATTATTTTGTATTTGTTCAATCTCTTCATTCATTGCTTCTATCCAACTTTCATATTCTAAAGCATCTTTTATAGATCAAGGTTCAACTTCACTAAGTAAACTAGTACCTTTTAGTTTGTTCCTTGTTAATATGCCTTCTATCCCTCCTCCAACTATTTGATTAGGTGCATGATACTTTCTGACATATTTGGCAAGCCTTGGATCTTTCTTTCTTTGCTTAGAACTTAGTTCACATGGTTCTTCAAGGTCTTCATCTTGATGCTCAAGTTCCTCTAGTTGAAATTGTTGTAGCTCGGGTAGTATTGCTTGTGACTCGAGTTGCACTGCCTAGGGTTGCAACATGAGTTGAACTAACAATGACTCAGGTGCCTTTGTTTGTGACTCGGATTGAATTGCCAATGAAATGCTAGGTGCACTCAGTTGTTGATTGATTTCAACCTTCTAAGGTAAGGTTTTAGGTTCTTCGAAGTATACAAACCTTTTGTGATCTTCATGCTCTTTGTTGCTTTATTCTTCACTTCTTTATGAAAACTCATTAATTTTCACATGTGCAGTTTCTATGACTTTGTGAGTAGAAATATTTAGACATTTGCATGCTTTGCTTTTATTTGAGTACCCTAAGAGTATTCCTTCATCACTTTTTGCATCAATCTTTCCTTTCATTACATCTTTTAAGATATAATATTTGCTTCCAAATATTCTAAGATAGCAAACATTAGGCTTATATCCATATAATAATTCATAAGGTGTTTTGTTTGTACCTTTCTTCAATTGAACTCAGTTTAGTGTGTGAAATGCCATGCTAATTGCTTTTCTTTAGTATTTTTGTGCAACATTCTTCTATGATAATAATGTTCTTGCACATTCCATCATGGATTTGTGCCTCCTCTCTACTATTCCATCTAGGTCTAGAGTTTTGGGTGTTGATACTTGTCTTTTGATTCCTCTTTCATTGCATAACTCGTTGAATTCATTTGAGATGAATTCTCCTCCACTATTTGATCTTAGGCATTTTAGATTTTTTCCTAGTTTATATCTCAAACCTAGCCAAATACCATTCAAAGTTTTCAAAAGCATCAAGCTTATCTTTTAAAAACATTATAGTCATCTCCAGGATTATCATCAACAAATAGAATGAAATATACATCCCCACAATAGCTTTCTACCGATTGGCTGACAAAGATCTGTGTGAACTAGTTCAAAAACTTCTTCAAAGTTAAAGGACTTACTTTTAAAACTTATTTTACTTATTTTACCAATTTGATATTATTTGCACATTCCCACCTCAGGTTTTTTTAGATAAGGTATGCTGCTTACTTTGTTGTTCTTGTTTATGTTGACTAGGTTATCAAAGTTAACATGACATATTCTTTTATGCTATAGCCAACTTTCTTCAACTTAAGCTAATAAAAAAGAGCTTTCATTGAGATCTAGGTAAAAAAAATTACCTTTTGTTTGATTTCTAGTTCCAACTAGTTTTCCTTTTCCATCCAGTAGTTTGGCTCTGGCATTCATGAATTCAACTTTGTATCCTATATTGTTTAGCTAAGCTACACTAACTAGATTATGTATTAATCCTTCAACCCAATAGTCATTCTCACATTTGATTTCATTAGTTAATTCTATGAATCCTTTTCCTTTTACATAACATGGTTCATTATTTTGAAATCTAACACTTCCACCATCATAGTGTTCTAAATGTTCAAATTTTATTTTATCACCAGTCACATGATGAAAACAACCACTATCTATGATCCATGTATCATTTTTTCTAGCATAAGAGATAAGTGCCATCTTTTCATTTTCCTCATTATTAGATTCATCTTTAACAACAATATAAACTACTTCATCCCCATCATCATCACTATTAGTATATTTTACAATGTAACATGATTTCTTACCTTTGCCTTTATAGTCCTTGTAGGTTTCAAAGTCTTTCTTGCCTTTGAATTTCTTGAACTTATTATCATCTTTATATTCTTTGTTTGGACACCTTGTAGCAATGCGACCAACTTCTTCACATGAGAAACAAATCAATATAATCTTTCCTCTGAATTTTCCTTTTCCTCTTGCTACCCTTTTTGTTAGGAGAGTTTCAACTTCAAGATCCTCATCTGAATCATCTTCATCTTTACTAACAACTTGTTTAACTTTTGATTATCCTCCTTTTATACCAATGGTTAGTTTAGCTTTGAATGCAGATTCAATATTTTTGGAAGAAGGAGCATAATTATCAAAGTTTTCCAACTCAAAAGCAGTCAATCTTCCCACAAGAGTATCTAGGGTTAGATCACGTGCTAGATTGCACTTCATCTCTTGAATAGCTGAAACTCTAATTGCATAGAATGGAAGAAGAGTTCTTAGTACCTTTTTTATTACTATTTCATCATCAATTGTACTTCTTGCACTCTATTTGCACTAACACTTTTTTTAACCCTTTCACTGTATTGGGTGATGTTCTCACTTTCTTTCATTTTCAATCGATCAAACTTTCCTCTCAAACTTTCCACCTTAGCTCTTTGTACATTTTTGTCACCTCCAAAAGCTTTCTTTACTTCATCAAATTTAGAATAGTTCAAAGAGGATGCAATATCAATCATCATAATGTTGTGATCCTTTGCTTCTTTTATTTGCTCCACAATCATAGGCTTGGGTGGTGGCACATACTTGTTCTCCAGGTAGAGTACACCAACATCATTGATGCTTGATATATGAAGCTTCATTAACTCTTGGCATGCTAAGATGTTTTCTCTATTAAGTTTAGGAATCTCCCTTTTGTAAGACATTATGATCTTTAGCTTAGGTCCTTAAAAGCTTTTCCTGTAAGCACCAATGCTCTGATACAAATTATTGAAAATGTAAGAGGAGTAACTAAGAGGGGAGGGGTGAATCAATTACCACAAAAAAAAATTCTTGTCCCTTAGATGTCAATACAATCTTTCACTTATCATGCAATATTGAATAGCTCGATTAACATTAGAATATAACTCATGCTTGGTTAACAAAGAACTCTTAAGATGTATTAACCTGTTTTATCCTTTAGTGACTTAGTTGCAGAAATATAAAGCATAAGGAAATAATGTGAACACATATGACACTAAGATTTAACATGGAAACCCAATTTAGGAAAAACCACCTTGCAACTCTAATTCACAATAATTTTCACTCTTTTGAAGTGAGCCCTATTAGGAGCCAGCCCTATTAAAGGTTACAAAAAATATTGGTAAGTATTGTGTGCACCCTAAAATGGTTGCCTAGACTACGGGCCCCCATTCTTCAATTTATTAATAATCCTGAATCAATTTATCAATTTCCTCAATCAATGCATTGCAATATCTTAATAAATCAATTCAAATCATTTCCCTTGATCAAATTGCAATTAATTCAATTATTTGAATATTTCTTAAGGTTTGATCATCTTATTCTAAATCTTATTTAATTAAAAGAAAACTTCTTCTTAATTTGATAAAATAGCTCCTATTTAGTTTTTAAAAAATCTTCTCTTTTAATTAAATAAAATAATTCCCTTTTAATTAAAATAAAATCTCTCTTTTAATTAAATAAATAAAATCCTCACTTAAATCTCTCCTTACGATGAAAAAAGGAAATAAATTAAATAAAAATAAATGAATAAATCTTTCTTTCTCTACACTTAAATGCACATATTTCTAAGTGCGATTCCTTAATTTCCTCTTTCCACTTTCTTATCAAACACTCCTCTTTTCTCATTGGTGGAATTTTGTCTCACATGGATCAAATTGTATTATCCCATGTTGGTTGTGAGAAGCCTCTCACCTCCACAATTGACTATATAAGGAGCCCTCTTCTTATCATTTTAGAAAAAAAGAAGAATAGATGTTAGTTGTTATAGAGGAAGATTTTATTGTTATGTTATAGGTCTAGAGAGCGATTTTGGAGAAGGAATTTGAGCATTAGGTTTTGAGCCTTAGGGTTTGGATATTGGAGCTTCATTGCAACTTATGTCTTCTTGTCTTCTTCTCTCATGCATCCATGGCTTCCATTGTCATGTTTCATTCTTGCATTTTTAAATTAGCTCAAAGTCATATTTGCTTCATAGATTACTATTGCATTATTATTTCCTTTCACAGATTAGATTTCCTTTCTTGCATTGCTTTACATTATTATTATTTAGATTACCTTGCATCTTCATTTGTATGCATATTGTAATCTTTGAATCTCTCATTTTATAGTGTACTTGCATATGAGCAAACTAGGTCAAATTGAGGGCCTCCATTACAAACCCTTGCACTCCATGAATAGAGAGTTATGGATCGCCATTCAAGATCTCATTCTTGAGTAATTTTGGATATAATGATTCATATAAGTGTGTCAATATTTTAGAACACAAGTACGACCTTGTTAGAAGATTTAGTTCACCCTGTTAGGAGTGGTCTGGTTAGAGGTCTTCAAACACTTCAATCTAAAAATGTCACATTGTTAGAGGATTTGCAAAATGACTGTTAAGTCAACTCTATTAAGAGATTTCTTTACTAATACAATGGTTAGAAAGAAACAACAATTTGACCTGATTTAAGAAGTAACTTTCTTTTCTGATTCAAATCTTTGTTTTGGCTTGACCTCTGGACCTTTCTGATCAGATGTTTCTTTACAACTTAACTATCACCGCTCCTGCTCTGCCTTGCTTTGGCTCACATATCCATCTATTTCATATTTATTTTTTATACCCTTCTTGTCCTCGGCTTCATTGCAACTTCTCTCTTCCTGTCTTCTTCTCTTATGCATTTATGACTTCAATCATCATGTTTCATCCTTGCATTTTCATATTAGCTTAGAGTCATATTTGCTTCATAGATTAATATTGTATTGTTATTTCCTTTCATAGATTAGATTTCCTTTCTTGCATTATTTTCCATTATTATCATTTAGATTAGCTTGCATCTTCATTTGTACACAAATTTTGATATTTGAATTTCTCATTTTATGGTGTACTTGTATGGGAACAAACTAGGTCAAACTAAAGGCCTCCATTACAAACCCTTGCACTCCATGAATATAGAGCTATGGATTACCATTTGAGATCTCATTCTTGAACAATCTTGGATATAATGATTCATAGAAGTGTATCAACATTTTAGCACACAAATATGACCTTGTTAGAGGATTTAGTTCACCTTGTTAGGAGTGGCCTAGTTAGAAGTCTTCAAACACTTCAATTTAGAAATGTCACCTTGTTATAGGATTTACAAAATTACTGTTAAGTCAACTCTATTAAGAGATTTCTTTACTGCTACAATGGTTAGAAAGAAACAACAATTTGACTTGATTTAAGAAGCAACTTTCTTTTCTAATTCAGATCTCTATTCTGGCTTGATCTCTAGATCCTTCATGATAAGATGTTTCTTTACATCTTAAATTTCACCTCTCCTACTCTGCCCTACTTTCACTCACATTCCCATCTATTTCATATTCATTTTTGATACCCTTCTTGTCCTCACAACTTGACCGTTCTTACATTACATCAGAAGCTAGGAAAAGTTAGCTTGAAAACCCTTTCAAAACATCAATAAACATCCAAATAGTCAACCTCAATTAATAAAATATTTTGTAGTTTCAATCTTCTTTCACTCAGTCAACATTGGAAGTAAACACTTGATTGACACTATGACTTCTTTCAGTCAATACCAAACTCTTTCAATGCTCGACCACTCGGTCAATACTGCAAGCAATAATCCTTTCATTAACCAATTGCTCATTTTACATTGGAAAGTCTTCATTACCCCACTACTCGGTCAATACTAAGATATACAAGGTTAATACTGCAAACTCAATATTGCTTAGTTAATACTGACATTTGTGTAAACATCAATGATAATATACAATTGAATAATTGATTCCAACAATACATTCAAAATACAATCTTGAGCTTAGAAACTCAGGCTTACAAAGTCAAATTCTTGTTATCTTCCTTCTATCTAATCTCATTATGCTTTTCCTAATCTAAGATCTCAAAATTTATAGTCATTAAGACAACAAGTTGGCATGTTAGGCAAGTTATTATAAAATATAGGTCATACCCCAAAGGAGAAATCAACGAACTTACAATCTAACAAACTAACATCCATGGAGACAAAGATAAGTCCACATGAAATCCATGAAGAGATCCCCAAGGCCGTTGAAAGCCTTGATACCATATGTAACCTTGTTGAAGCCAAACCCACATGTTACTCTAGCTACCAAGAAACAACAATGCCTCGAACAAAGAGAAAGATAATTGTCACATATAATGGATTAATTTCTGCAAACATAGGAATATGATCCATGATAGATCCACACTAAGGAACTAACCACATGGAAAGAGAAAAAAATGAACAATAAAGACCATTCCATGAACACCATACATGAACAATAAACATGAAATCTTTTTTGTTGATGCAAGATTGCTAAACTACCCAAAATGCTCATGCATCAATTAATCATAGTAGGAACTGTTGGACTTAAAAAAGAGCATCTATGTTATGGGGTTGAATTTCTTATTTGTCTCCCTTTGTGTTAGTAATGGATGCTTATTAACTTATGCTCTTGTGGTCTATGGATTTTGTCCAAATACTTGTAAGGAAAGCTCACGAGTTTGAGTTACCTTGGAACCTTTAGAAGTGTAACACATTCTTCTACTCATGTGTAATCTTATGGGGATCAAGATGCATTCTATTGCATGTATTCATCTTAGATATTTTAATGGTTACATGGTACACATTGTTACATGATGTATTTTCCATGTTTCAATTTTTATTTGTATATTAAGTGTATACTTTGTTTCAAGGGTTTCTTGGCAGACCTTTAACTTAGGCTTAGCACATGGTCAACTAAGTTCAATTCAATTAAAATGCCTCGCATGTAGTTGACCATCATTTGCATGATTTATATTATATTGTCTTGGTAGTATTCTCATTAGATTCATGATGGTAATCTAGCGAATGGTGTTGTCATTGAACCTTGCATTATTCAACAATTTTATATATTTTCACCTTATGGATTATGCAATTTGTATATCATCAACTATAGGTTATCTCGAAAGGCTTCCATTTGAATATGATTATGTATTCCTATTTTAGCTTTAGGATTTGTATCATCACATATTAAGAAACACTTATTTGTTATGCCAACAATTAAATAATCAAGACATTAATCTCTTAAAAATATCAATGACATTATCTTACGAACAAAAATATTTTAATTTACCAAAAAAAATGCCTTTGACATTAATAACAAGAGACACAATGTGTCAAAGTTCTTGCTAATAATTGGAAAAGAAGGAGAATGGAGATTTATAGGTAGAAAGGAAGGATATGAAGAGAGAGCTAAAAAAGAAAATGATATGTTATTATATGGATAATTAAAGGTAGAATGATAGAGAGAGTTTAAGAGAATTTTAAAAATATTAATAGTTATATTATTTTAAGAAATATATAAATAACAATATAAATTATATTATATGAATGAACTAGTCATTTCTACCAATTCAGTTATAAGTTGAAATATTTGATTTAAAAAAATAAATTGTTGATTACTTAATTCAAACTACCAAAATATCTGATTAGTTTGAGGGGTAGTATTAGTTTTACAATTTGTAAAATGGTTTAAAAAAAATTAGAATAAGATTGTAAAATAGTAGCTAGTAAAATATAGTGTAAACATAAATTAAAAAAATATTTTACAAATGACAAAAATAAATATCTATTGGTGTAAATAAGTATTTACTATTTACACTTACTTAAGTTTACTTAGGTTAATGCATATTTATTATTATTTATTTATTAGCCACCTAGGAGTATGCGTACTCTTATGAGTTGTTATGTTGATAACACAAGAGCCCACACCTCTTTTATGCACATGGTGTCTACAACACAGGAGTGAGCACACTAATTAAACACATGATATCTACAACCTTGTCATTCTTATCCACTCATCTAGAATGATGGATAAGGCATGTGCTTAGTTGTCATGATGCTTATCTTATCTCCTGGTTCTTTTTAGAGACATTTTAGGTGCTTCCTGAGAGACCTTTATATACAAGCACTCTTAGTGTGTTTGCATATCACATCACATACTGAATAAAGCAATGTATTATGACATACTTTGATTAATAAATCATATTCATTTTTAGGTCTACATTTGTGCTTGTGTTTGAGTTCTTAGTTCTTATGTGAATTTTTTTCGTAGGCAAATTCTTACAATATCAATGTAAAACTAATCAATATATTTAAAATAAGAAATATAAAACATTTAACTCTATATTTAGAAAAATATATAGTGATAATTAATATTGATTAGACATTCATTTGTGAGGTGAAAGATAAAAATAATTTTTTTAAAGAAAAAGTTAATCAACTTATCAAAAATGTGAAAAAGAAAAATTGTAATTAATGCATGATAGACTTGTTAGAAAATATTTGTATTTTCTTACAAATGACAAAAATAAACATCAATGTAAAACTTCAAAAGTTAATCCACTTGTTGTGGAAAAAATAAAGTTGTAATTAATGCATTCATGCATGATAGAGTTGTTAAAAAATATTTGTATTTTTGTTGGAGAAAATTGAAATTTCTCCCTACCAAAAATAGAATGGTCTAATAGAATAAATGAAGAATGTGATTTATAAAATAATAAAAAATTAAAAAACGATATAAACATTTGAAGATTCTTTTAATCTTTTAAATCTTATGAATTGATTGGAAAAGAAAGAAAGTTCCTCCCAATAATTGAAAAAGAAAGAAAATAGAGATATATTGATAGAAAGGCAATATAGAAAGAAAGAGAGCTAAAACAGAGAGAGTGATATGCTATTTTAAGGACAAGTAAAGGTAGAATGATAGAGAGAGTTGAAGGGAATTTTAAAAATAATAATATTATTATTATTTTTAAAAATATATAAATAAAAATAGAAATTATATTATATGAATGAACTACTCATTTCTACCAATTCAATTATAAGTTGAAATATTTAATTTAAAAAAAAATTGTTGATTACTTAATTCAAATTATCAAAATATCTAATAAGTTTGAGGGGTCGTATTAGTTTAACAATTTGTAAAATGATATTAAAAAATTAAAGCAAGATTGTAAAATAGTAGCTAGTAAAACATAGTGTAAATTTAAAGAAATAACATTTTACAATAGGAAAAAATAAACATCAATGTAAAAGTAATAAATATATTTAAAATAAGAAATATAAAATATTTAATTCTATATTTGAACTTGGTAAGAAAAATAAATTGTGATAACTAATATTGACTAGACATTTATTTTTGTTCAAAGTGTTGTGAGGTGGAAGATATAAATATTATTTTTTTGAAAATTTAATGAACTTGTCACAAATGTGAAAAATATAAAGTTGTAATTAATGCATTCATTAACTTACTTCAATTTACTTAAGTTAATGCATATTTTTTTATTATTTATTTATTAGCCACGTAGGAGTATGCGTACTCTTGTGAGTTGTCATGTTGACAACACAAGAGTCTGCACCTCTTTTATGCACATGGTGTCTACAACACAGGAGTGATCATATTAATTAAGCACATGGTGTCTACAACCTTGTCATTCTTATCCACTCATTTAGAATGATGGATAAGGCACGTGCTTAATTTTCATGATGCTTATCTCATCTCCTGGTTCTTTTTAGAGACATTCTAGGTGCTTCCTAAGAGGCCTTTATATATAGGCACTCTTACTGTGTTTGCATATCACATCACATACTGAACAGAGCAATGTATTAGGACATACTCTGATTAATAGGTCATATCTATTTTTTAGTCTATAGTTGTGCTTGTGTTTGAGTTCTTAGTTCCTAAGTGAATTTTACCCTTAGACAAATTCTTACATGGTATCAGAGTTATACCAAATTCTTACAATATCAATGTAAAACTAATCACTATATTTAAAATATAAAATATAAAATATTTAACTCTATATTTAAAAATATATATAGTGATACTTAATATTGATTAGACATTCATTTGTGAGGTGAAAGATAATAATAATTTTTTTTTTGAAAAGTTAATCTACTTATCAAAAATGTGGAAAAGGAAAGTTGTAATTAATGCATTCATTAATGCATGATAGACTTGTTAGAAAATATTTGTATTTTCTTACAAATGACAAAATAAACATCAATGTAAAACTTCAAAAGTTAATCCACTTGTTGTGGAAAAGATAAAGTTGTAATTAATGCATTCATGCATAATAGAGTTGTTAGAAAATATTTGTACTTTTGTTGGAGAAAATTGAAATTTCTTACCAAAAATAGAATGGTCCAATAGAATGAATGAAGAATGTGATTTATAAAATAATGAAAAATTAGAAAAAGATATAAATATTTAAAAATTCTTTTAATCTTTTAAATCCTATAAATTGATTGGAAAAGAAAGAAAGTTCCTGCCAATAATTTAAAAAGAAAGAAAATAGAGATTTATAGACAGAAAGAGAGAGAGCTAAAATAGAGAGAATGATATGCTATTTTAAGGACAAGTAAAAGTAGAATGATAGAGAGAGTTGAAAGAAATTTAAAAAATAATTATTATTATATTATTTTTGAAAATATATAAATAACAAAAGAAATTATATTATATGAATGAACTACTCATTTCTACCAATTCAATTATAAGTTGAAATATTTAATTTTAAAAAATAAATTGTTGATTACTTAATTCAAACTACCAAAATATCGAGTAAGTTTGAGGGGTAGTATTAGTTTAACAATTTGTAAAATGCTATTAAAAAATTAGAGCAAGATTGTAAAATAGTAGCTAGTAAAACATAGTGTAAATTTAAAAATATAGCATTTTACAATAGGAAAAAATAAACATCAATGTAAAACTAATAAATATTTTTAAAATAAGAAATATAAAATATTTAATTCTACATTTGAACTTGATAAGAAAAATAAATTGTGATAACTAAAATTGACTAGTTTTTTATTTGTTCAAAGTGGTGTGAGGTGGAAGATAATTTTTTTTTTTTTGAAAATTTAATGAACTTGTCACAAATGTGGAACAAATAAAGTTGTAATTAATGTATTCATTAACTTATTTAAGTTTACTTAAGTTAATGCATTTTTTTATTATTTATTTATTAGCCACCTAAAAGTATGCGTACTCTTGTGAGTTGTCATGTTGACAACACAAAAGTCTGCACTTCTTTTATGCACATGGTGTGTACAACACATGAGCGAACACATTAATTAAGCACATGGTGTCTACAACCTTGTCATTCTTATCCACTCATCTAGAATGATGGATAAGGCATGTGCTTAGTTGTCATGATGCTTATCTTATCTCCTAGTTCTTTCTAGAGACATTTTAAGTGCTTCGTGAGAGCACTTTATATACAAGCACTCCTAGTGTGTTTATATATCACATCACATACAGAATAGAGCAATGTATTAGGACATACTCTGATTAATAGATCATATCTATTTTTTGATCTACAATTGTGCTTGTGTTTGAATTCTTAGTTCCTGGGTGAAATTTTACCCTTAGACAAATTCTTACATGATATTAGAGCTATACCAAATTCTTATAATATCAATGTAAAACTAATCAATATATTTAAAATAAGAAATATAATATATTTCACTTTATATTTAAAAAAATATATAGTGATAATCAATATTGATTAGACATTCATTTGTGAGGTGAAAGATAATAATAATATTTTTTAAAAAAAGTTAATCTACTTATCAAAAATGTGGAAAAGGAAAGTTGTAATTAATGCATGATAGACTTGTTAGAAAATATTTGTATTTTCTTACAAATGACAAAATAAACATTAATTTAAAACTTCGAAAGGTAATCCACTTGTGGAAAAGATAAAGCTGTAATTAATAAATTCATGCATGATAGAGTTGTTAGAAAATATTTGTACTTTTGTTGGAGAAAATTGAAATTTTTGCCTATCAAAAATAGAATGGTCCAATAGAATGAATGAAGAATGTGATTTATAAAATAATGAAAAATTAGAAAAAGATATAAATATTTGAAAATTCTTTTAATCTTTTAAATCCAATGAATTTATTGAAAAAGAAAGAAAGTTCCTGCCAATAATTTAAAAAGAAAGAAAATAGAGATCTATAGATAAAAAGGCAAGATAGAAAGAGAAAGAGCTAAAACAGAGAGAATGATATGCTATTTTAAGGACAAGTAAAAGTAGAATGATAAAGAGAGTTGAAGGAAATTTTAAAAATAATAATAATTTTATTATTTTAAAAATATATAAATAACAAAAGAAATTATATTATATGAATGAACTACTCATTTCGACCAATTCAATTATAAGTTGAAATATTTAATTTTAAAAAATAAATTGTTGATTACTTAATTCAAACTACCAAAATATCTAGTAAGTTTGAGGGGTAGTATTAGTTTAACAATTTGTAAAATGATATTAAAAAATTAGAGCAAGATTGTAAAATAGTGGCTAGTAAAACATAGTGTAAACTTAAAGAAATAACATTTTACAATTGGCAAAAATAAACATCAATGTAAAATTAATAAATATATTTAAAATAAAAAATATAGAATATTTAATTCTATATTTGAACTTGGTAAAATAAATAAATTGTGATAGCTAATATTGATTAGACATTTATTTTTGTTCAAAGTGGTGTGAGGTGGAAGATAAAAATATTATTTTTTTGAAAATCTAATGAACTTGTTACAAATGTGGAAAATATAAAGTTGTAATTAATGCATTCATTAACTTACTTAAGTTTACTTAGGTTAATGCATATTTTTTATTATTTATTTATTAGCCACCTAGGAGTATGCATACTCTTATGAGTTGTCATTGTTGACAACACAAGAGTCCGCACCTCTTTTATACACATGGTGTCTACAACACAGAAGTGAGCACACTAATTAAGCACATGGTGTCTACAACCTTGTCATTCTTATCCACTCATCTAGAATGATGAATAAGGCATGTGCTTAGTTGTTATGATGCCTATCTTATCTCTTGGTTCTTTCTAGAGACATTTTAGGTGTTTCGTGAAAGACCTTTATATACAAGCACTCCTAGTGTGTTTGTATATCACATCACATATAGAACACTGCAATATATTAGGATATACTTTGATTAATAGATCATATCTATTTTTTGATTTACAGTTGTGCTTGTGTTTGAGTTCTTAGTTCTTGAGTGAATTTTGCTCTTAGGCAAATTCTTATATGGTGTCAGAGTCATACCAAATTCTCACAATATCAATATAAAACTAATCAATATATTTAAAATAAGAAATATAAAACATTAAACTCTATATTTTTTAAAATACATAGTGATAATTAATATTGATTAAACATTCATTTGTGAGGTGAAAGATAAAAATAATTTTCTTTTTGAGAAGTTAGTCCACTTATCAAAAATGTGAAAAAGCAAAGTTGTAATTAATGCATTCATTAATGCATGATAGACTTGTTAGAAAATATTTGTATTTTCTTACAAATGACAAAAATATACATCAATGTAAAACTTCAAAAGTTAATCCTCTTGTTGTGGAAAAGATAAAGTTGTAATTAATGCATTCATGCATGATAGAGTTGTTAAACAATATTTGTATTTTTGTTAGAGAAATTTGAAATTTCTCCCTACCAAAAATAGAATGGTCCAATAGAATAAATGAAGAATGTGATTTATAAAATAATGAAAAATTAGAAAAAGACATAAACATTTGAAGATTATTTTAATCTTTTAAATCTTATGAATTGATTGGAAAAGAAAGAAAGTTCCTGTCAATAATTGAAAAAGAAAGAAAATAGAGATCTATAGATAGAAAGGCAGGATAGAAAGAGAGAGCTAAAACAAAGAGAATGATATGCTATTTTAAAGACAAGTAAAGGTAGAATGATAGAGAGAGTTGAAGGGAATTTAAAAATAATAATAATTATATTATTTTAAAAAATATATAAATAACAATAGAAATTATATTATATGAATGAACTATTCATTTCTACCAATTCAATTATAAGTTGAAATATTTAATTAAAAAAAAAAAAATTGTTGATTACTTAATTCAAACTACCAAAATATCTAGTAAGTTTGAGGAGTAGTATTAGTTTAACAATTTGTAAAATGATATTAAAAAAAAGAGCAAGATTGTGAAATAGTAGCTAGTAAAACATAGAGTAAACTTAAAGAAATAATATTTTACAATTGGCAAAAATAAACATCAATGTAAAACTAAAAAATATATTTAAAATAAAAAATAAAAAATATTTAACTCTATATTTGAACTTGGTAAGAAAAATAAATTGTGATAACTAATATTGACTAGACATTTTTTTTTGTTCAAAGTGGTGTGAGGTGGAAGATAAAAACATTATTTTTTTGAAAATCTAATGAACTTGTCACAAATGTGGAAAAGATAAAGTTGCAATTAATGCATTCATTAATGCATGATAGAGTTGTTAGAAAATATTTGTATTTTTGTTAGAGAAAATTGAATTTTCTCCTTACAAAAAATAGAACGGTCTAATAAAGTGAATGAAAAATATGATTTATAAAATAATGAAAAACTAGAAAAAGATATAAACATTTGAAGATTCTTTTAATCCTTTAAATCATATGAATTGATTGGTCAATTTAATTGAAAAATTGAATTGAATGAAAGCAATAGTATGCTGCCTTTGACAAACTAATAATAATAATAACACCTTACTAAGGTGACCAATTAAAATGATTATGATGATGGATGTTTCAATATATGCTATAACAATAAAGGTTAAATATAAGTGATGATAAATATAGCTGTCATCTCAACAGTCACCCTTAGCACGTCCTCCATACCTTTGCAATCCTATATATTTACCTTCACCTCCTTCCATTTTATCAAACTCTTTCAACTACCATTTTCCTGTATTGTTGAGTTCTTTTTTGGTACTAAGTGATGGCGGAAACAAATGTAATAGAGCTGCAGGAAGATGGTGACGTCGTTGTTTTATATGAAGAGAAAAATGGGCAAAAAAATAGGTAGAAAAATGAGCAACCTGTAATTCTTGTGAATCCCATTGAGGTGCCAAAGCATGACTCAAGTGAAATTGAAGGAAAGAGATCTCTTCGAGAGTGTTCATCAAGATGGAGATTATTGAGACTTATTTGGGGCAAATTGTTAAAGATTTCATTATTACTCTTTCAGTCTACTTTAATGACTCCAAGCAGCCAACCACAATGCATGACTAATAATTTTGGGGCTGAATGTGATGAAATTTTTTCTATTGTAGTTTCCTATAAAATACGTTGTCTTGTTACATATAATGATCCATCTTTATTAGTTTATGTTTAGTAAACATAGACCATTCACCTAGTGGAAGGGTTGGCTATTCTTGCTACTCTTGAGAAAGCCCATGCTTTAGGGTAGAGAAAAATAGTTTGTGAATTTGATTCCCAGGTTTTGATCAACCTGCTTATTGAACCAAAAGTGGCTGATGTTAATTGACAATTGGCTAGGATTGTGCAACAAAATTTGCAAATTAGTTCTTTGATGGAAATGGTGAATTTTGCCCATATTCCAAGGGAGTGGAATAGGGTAGCTAATTGTTTGGCAAAATGGGCTTCCAAGCATGCTGAGGGATGGAGAATTGAGAAATGGGAGTTGGTTCCTCAAGAGCTTCGTTTTGACTCAAGGAGCATTCTTGATGAGAATAGGTTTGAGAATGATGTTAGATGATGGTGTTGGTTGGTTTATCTCTATATGGGCCTGTGCTTTTGTTTCTTCTCGGGACCTTAGGTCTTTGATCTCTTTGTATTAGTGCTTTCTGATATTTAATAAAAAATTTACCCCTTTATTTCAAAAAAAAAAAAAAGTTTAGCAAACATTAAACATTTAAAGATCTCATTTTTTTAATTAAGAAAAAAATATTTCTATATTGACAAAATGCATTTTTTTTTTAGAAGTTTCTATTTTTTTACAATTTTCTAATGAGAAATATTTATGCCAACTATATTAAAAAGTTGAAATATTCTAAAGACACAAAGTAAATATATAGAAACTTCCTACTTTTCTAATTGAAATTAAAGATGTTCAGAAATAGTGAGAAACTTCTATATATATTAGAAAAATGGCATTTCATATAATATAGTTTCAAAAGTCTATAGAATATTTTTAAAAGTATATAGAAAACTAAGATGTTTCTATGTTTTTCAATTGGATGATGTAGTTTAGTTACAAATACTTAAATAAAGTAAGATTATGAGATTTTTTTCATATTTTCACTCATAATAAATTCTTTTAAAGTTTTATTTCAATAAAAATTATAATTTTTTTATTATTAATAATCTTTTATAATTTCTTTGAAAGTAAATCAATATGATTAGAACATAAATGACAAAATATATATATCATAGATTTTAGAGAGGAACAATTCATTAGTAATAATGCAAGTCATGATAATAGTATGGTGAAATATTTTGATTATTAATTTTTGTATTATTGAGACAATAATTTGAAATGACAATGAGTGTTAGGATATGAAATACAAAATTAATTTGTAAGAATTAACATGCTAAATTATATAATTATATAGATACTTAATATTGGCTTTCTCATAATTGTCACGATTACCTATTCTTAAAAAAAGTTATTCAAAACATGGGATACATGCATGTCTTTTAAAGATTATATTCTTAATACGATGGTATAACTAACATGGCACTAACAACTACTTTTTTACTAGCCATTTAAGAATATAAAATTAAATATACATGTTAAAACCTAACCCTTACCCTAATCCTAAATAATGAATGTACATCCTAAATGATAAACTATAAATCCTACTTGAAACCATAATTCTAAATGGTAAGCCCTAATAGAAAATTATGTAACATAACATAAATAATAAAACCTAACCTTAATAGTAATAATAAATGTTAAACCCTAATTTTAAACTTAAAATTTAGATGATAAACCTAAATGTTGAACCCTAATCCTAACACTTACCTTTATCTAAATTCTAATATAAATAATATCCATAACCATTATATATATATATATATATATATATATATATATATATATATATATATATATATATATATATATATATATATATATATAGAGAGAGAGAGAGAGAGAGAGAGAGAGAGAGAGAGAGAGAGAGATGTAAATATGTGATATGTAAAATATACATATTTATAGAGTATATTTAGTTTACATACATATGTCTTCATATACATTTAATTTAATTTAATTTAAACCTTTAACCAAATTGTAATATAACATTAAACCTAACTTTAAATTAAACTAAATTTAACTCTAATCCTAAAATTACATCAATAATTTCTAACACTAAGCCTCCTAAAAACATCAAGCCAAATTGATCCCTCATGTTAAACTAAATCTATACTTAACCATCTTACTATTTATCACAGATCTAATAAATTATGATTCCTAAAAATACACGTTCCCAACCCCAATCCTCCTAAATTTAAATTAACACTACATACCAAGTTGAACTCTACCCTTAGGGACATGTGTGTGTGTGTGTGTGTGTGAGAGAGAGAGAGAGGCAGGGGGGGGGGGGGGGGGGGGGGCGGGGGGGGGGGGGGGGGGGGCTGAGGGGGGATATCTTGAGAGTAGTGAGGGGAGAGAGTCCATAAACCATTAATAAGTAATAGATAGATATGAGAGGGAGAGGGAGAGGGAGAGGGAGAGAGTGGGAGAGGTAAATAAGGGGAAAGATATAATAAGAGGAGAGAGCTGGGAGAAACATATAGGAGGAAGGGCAAAAATCTTAGGTGGGCAAAGAGAAGCGGGAGATGAGAAAGATGAGGAAGAGAGAGAAGGGGGAGAGTTAGAGATACAAAATAGTGCTCAATAAGGAGGATAGTTAGGGCTCGTAATAGAAAAATGGAGTGATGGAAGGGGGAGAGAGGGACAAAAACATAGAGTAATTGCATAAGGACATGTGAAAAAGAGATTATAACAAGATGAGGAGGGGGTGAGAGACATGAAGAAGACATAGTGGGTAAATAGCGAGGATGATATGGTGAAAGTGAGGAGATTTGAAGATCGAGGGAGGGAGAGAGAGAGAGAGAGAGAGAGAGAGAGAGAGAGAGAGAGAGAGAGAGAGAGAGGTGGTAATTAGGGAGAAGATATGGTGGGAGTGTGAGAGAAAAAAAGAGGAAGAGACATGAGATAGATCACAAGAAAAAGAATAAATAGTTCTTAAGATAAATAGGCATGATAATGATTCAATGAGAGAGAGAGGAGGGGTGATACAGTGGGGTTTTTGTTGCACCAAAAATATCGATCTATCAATGCATGATACAACCACACAACTTATGTTACACAAGAGGTGGTTAAGTTGATTAAGTGCTTGTCACAAATTCAGAGGGGAGCCCTGGACATTTTTCCAAAAATCTTCCCCTTGGCATTACTCAAGAGTCTAAGGATTTGAAGATGTGACTAGGCTCTAATACCACTTCTTAGAGTGGGGTTTCTATTGCACCAAAGTATTGATTTGTGAATGCTCGATACAACCACTCAACTTATAATACATAGGAGGTAGTTAAGCCCTTGTCATGAATCCTGATGGGAGCTTTGGACATTTTTCCAACATCTAGAACTTGTAAGAGAGAGTGGGAGAAGGGGGAGAGGGTGACCAACGTGTGGTAGAAATAAATGGCAAATAGGATCTGGGATGGTGAGAGGTCACAATAACTCTTATGTTAGGTTAATAAGAGACAAGATAAGACATAGAGCTAGAAAGAAACAAGATACTTAGAACTTAGAACTGAGTGAGATGGTGATGGAGGATAGAAGAGGGGAGGATAATTACAAGGGGATATGTGTGAGAGATGGTATGGGAGAAAATAATTTAGAGAATAATTAATGTGTGTGTGTGTGTGTGTGTGTGTGTGTGAGAGAGAGAGAGAGAGAGAGAGAGAGAAAGAGAGGGGGGGGGGGGGGGGTGTTAGTGTGAGAGGGTAATTATGCAATTATACTTTTTGTCTCAACTTCTCATCCTTTTTTGCAACCTCATGGGAAAGAAATAAGGGGAAGAGGGTATACAAAAGATAGGGAGGGGGTAGAGACATGACATAGAGATCAAGAAAGAGGATAGTTAGGATTTAGGATAGACATAGAGAGAGAGAGAGAGAGAGAGAGAGAGAGAGAGAGAGAGAGAGAGAGATGCACGCATATATAGACTCACATATACACACCTATACACATGTACACATATACATAGAAAGAGAAATGGTACACACACACACACACATACTAACAAAAATTGAAAATATAATTTGTACCCTAAATTTAATTTTAATTACATGAATCAAAAACATTCATTGGAGAGAGAGAGAGAGAGAGAGAGAGAGAGAGAGAGAGAGAGAGAGAGAGAGAGAGAAGGTCATTTTTAGTCAGTGTGAATGCATTGCTGATACTTAGGGGTAGATATAGAGGATAAATAGGGGTAAGAGATTGTGACAAGAGGGAGAGGAGACTTAAAGAGATTAAGGAGGCAGGGAGGCAGAGAGATGATGTAGAGATAAATGGTAATAAAGGAGAGGATATGGTAAGTAGGGGTGGAAATAAGACAAAGGAAAAAATGTAGGAAGGTATGAGGTAGAAAGAGGCAATGTTGAAGGGGAGAGTGATTAACTCGAGAGAAAGAGAATAATTAGGGCATTGAATGGATGGAAATAGTGATGGGGTGAGGAATTTGGGAGGAAGGGAGGGAGGGAGAGAGAGAGAGAGAGGGGGGGAGAGGGAGGGGGGAGGGAGGGAGAGAGAGAGAGAGAGAGAGAGAGAGAGAGAGAGAGAGAGAGAGAGTGCCCAAAGGTTGAGAGACATGGGCTAGGGAATCAAGGAGAGATGGGGTAAATATAATAATTAGGAATATGACAGATAGACATGGTAATGAAGGAAGGAAGAGAGGATAATAGTGATAAGTGGGTGGGTTAAATAGGAGAGGATATGTTAAGAGGAGGGTGGGTAGAAAGGGAAAGAGAGTAATTTTAGGGGGAGATATATGTATTACATGAATCAAAAACATTCAATGGAGAGAGAGAGAGAGAGAGAGAGAGAGAGAGAGAGAGAGAGAGAGGGTCTTTTTAGTCAGTGTGAATGCATTGCTGACACTTAGGGGTAGATATAGAGGATAAATAGGGGTAAGAGATTGTGACAAGAGGGAGAGGAGACTTAAAGAGATTAAGGAGGTAGGGAGGCAGAGAGATGATGTAGAGATAAATGGTAATAAAGGAGAGGATATGGTAAGTAGGGGTGGAAATAGGACAAAGGAAAAAATGTAGGAAGGTATGAGGTAGAAAGAGGCAATGTTGAAGGGGAGAGTGATTAACTAGAGAGAAAGAGAATAATTAGGGCATTGAATGGATGGAAATAGTGATGGGGTGAAGAATTTGGAAGGGAGGGAGGGAGAGAGAGAGAGAGGGGAGAGGGGGGGGGAGGGAAGGAGGGAGAGAGAGAGGGGGAGAGGGGGGGGGGGAGGAGAGAGAGAGAGAGAGAGAGAGAGAGAGGAGAGAGAGGAGAGAGAGAGAGAGAGAGAGAGAGCCCAGAGGTTGAGAGACATGGGGCTAGAGAATTAGGGAGAGATGGGGTAAATATAATAATTAGGGAATATGATAGATAGACATGGCAATGAAGGAAGGAAGAGAGGATAATAGTGATAAGTGGGTGGGTTAAATAGGAGAAGATATGTTAAGAGGAGGGTGGGTAGAGAGGGAAAGAGAGTAATTTTAGGGGGAGATATATGCATTAAATGTTTGGGAAAGAGAGATGTGAGAGAGAGAGAGAGAGTAAGAGACATGATGTAAAGATATATAAGGTATTTAGGGGGGAGCAATCACTAGAGGGGTAGAGAGATGGAAGAAAGATAGAAGGGGGAGTGGGGAGAGATAGAAGAAAAACATAGAAAGACAATAATTTATGCCTGAGAGAGAAAATGGGGGAGGGATGAGGGTAAGGTGTGAGGTAGACATAGTGTGAAGGATGAGAGATAAAGAAACATGAGAGTTTTTGAGACTTTAATTTAATGAATAATACACAAACCATGTATTATAAAAGTTGAAGCCTTAATAATTCTCTAACTCTTGATTTCCTTAAAGAAGTCCACTATAACCTTTTCTCTATTGCAATTATACTTTTTGTCTCAACTTCTCATCCTCTTTTTGCAACCTCATGGGAAAGAAATAAGGGGAAGAGGGCATACAAAAGATAGGGAGGGGGTAGAGACATGACATAGAGATCAAGAAAGAGGATAGTTGGGATTTAGGATAGACATAGAGAGAGAGAGATGCACGCATATATAGACTCACATATACACACCTATACACATGTACACATATTCATAGAAAGAGAAATGGTATACACACACACACACACACACACATATATACTAACAAAAATTGAAAATATAATTTGTACCCTAAATTTAATTTTAATTACATGAATCAAAAACATTCAATGGAGGGAGAGGAAGAGAGAGAGAGAGAGAGAGAGAGAGAGAGAGAGAGAGAGAGAGAGAGAGAGAGAGAGAGGTCTTTTTAGTCAGTGTGAATGCATTGCTGACACTTAGGGGTAGATATAGAGGATAAATAGGGGTAAGAGATTGTGACAAGAGGGAGAGGAGACTTAAAGAGATTAAGGAGGGTAGCGAGGCAGAGAGATGATGTAGAGATAAATGGTAATAAAGGAGAGGATATGGTAAGTAGGGGTGGAAATAGGACAAAGGAAAAAAATGTAGGAAGGTATGAGGTAGAAAGAGGCAATGTTGAAGGGGAGAGTGATTAACTAGAGAGAAGAGAATAATTAGGGCATTGAATGGATGGAAATAGTGATGGGGTGAGGAATTTGGGAGGAAGGGAGGGAGGGAGAGAGAGAGAGGGGGGGAGAGGGAGGGGGGAGGGAAGGAGAGAGAGAGAGAGAGAGAGAGAGAGAGAGAGAGAGAGAGAGAGAGAGAGAGAGAGAGAGAGAAGAGTGCCTAGAGGTTGAGAGACATGGGCTAGAGAATTAGGGAGAGATGGGGTAAATATAATAATTAGGGAATATGATAGATAGACATGGCAATGAAGGAAGGAAGAGAGGATAATAGTGATAGTGGGTGGGTTAAATAGGAGAAGATATGTTAAGAGGAGGGTGGGTAGAGAGGGAAAGAGAGTAATTTTAGGGGGAGATATATGCATTAAATGTTTGGAAAAGAGAGATGTGAGAGAGAGAGAGTAAGAGACATGTTGTAAAGATATATAAGGTATTTAGGGGGAAGCAATCACTAGAGGGGTAGAGAGATGGAAGAAAGATAGAAGGGGGAGTGGGGAGAGATAGAAGTAAACATAGAAAGACAATAATTTATGCCTGAGAGAGAAAATGGGGGAGGGATGAGGGTAAGGTGTGAGGTAGACATAGTGTGAAGGATGAGAGATAAAGAAACATGAGAGAGTTTTTGAGACTTTAATTTAATGAATAATACACAAACCATGTATTATAAAAGTTGAAGCCTTAATAATTCTCTAACTCTTGATTTCCTTAAAGAAGTCCCACTATGACCTTTTCTCTATTGCAATTATACTTTTTGTCTCAACTTCTCATCCTCTTTTTGCAACCTCATGGGAAAGCAATAAGGAGAAGAGGGCATACAAAAGATAGGGAGGGGGGTAGAGACATGACATAGAGATAGAGATCAAGAAAGAGGATAGTTAGGATTTAGGATAGACATAGAGAGAGAGAGAGATGCACACATATATAGACTCACATATACACACCTATACACATGTACACATATTCATAGAAAGAGAAATGGTATACACACACACACATATACTAACAAAAATTGAAAATATAATTTGTACCCTAAATTTAATTTTAATTACATGAATCAAAAAACATTCAATGGAGGGAGAGGGAGAGAGAGAGAGAGAGAGAGAGAGAGAGAGAGATGAGAGAGAGAGAGAGAGAAAGAGAGAGAGAGAGAGAGAGAGAGAGAGGAGAGAGAGAGAGAGAGGTCTTTTTAGTCAGTGTGAATGCATTGCTGACACTTAGGGGTAGATATAGAGGATAAATAGGGGTAAGAGATTGTGACAAGAGGGAGAGGAGACTTAAAGAGATTAAGGAGGCAGGGAGGCAAAGAGATGATGTAGAGATAAATGGTAATAAAGGAGAGGATATGGTAAGTAGGGGTGGAAATAGGACAAAGGAAAAAATGTAGGAAGGTATGAGGTAGAAAGAGGCAATGTTGAAGGGGAGAGTGATTAACTAGAGAGAAAGAGAATAATTAGGCATTGAATGGATGGAAATAGTGATGGGGTGAGGAATTTGGGAGGAAGGGAGGGAGGGAGACAGAGAGAGGGGGGGAGAGGGAGGGGGGAGGGTGAGAGAGAGAGAGAGAGAGAGAGAGAGAGAGAGAGAGAGAGAAGAGAGAGAGAGAGAGAGAGAGAGAGAGAGAAGAGTGCCCAAAGGTTGAGAGACATGGGCTAGGGAATTAGGGAGAGATGGGGTAAATATAATAATTAGGGAATATGATAGATAGACATGGTAATGAAGGAAGGAAGAGAGGATAATAGTGATAAGTGGGTGGGTTAAATAGGAGAGGATATGTTAAGAGGAGGGTGGGTAGAGAGGGGAAGAGAGTAATTTTAGGGGAGATATATGTATTACATGAATCAAAAACATTCAATGGAGAGAGAGAGAGAGAGAGAGAGAGAGAGAGAGAGAGAGAGAGAGAGAGAGAGAGAGAGAGAGAGAGAGAGAGGGTCTTTTTAGTCAGTGTGAATGCATTGCTAACACTTAGGGGTAGATATAGAGGATAAATAGGGGTAAGAGATTGTGACAAGAGGGAAAGGAGACTTAAAGAGATTAAGGAGGCAGGGAGGCCAGAGAGATGATGTAGAGATAAATGGTAATAAAGGAGAGGATATGGTAAGTAGGGGTGGAAATAGGACAAAGGAAAAAAGGTAGGAAGGTATGAGGTAGAAAGAGGCAATGTTGAAAGGGGAGAGTGATTAACTAGAGAGAAAAGAGAATAATTAGGACATTGAATGGATGGAAATAGTGATGGGGTGAGGAATTTGGGAGGAAGGGAGGGAGGGAGAGAGAGAGAGAGGGGGAGAGGGAGGGGGGAGGGAAGGAGAGAGAGAGAGAGAGAGAGAGAGAGAGAGAGAGAGAGAGAGAGAGAGAGAGAGAGAGAGAGAGAGAAGAGTGCCCAGAGGTTGAGAGACATGGGCTAGAGAATTAGGGAGAGATGGGGTAAATATAATAATTAGGAATATGATAGATAGACATGGCAATGAAGGAAGGAAGAGAGGATAATAGTGATCAAGTGGGTGGGTTAAATAGGAGAAGATATGTTAAGAGGAGGGTGGGTAGAGAGGAAAGAGAGTAATTTTAGGGGGAGATATATGCATTAAATGTTTGGGAAAGAGAGATGTGAGAGAGAGAGAGTAAGAGACATGATGTAAAGATATATCGAGGTATTTAGGGGGAAGCAATCACTAGAGGGGTAGAGAGATGGAAGAAAGATAGAAGGGGGAGTGGGGAGAGATAGAAGTAAACATAGAAAGACAATAATTTATGCCTAGAGAGAAAATGGGGGAGGGATGAGGGTAAGGTGTGAGGTAGACATAGTGTGAAGGATGAGAGATAAGAAACATGGAGAGAGTTTTGAGACTTTAATTTAATGAATAATACACAAACCATGTATCTATAAAAGTTGAAGCCTTAATAACTTCTCTACTCTTGATTTCCTTAAAGAAGTCCCACTATGACCTTTTCTCTATTGCAATTATACTTTTTGTCTCAACTTCTCATCCTCTTTTTGCAACCTCATGGAAAGAAATAAGGGGAAGAGGGCATACAAAAGATAGGGAGGGGGTAGAGACATGACATAGAGATCAAGAAAGAGGATAGTTAGGGATTTAGGATAGACATCAGAGAGAGAGAGAGAGAGAGAGATGCACGCATATATAGACTCACATATACACACCTATACACATGTACACATATTCATAGAAAAAGAGAAATGGTATACACACACACACACACACACACACACACACACACACATATACTAACAAAAATTGAAAATATAATTTGTACCCTAAATTTAATTTTAATTACATGAATCAAAAACATTCAATGGAGGGAGAGGAAGAGAGAGAGAGAGAGAGAGAGAGAGAGAGAGAGAGAGAGAGAGAGAGAGAGAGAGAGGGTCTTTTTAGTCAGTGTGAATGCATTGCTGACACTTAGGGGTAGATATAGAGGATAAATAGGGTTAAGAGATTGTGACAAGAGGGAGAGGAGACTTAAAGAGATTAAGGAGGCAGGGAGGCAAAGAGATGATGTAGAGATAAATGGTAATAAAGGAGAGGATATGGTAAGTAGGGGTGGAAATAGGACAAAGGAAAAAATGTAGGAAGGTATGAGGTAGAAAGAGGCAATGTTGAAGGGGAGAGTGATTAACTAGAGAGAAAGAGAATAATTAGGGCATTGAATGGATGGAAATAGTGATGGGGTGAGGAATTTGGGAGGAAGGGAGGGAGGGAGAGAGAGAGAGAGAGAGGGGGAGAGGGAGGGGGGAGAGAAGGAGGGAGAGAGAGAGAGAGAGAGAGAGAGAGAGAGAGAGAGAGAGAGAGAGAGAGAGAGAGAGAGAGAGAGAGAGAAGAGTGCCTAGAGGTTGAGAGACATGGGCCAGGGAATCAGGGAGAGATGGGGTAAATATAATAATTAGGGAATATGATAGATAGACATGGTAATGAAGGAAGGAAGAGAGGATAATAGTGATAAGTGGGTGGGTTAAATAGGAGAAGATATGTTAAGAGGAGGGTGGGTAGAGAGGGAAAGAGAGTAATTTCAGGGGGAGATATATGTATTAAATGTTTGGGAAAGAGAGATGTGAGAGAGAGAGTAAGAGACATGATGTAAAGATATATAAGGTATTTAGGGGGAAGCAATCACTAGAGGGGTAGAGAGATGGAAGAAAGATAGAAGGGGGAGTCGGGAGAGATAGAAGTAAACATAGAAAGACAATAATTTATGCCTAAGAGAGAAAATGGGGGAGGGATGAGGATAAGGTGTGAGGTAGACATAGTGTGAAGGATGAAAGATAAAGAAACATGAGAGAGTTTTTGAGACTTTAATTTAATGAATAATACACAAACCATGTATTATAAAAGTTGAAGCCTTAATAATTCTCTAACTCTTGATTTCCTTAAAGAAGTCCCACTATGACCTTTTCTCTATTGCAAATGATAATGTAGCTTTAAGGATAAAATTTAAGCTAACACTAATTCAATTGAAAACTCTAATTTCAATCCAAAGTTTAATTCTAATTAGTTCAATAAAAAATAAAATTGATTGTATTAATTATTAAATAGGTGGTGATTTATTTATTTTTTCAAAGGGAATCTGTTTCATTAAGCATATATTAACTATAACAAATTATAATTTAAAAAATAATGTATTTCATTTTGTATCGCGAGTGCTACTAGCTTATATATATTATATATAAAAAATAAGTCGAGAGATATCCTTCTCGAGGCACCTATTTTCATAATCCCATAATTTTCATCATCACATATTTATGTGAGTCTAAGAGACGTGAAGAAATGATTCAAGATTCTTGATCAGCCTCATTTTTACTTCCATTTCCTCTGTAATTTTCACGATTTTAATAATAATTATATTTAGTCTATTTTTTATTTTGTTTTTTTGACATGTAAATGAATGTCAATTTTTTTTCAAAATAAAAAATGTTTATATTAAAGATTGCTGCCACTGTAGAAAGCCCCTCTCGGCTTAATAAACATAATAATGTATTACATAAAGTAAATAAATAAAAGAGATATAACTTCAATTTTGAAGGGCCGAAAAGAGGTCAAGTCAACAATCGAACCTTATTGTATTTTTAAGCTCTTCCCCAACCTAAAGTGGCACAGGAGGCCCGAATTCATTCCGTTTCGCCTGCAAAGCATAAACCTAAAACCCTCACTGTATTGCCCCGAAGAATCTCTTACGGGGATTTAGCCATTCTTTTTGCAATTCTGTGAAAGCTTTTGGTTCTGTTGTTAAAAACCTGTACTTCACAAGCTTCAAATCATCATTCATTGACAGATAATAGAAACTCCCATTTACAACAATGGCAGCTGTTTTGGATGAGCAGACTGCTACCAAGGTCATCCGCCAGGTAACTGTTATTATCTACTCTTATAACCTCCCAGTGTGCTTGCTATCTCCTTTTTATTGTTTTGATTTATTGGATTCACATTTGGTATACCTCTCTGTTATGGGTTTGGGCTCTTGCCTCTGCAAACAGGTGGAGTTTTATTTCAGTGACAGCAATCTTCCGCGGGATAATTTCTTGAAAAAATGTATTGAAGAGAGCGAAGACGAGAGTATCCTTTAGCGTTTAAAATGATCTTTTCCATTTTTTCAACCAGTTTTTCCTTGACTACAGCTAACAACAGGGGTCAATCTTGCTTTGATTTGTTCCTTCAAGCGAATGAAGGAGCATTTGGGTTTGAAAGAAGATGTAGGACCCAACAATGTTCCCGAGGAAAGTGTTTCTGCTGTGGCAGAAGTGTTGCGAAAGTCTGCTTCCACTCTCCAGCTCTCTGAAGACGGTGAGTTGGTTTTAATGCATCTTCCTTCTACTAATTGGTTTTTGATGTTTCTAAGGAAGTTTTTTGTTGCTCCATTAATGTGATATATTTCTTTTTAAGTACATCGATTCAAATCAGAGTTTTAGATAGGTTACCTAGATAATAATATAACGGAAACACGTGATAGAAAAGTGGAAGCAAGTGACAGAGTTGTGTTTTAATTTTTTTTTGCAAATTGCCTTCATGGTTTGAGCTAAACCCTTGATGAATTCAGTGTTTCATCTCACCGTCTTTGTTTTGGTTTGCAAGCAGAAGTTTTTTGTTATTGGCAAATCTTTTTGTAAAACTATGACATTCATATTATCGGGAGCGATTTTAACCTACATATTAAAGTCTTGTAAATACTGTCTAATATTGTGGATACACCGCAACCTTATTACATGTGCACTGGAGTTATAGCGTGCCTTATTGTGACAGTGGGACTTGATCCCAGGTCACTAGAGTCACTCAATCCAGCACATTGCAATCCCTTTTATTAATCATTCAATTGAAGATGTGGAATATTATAATGTTGTCTGACTAGTTTTGCATTGGACAGGCAAGCGGGTGGGGCGGATCAATAAATTGGTAAAACCTGAGGAGATTCTCGAACAGGTGGACACAAGGACTATTGCTGCAAGTCCTTTTCCTTATGATGCAAAACTTGAAGATGTTGAGCAATTTTTTGGCCAGCATGGAAAGGTATTGTTGCCTATCTGCATTCAGAAATTATTTATTTTATTTATTATTCTTTAAACATTGCCGAGCCTTTGCTGTGGGAGTTAGGATAGGCAAGATGTGTCAATACTATCTTTCCAGGGTAAATTGGGCCTTAATATCCAATGTGTTTTCTGATAGGTTTGGTGTCTGTGTAAATGAAAACTTGAATACGAATTTGGAGAATACACGTGTTTAAAGGATAGGACTTCTGATTGGGGTTAGCAATTAGTGCTTGTTACTATGTCAAATTTTATGGCTGAATGCACTGCCTTTGGTCCATTATGCTAATAGCTGAGTTCTAACTACAAGATCAGTTAGGGGAGTTATGGTGGAGTGTGCGAATACTGTAAAAACCCTTAACATAATTTTGACATCTGTTTACAGCTCAAACATTCATTACACCCAATTGTAGAGAAATCTATATAGAAACAGAAACCTAATAAACAGGCATAGACATGTTGAATACATCTATCTAAAAGGTGTTGAGAGCTATCAATCACAAGTGTCAAGGGGCATATCTAACCTATATCACAGATTCGGTATAAGTTCTTTAGGATTCTTATCTTTGGTGGCCTTTAAATGATATATATAAGATATTTATGTTAGTAGCAGTCAGCATGAGTTGAGCCAAATGTGTTTTGTGGGTATTCAAAATAATGTCAACTGATTTAGTTTGTTATCCATGATACACACCAATATATAAGAGACCATAAGTTCGTGTTTTGATTTCATTAACATTCAATAAGCTGGACTATTGTGAGTAAGTCATATTGACTCTTGAATTCTGGAACTTGTAGGAGGTCTTGCAAATCACATTTTATAAATGAATAAAGTTGGGACTGCACATAAATCTTTAGAACTGTAGTTTTCTCATAAAATGTTAAAATGGTTGATTGTAGAACTCTGAGAACGCAGAGCTAGTTTGATAATTGTTTTCTCTTTCTTTTGTAACAGTTCATCCTCAACGTCATGAATCTGTGTGAATGCAGGTTAATAGTGTACGATTGCCTCGTCATGTTGCAGCGATTAAAGTATTTTGTGGCTGTGCTTTGATAGAATTCTCATCTGAGGAAGAAGCTAATGCTATCTATAAACTGAAGGTGGCCTATGATGGTGCAGAATTGGAGTTTAAGTCAAAGTAAGAATGCAAATTGAGTACATAGAGAACTAATTTCCATTTTGCCTGTGGTCATGCTACATAGTTCTATATTTCTTAGAATTTTATAGTGTATTCTTGGAGAATATAATTTATATAGTCCTTGTTTCTACCATCTTCTAGATTAATATAATTTTTTGTCTAGAATTGTTTTTTAATAAACACTTACATTTGAGGATGTTAGAGACCATTTCACTTTTTTTGAGTGTTTTCGAGAATTTGTCTTTTACATTTTGAGTTAGCTGTAATTTTTTTTTGTACAAGCCGAACTGGAGGGTTGAACATCAACAATTTTTTTATTATAAATTCATTCTACTACAAAGATATCAGCTCTTTGATGCTTGGTCTTAAGCCCATAAAAAGCCCATAAAATGCCTAATAAATTGAGGTGATAAATTGGGCATGCATGGATCCATATATCACCATAAACGAGCCCTGCATAGATCCATGTATCCCTATAATAGGATATATATAAACGTGTTCGTTAGGCAGACTGAAGGATCAGAAAGAACAAACATAAAACTCAAAGATCAAAATTTAAGAGAAATGCAGAAACTGGACCTTCAGTGTAGTCGTCAATGCTCTGCTACTTGTAGAGAACTAATACCTGAGGCTGCTCAGTGAGATAGAATGATATGCATAATAGAAGTGTTGGATATGATACCACAAAGATTATATCATACGACCATTCATATTGATATCCTCGCTCTTTGTTGGATTATGGCTATGATGACCAACTTTTTGCATGATGATTCTATGAAAATTAAATCATGATTAAAATGTGCATTGTTTGCTATATAATTGATCCAGGCTTCTAGCAGCATCATCCTTGATTTCCATTGCTAATGCTATGCAGATCCTTGACAATTATTTCTTGTAATCTTGTTAATCTCAGGTTTGGTTTTCTTCATGAGCTTGGCCACTGTATTTATCTCTATTTCACTAAATATTTGGTTGCCATAATTCTTATCAGAGACCATTAGGCTGAGATGTTTGAGTACTTTGAAAACATTGAAGGACCCAGTCTCATTAAGTTTCATAAGGTGATTAAATTTTCGAAGCTATCCAGTATGCCTCTGATGGATCCCAGTCTCATAGTGAAGGGATGCAAGTATGGGTTTGTGCTGGGAGTGGATTGGGTATGCCCAAGGTTACACCTAGAATGACCCACAATGAACAGAGGTTGCTTGGGCAGGAGACCCTCGGCATTCAAGCCACTCTTGGGTGAACTAAAGGGGACCCAAAGGCTGCTCAAATTTCCAAAATAAACAAAAAACAGTTTTTAAAAAATAGTCTTTAACAAAAATGTACCAAATCATCCTTGATTTCCATTGCCAATGCTGTGCAGATCCTTGACAATCATTTTTCGTAATCTTGTTAATCTCAGGTTTGGTTTCCTTCACGAGTTTGGTCACTGTATTTATCTCTATTTTGCAAAATTTTTGGCTTTCATAATTGTAATGAGAGACCATTAGGTTGAGATGTTTGAGTTCTTTGAAAACATAGAAGGACCCAATCTCATTAATTTTCATATGGTGATTATATTTTCTAAACTATCCAGTATGCCCCTGTCTCATAGTGAAGGGATGCGATATGGGATTGTGCTGGGAGTGGATTGGGTATGCCCAAGGTTCCACATAGAATGACCCACAATAAACGGAGGTTGCTTGGGCAGGAGACCCTAGACATTCAAGCCACTCTTGGGTGTACTAAAGGGGACCCAAAGGCTTCCCGAATTAACAAAATAAACAAAAAACAGTTTTCTTTAAATATCATTTCAAACTAAAATGTGCCAAATAATTAATTTCCCAAACCTTAAAGAGGGGTGCTAACTGTTCATCCAAATTGATCTCTCAATTTGTAGCTTTCATTAGTTATTGGGATCTCTTATGACATAAGAAACTTGAAAACAATGAGGAGGTTTTGGGAGTGGAGACCAAAACTGATAACTTAGACAATTATCTTTATGACTGTCATAACAGCATTTACCAAATGATTAAGCTAAGTTACCAGATTCTCTCCAGCAAGCCTCAGAGTCTGGTTCAATTCTGTACAAAGTTGAGTCCCTGTCAAATTCTCCCCAAATTCTCTTGCAGAGCTACGAATTCTGTCAGAGGAACCCAGGCAGAATTTGCAGTGAATATGAAGAATTTGCTGCCCAGCGGCCAAATGTGGGCTGAATTTGGTCTCAAAATATTTTTATAGACTTTTTTAAAGTGTCTTTTTTTTCCTCCCAACCCTAAAGTGATGACTAAAAAGACCAAAAATGATCTTTTATATGTCATTTATGCATTTGTGAATGAAAATGAAAACTTGCTTATAGAATTGACAATAGGTGACATCCAAATCGACAATTATAGAGGAATGTCTTTAAAAAAGATATGATATCTTTGAATCCAGGGATTAAAATTTGAATCTCAACTTTTAATCTAGCCTGGTTAGAAATTTTCTAACCAATACAAAATAAAAATTCAGATAACTGCACTTATCTTTTGTCAGTTGCTTTCATTCTCAAACTGTCCCCATATTATGGAAATATGTTCCTTGCATGTGACTAAGCAAGTGTATCATGTTGATGTATGGCTAAATGATGCAATTGATATCCTATTGAACTGAAACATAGATATGGTAGTGTATTTTGCTATGTTGCTTTACTGTTAGCACAGTGATGTATGGACGTATTTGTTGTTACATATATATACACACACATACATATTTTTAAAAAAACATGTGTTTTTGTATGGATGAACCCGCAACAAATCCGAACCCAACCCCAAACAAATTTGGATGAATCTTGAATACGCATCCATACCAGAATCTGAATCGTCAACACAGTCATTAAGTATTATACTATGAAAGGTTTAAATGCCATTATTGTTATAAACTATTATACCATATGATTATTAAATTTTTGATGGGATATATGATTTATTAAATTTATTTAAATATGATTATCATTTTTATTTTGAAAAAAAATGCAGAGACATAAAAAGCTGTTCCAAGCTATACCAAACCCAAGGAAGTTTTTGCCATGGTGGCTTACTGGAACCCCTTAGCTGTATCAGTGCCAGCAACTTAGTCGATTTTCTGGTTTGGACCTCTTGTCTTTTGATGTTTCTCTGATTAATGTAGTTTGCCACCTTGAAAGGCCGAGTATTGAAGCATTTATCAATTGTTACTAGTACTATTTTGTCTATAACTAGGATCTCTTGTTTGGCAACATATTTGAATGATGGTTGAAGTTGATAGCTCATAGCATAGAAAGCAAAAAGTGCAAGTCTAGTGTCAAAAGCTGTCAGGAGGGATGTTTGCTTTCCAAAGAATTTAACTTTCTTATTTTTCTGCCTACTTTATTATACATATATGTAGGTATGTATGTACATATATGTACACACACACACACACACACACATGTATATATGTATGTATGTATGTATGTGTGTATATATATACACACATACATATGTATATATACATATAATATGTGCGCACACACACGTGTTATAGAGGAAAAACACAGTTTTCAGTTCACAGGTACAGGGTGAATCCAATCTCCCTGTATTGATAATAAAGGAAACATATATAGTTTTCTGTTCAGGCACTTGTGCATGGCGAACCCAATCTCAGCAGCCTATCTGCATGAGCAGAGGAAAGCAAATCTGCATGCTTATACACACCCACCCACCCACACATATATAGCAGAATTATGCTTTTCTAATAAAAATTTCTATTATTTTAAAACTTGTATCTAATTAAACCTATGGTCATGTGGGTAAATAGTTTGGAAAATTTATACTTAATTACAATGAAGTGTAGAAACTTTGAATACAGCAGATTACGTTTTCTTTGTTGTTCACATCTACTACATTCAAGATATGTTTCTTTCCCAATCATATATGAATCATATCTATGAGTCTGCAAATTATGTCTATTTTGAAACAACCTGTTTTTAAATTGCCATTTAGGTCTATCAGTTTATAACATTTTAAAGAAATTTGAATATGTCCATCACCTATTTAACTTAACATCTGTGGAGAAAAGATAAGAGGAATTGAAGAAAGTGTACTCTAAATTATTGGAAGAAGTTGATTCAATCAGAACTTATTTTGTATGTGTCAAGTAACAGAAAATAACGTGTTGAGAAACAAAAGAATTTAATTAGGCATGTGTGAGAAGCCCTAAGAAAAATTGAAAATAGTATATGGAAAAATGCCCAAGTAATCTTAGAATTTGAATGTCTTTTCTCAGTAATTTTTAGCTTGGCGCTGTTTAACCTCTATTGTGGTTCAACTATATGTGATATCAACTTATGAGTTTATGCTTCAGGAAGGAGTTTGTTGCTGAAAGGAAGGCTTTATTAGAAGAAATTCACAGTGGTGAGCATGGGTCCACAAGGAACAACTGGCAAAAAAATGGCTGGTAGGTAGTTCTACAAAAAAGATAATTTTTGCTTTTTATCGTACAGCACTAGTGCTTATTTTTTATGATGTTTTCTGTATTTAGTGCTGAAGGTGCTTCAATGGATGATAGTTATCCAAAAGGTATGGTCATAGCATTTACTTTGAGGAAATTATCCCAGCAAAATTCAGGGGAACAGAATGATTCTACTCTGGAAGAATGTAAGAAGAGTCCTGAGCAGGCTACAGAGGATGATAAATCTGCAGAGGCAACAATAGACGTTAATCCTGGGGAGGAAACAGATGCAAAGAAGTCTGGAGATGCAGAAAATAAGGAGAATGTGGAGAAAATTACTCGTGAAGATTTGAAACAGATAATGAAAATATATGGAACTGTGAAGGTAATAATATGATTCATTAATGAGTCATTTTAAAATATTGTTTAAAGTCCAATATAAATGCTCCTCCCGTTATTTTTATCATTTTTACTTATTTGAATGAATTTGGTTGACTAAAATTATTTTTTAACTTAACTCATAATCTTTAGTAAGTTGTTTAATTTTTAATTTTGGTGTTTTAAGTGTGTTAGCAATGCCTTGTTATCAAATTTACAGACTATCACAGTTTCACTGGGCACATGTGCTTTGGATCTTGTAGACATTGAAATTGACTCTTCTTCTATTAAACATTCCTTCATCATCCCCCTTCATAATTAACTATTTAATTATCTTACTAATTAACCCTTCCCCTCATATTAATTGAATAAAATTAATTATTTAATTAATTTGCTGTTTTCTCCTTTTATTTAAATAATTTTTTAATTATTCAATTAATTCATATTTTGTTGTTGTTTTTATCATTTATGATTAAGTAATTTTAACAATTATGTAATATTTCCTCTATGGTTGAATAAATTGTTATATTTATTCACTATTTATATTACTCTTTTAGTTAAAAAAGAGAGAAAATATTCATTTACTCATGCCTTGCTCACAAAATTAAATAATTTAAATAATTTAATCCCTTTCTTCACTCTCCAGCCTCTTGCCTTATTCCTTCCAGCCTCTCACCACTTGTCCTCCTTTCAACATCTTCCCACTCTCGCCCCTGTCATTGGCAAATTTGATCCTGTGCAATCTCAGTTGTCCATTTTCTTTGGGTTAAATTCAAACCCAACCGCTGATCCTTTCTCCTCTCAGTCTATAAATTTGAACCCCTCCATCTGTTTTCTTGTCAACCATAACATATGAGCTTTCTTTTTATCTAACTTGTGTTCTTGCAAATTTCTGAGAGCGATTTATTAGCAATTTGGAAAGAGACTCATAGACCATGGAGATCTTGGGATGAGTGCTAGCTTTGTGTTCATTGCTTTTTGTTTGTTTATTTTATTTATGCACTCATGTTTCATGTTCTTCATAGGATAGCTAGATGTTTAGACAAGTTGGAAGGTTTGTGGTCGCCTTTTGGTGGTCTATGTGCTTTGTGCTATCTGATTATACAGATCTTTATTTAGACAAACTGTCATATGTGTTATCAACAACCTAGTATCGAGTACGGATCATAATACTTATGCCAACTCTTTTAACTGTGTTAATAATTGGAAAGGGTGGAGATCAAATCATCCAATGAATGGAAGTTCTTGTCCCTTCATAAGCTAGATTTTGCAGATCATTTCTCATTTGGATGCCTGATCTATCATTAGAAATGAAGAGTAATTTAAGAGGCTTTGATGAGATTCTGTTTCCAATGCCTTCAGATATTCAGTACGAACGTGTGCTTTCTGGGTCTGCTTTCAGGTGACATTCACTTTTGAGCAATAGCACAGCTTGATTTTTTTTCATCTTCTATTATTGGAAAATTCAAATGATGTATGACAGATGATATTTCTGTAATGTCTCCAAATGTTGGCAAATTAGATTAATTCAATTAATTATTTTAAAGTTGTCAAAATAAATTAAATATTAAAAGGACTACTCTATTTTAATTAAGTTAATTAAAAGTAACTTCAAAATATAAGTATTAATTTTTTTCAAGCAAAGTGGGCCAAGCCACATATATTACTATATTAGTAGGTGAGAGTGGAACTTAAGACCTCCGATATGGAGGTTACCCCAGTTCACCGCTACACCATGGGTGGGCTCTCATTAAAGCGACTGTTATAATGTCAATTGTAAATTATAACATAAAGTTGCATTTTAGAGAGATCAAATAAAGTATTTCTCTCGAAAAAGGGGAATGGCTATTATGAAAGGAGGAAAAAGGGAATTGTGAAGGCATTCTGAAGATTTGTTATTTTCATTTAGAGTCTTTTCTTTGTGAGCTTGAAGCTTTGCTTAAAGGTCCAGTAAAACCCTAAGATGAAAACCCTAGATGGTTTGGTGATTTGGACAATAACCCAAGTCAGCCCCCCTGGTCGATCTGCATGTGTATTAACTACATTGTTCAATTTTGTGGACGACTATCCTACATGACCACGATTTGGGGATAGTATCTCACAAGGGCTTGATGACATTATAGAGGGAATTGTGTGGGTATCTTGCGTGTAAGTTTTGTGCATGCTCTAGCATAGTAACAACTGTATATTTGATGTAACAGCCATGCACGCTTTATATCAGAATCATTTTCAGTAGATTTGTCTTTGTAGTTTTTAATTTCTTTGGAAGTCTATATAGTTTCCTTTGCATGTTATTTTGCAATGAAATGAAGCAAATCATGTCAAAAATTGGAAATCCAAATCAGATTTTAGACAATATCCTAGATTGGGATATTTCAATTTCAAAACATGAGTCATTATTCTCCACTGTATGGATCTGCTGAAAAAACTCTTGAGCCATACACATGACATAATGTTGTTTGCTTTTTGCAAGATTAAAATCTACATGCTTGTAGTCAGTTTATCCACCTATGCTAGGAATTCTTCATCTTTGATTTTTGAGAACATTTGTATGCTATCCAGGTTTACTCTTGGATCCTTATTAGTTCAAGATATTTTCTGGAAGATGGATATGAGTAAGCATTAGTTGGAAATGCCATAGTTTCCTGAAATTATGATAATGGCTTTTCGACATCACAATTGAGTACTTGTTTGAGCACTTCTATTAGAAATTTTTCCTAGTCATGTAGAAGATGCCAGATCTTGCTCTTATAGCATAAATAGTGTTTCCTTGACTTTGTACCTATTGATGTGAGCTTTATGCCACTACAACATCAGAATCAAACACTTAATATTTCCAGATGAAACGCCAAATATCAAATCCTCTCTTGGATAAGGAAGCTCATATGCTAAACAACTTATGTATAGTGTGATCAAATGAGACAACCTCAAGGTTCCTCCTTATTGTGGACTTTCACCCAATTATAATGATTTGATATATTGCCTACCACAAAGGGAACACTCTTCATTCAATGGATATCATCCTAACTACTTCCACCTAAACAAACTACAAAAGGATAAGGGTTGAGAAGGCTAATCTAACTCAAAAAATGTAAGGTAATGTTGATGATGGAGTGTGAGACTCTGTCAAATAGGCATAGGAGGGTTTTATCTTCTAAGGATACAGAAAATAGTTTTCACATTCTCAATACTCATTCAAATACCCCATGAAGGCACAATCCAAATGAACATCACCAAGGATCCGTTTGGTTTGTGGAATCAGTACAGAATTGGCTTTTGAAAAAACCGGATTTGGAAACTTTTGTGTTTGTGTCCAAAATTTCAAAATGAAATTAGAATTGCAGAAATCTAATTTTACCTCAAAATTAGGTTATCAAACTTCCCACTAGCTACTTGGAATTGAAAATCAAAGCCTGGTTACACTTTTTTGAGGGGTGGAAAAAATTACTTTTTTTTGAAGCTCAGGTCGAATGGAGGAAGCCAATTTGTGTGGTGTGCGTGGGAGCTCGATTGCTTGGATCTGATCGGCTCACTGTTAGAAGATTGCCCTTGGTGATCAGATCTCTACTCTCTAATGTGGGTTGCAAATGCTATTTGGGTGGTCGATCCAATGTTGGACAAGGGATTGAGAATGAGTATGATGTGAATAGGGCGATCCAATGTTGGATCATTGCCGAGTGAGCCAAGAGGTCGAGAATGTCGATCGAGAGGAGCAATATCCACAACCCAAACTTGGTGATCTATGTGTGGTTCGTTTGCAAAGAAATGTGGAGGATCTGTAGACTATCACAAAAGATCAATGGTGGATCTCCTCACATATGATTGACCTTTGGATGGGGGATCTTTGTGTGCCTCTACGCATGTTGTGTTGCTTGACTTTTTCAAGGGTTTCCTAGCTTGCTAGGTGGATCGTATGGTGCATTGTCTTTGGTGGCAAGTTTGATTCATGCTCACCTCGCTATCCAGAGAAGGATTTCTGAAGTGTTCACCATGGACATGCATCCTACTACAAGGATTGGGAAAGGCATGCTCTTTGATCATGTTATAGGGCTTGGCGGTAATGTGTCCATTTTGCACCATGTTACCCTTGGCGGCATTGGCAAGCATAGTAGCAACAAGGATCCGAAGATTGGTAATGGGGTTTTGATTGGCATTGGGGCTACCATTCTCGACAATGTTAAGATTGGCAAAATGGAATTATGCATTTTCGAGGAGGAAAAAGTGGCAGCTAGAGATATAAATCGGATTTGGAGTGGAATCCTGAATGGTTCCACTTTTCAAATCTGCCTTTCCCTTCATCCATGGTTGATTGTCGTAATTCCAATTCTAATTTGAGCAACCAAATGCAGAAATGGAATCTTCTCACTCATCGTCTAGGTAAACCAAATAGTTCTAAAATTGCAAAAATCATTTTCAAGATTTGCAAATCCTTGAAGTTATTATCAAGATTTGTAGAAATCTTGATTTCTACAATTCCACGAACCAAACGGATCCCAATAGAAGTTAAACACTTGCAATTTAGGCCCAAAATAACCTTACACTGTTACAATCAACAAGTACCAAAAGGTATAGACACTACTCCACCATTAATCACCATTCAACAGTATCTTTCATCTATCTACTATTTCTACTCAACATGAAATGAAATCTAATCTAAGTGAGGAAGTGAAGAGACCATCGAATACTCCAAATATTCATCATGAAAACCAACAATGAAAGAAGGAATAATTTTGATAGTATCATGGCAATGATTTTTCCAAGTCCCTACCATATTTCTAATCTAATCTCATCTCTAATCTCATGCATTACAAATGGAGGAGGCCTTGGCCTCTTATAGTTCAATTACAATGAAGGGCCAAGATTGATTCAGTATCAAGTGCCAAGGTTTATCCACCAAATCCCTAATCTACTTAACGACTACAAGTATTAAATATTAGCCAATTACAATTAAGTGCCACCTTTGTGGCCAATTAGAGAATTACATTGCTTTCATGGGCCAACAAGAAAATAGATTAGGTAGAAGCTTGCAAGAAAAGATACTCATTAATGGGCCAATGATAAAATGCCACATGGGCTTTTGACAAATCTTTGTTTAGAAGATAATTTGCTTTGACTTTTCCTTTCTCGACAAATACAAAGAATTTGGATATAATATGATGAAGTCCCTCCATTAGGACACTTGGCATGTTCCAATTAGCTGAAATGTGCACCATAAATACTCTTAGTTCTCTTCATAAGCTTTTTCTACTTTTGGAAATTGTCTCCTTACCTTGGCTTGTTTTTGCATTCTTGAACACTCCTTGATGTGTAGACCTCGATCTTGGGTTCGCAAGCATCTTGTTTGTACTTGACCCTTATCACCTTAGTTAGCTCCCACCATTCTTTATCCTACAAGGCTGACCATTTGTAAATAATCATGGAATTTTAGACGATAATTTCAACATATCAAGTTAGTAAGGCTTAGAAAATCATCACAAACATGCTTTTTTAAAATTCATCTCTTGCAATGATAGGAAACTGGATATGTAGTCAAATATGCAATTCAATTTTCTGTCAAAATGTTTCCAATCGATTTTATTTAAACCACAGCTTTCATTTTAAGTTCAATAACAAAATTTGATGTATAAGTCAATTTGAATTGGCTCCCTTTTGGTTGAATTCGATTGATAATTTTGCAAAATTAAGGGCTTTGGAATAATTCAATTTTTAACAGTAAATAGACCGACCTCAATTGATAAGAGTAGATGCAGCAACTTTCTTATTGACTTTTTAACACCTTATATAACTTGCATCAAATTTCGTTTCTAAAACATGAGCACACTATTCCCATGTTCTATATGTTAATCTCAGAAAGGTTTAATATATCATAGTAACACGGGGATGCGTCCCCCCCCTTTTTGCCCGGCGTCTCGGAGACTTCAACGCACCGGAGACTTGGGGACTCCGTCTCCCCGTCCCCAACGGTGCCACTAGATTCCACCACCTCCACCGAGGATGGGGGACATCCTGCTATTCACTATTTGCAAATTCGACTATTTATGTTTAATGTTCGATGTTCCAATTCAATGCAATGTTTCAAGTATTCACTCTTTTACATCTTTACATCCTATATTGCAATACATATTTTCATAACTAACATTTTTAAATACCATATGCATAGATATATACACCGCTCTTGTCCCCTGCTGCCGTCCCCCCGCCGTCCCCAAATTAAGGCCCCTCTGTCCCCCCGTCCCGGAAACTTGTCCCCTCGTTTCGCCGTCCCCCCGTCCCCCAGGGTGGTGTAACTATGGAATATATACAATAGTATATAATAATATATGCACATGTCTTAATGTTCAGAACTTCGTTTGGTTTGGTGCATCGGATTGAAACTGGGATATCTATCACATTGTACCTAAATTTCTATATTGTCTAGTTGTATTATATGCTAAACTCTGGTGCATTGGCCTGAAACTGGGTTATCTACCTCATCATACATATATTCCTATGTTATCTAGTAGACTAGTTATATTATATGTTAAACAGTTGAAGGCTAATTGTTGTTATGTTTGAATGGATGACCATAACCATATATGTCAGATAAATATTGCTACTTCTTCTCATTTTATCACTGAGCTGCCTTCTGGGCGATTTTTTTGTTTTGTTTTATACTTGGTACTGGATTTGCCTAGTACGTTCCCTTATCTGATATGAGCTATTTTGCCTTTTTAACTCCATAAACTATTTAGTGTTTACTTATTTTCATGTAAATAAATATCGATAAAAATTTGTTTGTGAATAACATGTGCTCAAGTTATTGGAAAGATTCATTCTATACTTCAAATGTGTAGTTAACTATTAATAATGTGTATCCTTTGAAGAGTTTTGACTTTTTATAGGTTTATTTGTATCATTCAATTATTTACAATAATGTTTTGTGCAGTATGTTGATTATTCTATGGGCGAAGATTCTGGGTATGTCCGTTTTGAACAGCCTGAAGCATCTCAGAAAGCACGAGCAGCAGCTGTACTTGCTGAAGAAGGTGGCTTGATTGTGAAGAACTTTATTGCTGTGTTAGAAGCAGTTGATGGTATGCATACTTTTTTGCTTGAGATATGTGGGCATGTTGCTTTAAAATATGTTCTCCAGATAAGCACATAGTAAATAACTATTAAGGTCGTGTTTCTATATTTTCTTTAATTTTCCAGGGGATGCTGAAAGGGAATATTGGGCTAAACTTCGTGGCTTACAAGGAAAGCGGCGAGAAAATAGTGGCAATAATAGGGGAAGGTATCTTTCATAAATTTTGGTACTTACAAATAAAGTCTTGAAAGTGGTACACATTATTGAGGGACTGCCTTCAGTGTTGTGTTTTCCCTTGATTAGATTATTTACTTGAATCAAAATGACCTTTTACACTAAACTGCTTCTAACAAAGATTTGAGATTAGTACCAGCATGTTTTAGTGCATTAGCTGTTTGAAGCTTAGGAAAACCGTATAGCCTCCAAATGGCAATGCATGCATTCTTTGGTGAGATATGCGATTACAGATTTTTGTTATACAATTTCATGCCTTGTAATCATGAGCTGTGACTCAAAAGCATTAAGTAGGGATTCATCTGGGAAGATGTGATATTGATATTCATAATGGATTGCATTCCTTGCCTGCTTTACAATAACTGTGAGACCTGCAGCTTGCATTGATATTGTTTTTAATAGAATTTGAGGCTTGCTGTTTGTGGGGTAACAAAAAAAAAGCAGGGGCCTGGATTAGGTTTGGTGATGTGCATATTATTTTCTTGAACTAATACACCCAAGGCAAACTCAAAGATGTGTGCTGAAGATTATGTCTGTTTTATGCCATTTAAGGATGACTTATTCATATTTTGGTCAACAGTCTGTTTAGTTGTACTGCAGAGAAGGTAACCATGAAGTTTTTTGGAATTGGCTTTTCAACCTGAACAAATACGTAACTGTTTTTTTGGTAACGGAGCAAATGGCAATACTTCCCTAATCCGGGATTAGGGTATGCAATTAAATCCACTGGAATGTTTGCTTAATGTTCGAGAAATCGCTTAATGTTCCAGTAGCGAAAGAGACATTGCTTAATGTTCCAGTAGGGAAAGAGACATGGGCCATCATTACTCATTCAGGAAGCATGTTCTATCAATGTATTGTCTGCATTCTGTACACAGTCATAAGCGATTGCATCATTTTTGCAGTAAAACTGTCAGCAATTTCTAAATTTTTCCTTTTTGTATTTGATGATAAGTTTCCATCCATATCCATTATGATTTTGTCAATGACTAGTATTTTTTTGTTGATACGCTTAATTATGATTTGTCCTACATACACAATAAATTCGGTTGTAAATGTTTGTACTAAAATTGTGCCATATCAACATTGTTGGGTTTAACAATGCCTCTCTCATTTGGTAAGTGTGTCATACATTTCAGAGGTGGACGTGGCAGAGGAGGAAGACAATCTTTTCATAATCGAAACTCATATAACAAGGAGAACAAACACAAGCGAAGTGGAGAGAGTACCGAGTCTGGAAAAGATGAACGGCCAAATAAAACCCAGAAGGTGGAAGACAAGGCTGAGACTTCCAAAGAAGTTGAGTGTAACTGAACGTGCAAGAGAACTTAGCAGGCTATGCTATTTGAAAATTTTGTTTGTTTCTTTGTTTCAAGTGAACCATTTTTGATTTCTCCTGTATTTCTTTCTTTCTTCCTCTTCCCATAAGAAGGGATGAAACAGAGAATTTTTTTGAAGGGAGAGAGAAATATAGGGTAGCTTTATTTTCAAGGATTCATAGTGTGAATGCCTCTGGTACGAAAACCCTCTCCCACAAAATCAAGTTATATTCCAGTGGTCTAAATTTGCCAGAGTAAAAAAGGCACATAAATCTTAAGCATAGCTCATGGTTTTGTATAGTTTAGATATAAATTTGGAGGCTATAAATAATCTCTTTATATTATGATAGACGTTCTGTGATAAAATTTGGAACAATTATGGGCTTATTTATTTATTTTATGATTCTTTCACTCAACAAAATATCAAACGGCCACGGGATTTATAATTATATACAAAATTTGGAACAAGTTATGGGTTTTTTTCCATCTTGTTTGTTATATCTGTGATTTCTTTCCCTTGCAAACATTTGAAATAGTTATGGTTTTTTTATTTAATCTTGTAATTTTTGTTTATCTTTTTCTCTTCGGAAAATTTGGAGAACAGTTCAAGGGAGGAATATTGTAGAAATACAAATTTAGTAAAAGTCAAAGGCAGTTTTCACAGTTTCTTCAAAGTAAAGTAAGAGACACTCCATTATGCAAGCAGTCTACGTGGAAGTTTGTGTTCAATTTATAATAATAATTGTTTGGGCTGTACAATTTGTAAGCGAGGACATTGCAATTTGATTTGTGGGTTGACTCGTACTAGATTCTTGTAATCTTATTTGCTATTTGTGAAGTGGTATTTTTCCTCTCACTAATGAAAGGGATGAGACACAGACAAGATAATCGTTGATTATGGAAAGACAACAAAAACAGCCTAGTGGAACAATGACCACTAAAAAGGATAGGACAACACAAAATTCTGTAAAACCATGCAAACTATCAATCCAAGTTCAAGGTGGTTTGAAAATTTGCTTCAGCAATTTTTGCTTTAGTACAATGCCAGAATCCTTCTTTTATATAGTTATTTTGGAACAATGAAAATTTATTAGATGACAAGTAGAACCCTTATCAAACTTTGATTCTTTAAAGACATCTTGCATTTTACAATATTCAAGAGACTTGTCTTCCATCTGTGCCACCTCAATGGTTTTAATGGATTCCTTGATGGTGGAAGGTGTTTGATTCTTTTCCCTCGTAAAGATTTTTTTGCTGCTTTGAGCAACTAGTAGTAGCATGGCCCGCTTAAAAAGAAACAAAGGCAAATAATTGAAGAGTCTTCGAATTCCATCTGCTACACCCAACCACCATATTTGTAAAATAAAGAGGGAGTACCTTGATTTGTCCATTCACAAAACCTAGTGAACAATAAATGTTTTTTAACATTTGATGATGGGATCAAAAGCACCTATTTCCAACACGAAGTCTCAAAACCGCTGGAGTTTAAACATAAGCTGGGGTTTTAAACATAAGCAACAATAGGAGGAAATGCTATTTCCTTGTCACAACCATCAAAAGCTCATATGTCTCATTTTCACAAAGTTACCCTAACATTATGTAGTGACCTATGAGTCGATAATACCTCTATTAATGCTTAAGGATTGTGTTTTTCAAGATTTTTTTTTAGCAATTTTATTACATGTAATTCGTGGATTATAAGTGTCAGTAATCTATTTTAGAAAACTTCATATACATTTTATTATGTATCAAAATTATATTTAGATTTCTATTATCATCTCACGAGTTATCTATTTTAGAAAACTTCATATACATTTTATTATGTATCAAAATTATATTTAGATTTCTATTATCATCTCACGATTTAATACGAAATTATGTCAGTCATAGACATATATGAAGTATAAGGGTACTTATTACAAGAACAAATATCCAAATTTATAATCAAGGTATGACATTGGATATGAACTAAATAAAAATATTGATTTTTAATATGAATTATTGACATATTAGATACAAAATCATTAAATAAATTGATTAATAGACCAATCATGTTTTATATATAAGCTTATATTATATAAACTATATAATATTTATCAATTTACAATCCACTTGGACTTTTTTTATAAAATTATAATTGATTTTTTATGTTTATATAATATGCACATAATATATATTTTTAATTTTTTTATACTCTTAAAAAAGTATGAGTGTTTAAGTGTTTCATTCATTCTCATGAGAGATGGGTTCTTCTTAACCACTACTCATGAAACATGGGTCAATGAGTTTGATCGCCAAATATGTTTTTTAAATAAATTTTTAGTTTTTCACTTATAATATTATAAATGAAGTAATTTTTCTACGTAAATACATAAATTTAATATTTTTTTGAATTTGTTAAAGTACAACTAATAAAATTAATTATCTATCTGTAGAGTTTTTCTAAAGGAATAATGCTTGGTAAGCTTTTTAACTTGATTGACTATGGCATAACACACTCTCTACCTTTGCGTAAGAGTATAATTGATTTATTGAAAAATGATTTGATAGCATATCATAAATATTATATTATTCATAAAACATTCTTTTGAGGAACAAATGCAACCTTACAATCTCAGTCCTATACATACATATTGATGATAATTTTAAGAAATCTTCTTTAAGAAATATATAAAATCTTGACTTAATTTCCATTATTTTGAAAAAAAAATATAAAACTTTATTAGTGATTATTTCATCATTAGGAATTTGTAGGAAACTTGGGTAAATTTGTAGAAAACCTTAGTAAAACTTAAGAGAAAATAACCAAATGCATTAATTACCATGGTGGATCCCTCATTTGAAAAACTAAATTACTATGAAAATAAAACTTAAGAGAAAATAACCAAATGCATTAATTACCATGGTGGATCGTTCATTTGAAAAACTAAATTACTATGAAAAAGTATGGGCTTAAGGGTGAAAATGAAGTTTAAGCATGGTCATGTCTATAATTAATTAATTAATTAATCTTTAGATGAAACATTGGATATGCAAAAATGGTCCAAAATATGTGTTCACTAATTTTTTTTAATGAACATTGTGCCTATATCTATTTATATATAAAAAAAATGATTCACAAATAGTAGGGGGATGCAAGGCAATCCTTTATGAGTCATATAGATAGAACTTGGATATCAAAATGCAAACAAGTGGAGATTGGAAAAAAAATGAAGACATAGCTTAGGGAGAAAATTACACAAATGAAAGTTAAATAAGTGGCAAGAGTAGCGCTAAAGGATGGGGGTAGATGATCTCCATAATCTAGTTTACCTCATACATCAATGGTTAAGGGTGACACCATGAAGGCCTCCTCTCATTGGAAACACCAACGTCCTCTTTATCTTTGTCCTCTCACATGAATGTAAGGTTGACACCATCAATTTGTGGGGCTATTTGGCAGAAATGGGTGATCCACCATCAAACATCAAATTATGGCTAGCTACTATCACCACTAAATAATGGGATCACATCCCTTGAACTACACCTAGAGATAAATTCTGCACGCATTAGACAAGAGGAGAACTACCTAGAAGAAAATTCTTACCACCTGATTAGTGGCGGGGAGCTTGAGACCATATGATCTAAGAGAGACAAACAAAGGAAATTAGATCACACTAGTAGTTGTGAGACAATTAATGGATGTAGGATATGGAGCAAGCCATAAACAATCTAGAAACTATATAAGGGGAACTCCCCTAATTCTAAAAAAACTATTGATGGTGGGCCACCTCTAAAGCAACTTTATTAGCCTAGACCTAGATCTAGAGCATCGCATTGTTACAAATGCAAGCTTTAGTGAAAAAAATACATTTATATCAACATAACTATGTTAAATTAAATTATATTCAATCTATCCCTAAAGGATAGAGGATCTCTGTTAACCTCATAATGGTTTTTGACACTTGAGTGCCAATACACTTAACCACTTTCTATATTGGAGCCGAGTACACCATGTATGCCGAGCCACAACATGAGCCGAGTCAGGAAATACTTCAGGTGCCGAGTGAAGTTCAATTGCCGAATGACTTTAGGTGCCGAGCATGATACAAGTGCCGATTGATATTTAAGTGCCGAGTCATAGATGATGCCGAGCAATACAAAAATGCAATAGGAGCCAAGTAAGCCAGTTTGTTATTAATGTCGAGCATCTGTAATCAGCAAGTGCCGAGTAACACAGAATGTACATACGAGTTTGTAACTTCATTGATTCATATGTAAACTGTTTTCATGGCCGACACATGACGAATCTCGAAGGATTAAATGATAAGATCGAATATTTTGTATTTCCTATGCAATCTACATGCAGCCAATAAGAAAAATGAAGAAGGCATGCAACCAATAAGAAAAGTGCAAGGAATGAGCGGGAAGCAAAGATTCAATATGGATCGTAGATCCATGCCTAACCCTAAGTCTTTGAATGTCTTTATAAAGAAAACAAAATCTCATTAGAAAAAGTAGTGGATGTACAAGGGTGTGGAAGGAAAACTATTTCAGAGTAAAGAGTATCAGATCTCAGAGGATCAAGATCAGAGAAAGTAGATCAAGTGCCTGTATTCAGCAAACGAAGGATTGTAAGCTATCAGGTTTATTGTACCTAATACTCTCTAGCAATTGTATTAGAATGAAAACCCTATGGTGATAGGTTAGCTTAACAACTATTTTGTAGATCCTTTAAATAGGTGATTAAATCTTTAACAAGGTGACACTTCATGTAAAGTGTTTGTAAATCCTTTAACCAGGTCACTATTGATACAGTGTAAAACCTTTAACAGGGTAGGCCTTTAACAAGGCAGATCATCAGAAGTGGTCAAACATTATTACTACAGTGATTTTGTGGGTATCATCCCCACCCCAGTTTTACCTTCTTATTTCTGGAGGGTTCTGGGTTACCAAAATCTCAAGTGTTATGTGGTGATGCTTATGTGTTTCTCATAAGTGTTTGATATGTTTATATGCATGCAATCTACTTTCAGTTAAAAAGTTTGAATGGTCAAAATACAGTACTTCTGATTCACACCCCCCCCTCTTAGAAGCATTCTTCCTATTTGAATATTCCAACAATTGGTATCAGAGCAAGGTTCTCACAAGAAGAAGTCTAACAACTTGGAGAAAAAGATCTAAAGATGGAAGTCTTCAAACTTGGGAAGATTATTGACAATCAAGTGATTGATGTGCAACTGGCTCTACACAAAGTAGAGGAAGCAAGGGAGGAATTGAGAAAATCCTTGAAGAGAAGGAAGGATATAGCCATAGCTGAAAATGATATAAACTACAAGGAGATTGATACCACAACACTGTGTACCAATGGAGACACTAAAGAGTTTGATGCAGCAATAGTAGAATTGATGGAGAATAAAAAAGTTCAAGCAGATGAAATAAGATCTCTCAAGATGGAACATGAATCTCAGGCAATAATGTTATGTGAAATCACTGAACAAAAGAAAAGAGCAGTTGAGGACAAAGTCATGATGGAAAATGACAAAAGAAATCTTGCAAACAGATTTGAAGAAAAATGTACTAAATTATCAAGGATCTCAAACATGCAGATGGATACACTTGCCCAAATAATGAATCTTCATCATGAACTCAACATAAAAGATATTGAGATCTCTACTTTGAAGATGCAGAATGAACAACTGCAGAATGAATTAAACAGAGAAAAAGAGGTAGCAGAGAATCTCAACGAGTCAAGTGAAGCCATCAAGTATTTTGAACAGTTGCTGAAATCCCCAAGATCCGCCCATGATACATCAGGACTTGGATACAACATCACTGAAGTTGGAGAATCATCAAAGAGTGTTGAGCAAAAAGATGACATAAGTAAGAATTCAAAACTCACCTGTCATTACTGTAATAAGAAGGGGCATACTGCTAATGTTTGTAGGAGTAGGAGATTCAATCAGCCAAATACACCCAAGAGCAAGAGTTACTGTCACAAGTGCAACATGCAAGGACATATGACACAAGATTGCAGATCCAATGTCACAAGGACTCAAAGATTTGATGGACATTGTCATAATTGCAAGAAGTATGGACATAGAGCATTTGAATGCAGATCAAAGCCTATGTGGACATCAAATCAACTAGCAAAATCAAAAGGAAATGAAAGTCACTATCATTGGGATTACAACACCAGGTATAGCTGTCATTATTGTCAAGAATATGGACATATACCACAGAACTGCATAAGAACACATTTCAAAGGGAACTATAAAAGATGGTTGAATCAAACCACATGTTTCAGTTGTCTGAAAACTGGTCATACCAACAGAAACTGTCCTACAAGGTCAAAGGCACCCAAGACTGAAGAAAATAAGGGCAAAGAAAAGATTGATGTCGAAAAGATAAGGGGGCAAATGAATAAGACTTGGAAAAAGAAAGATGAGTGCAACACATCAAGTGGAGGGATCACTTCACCCAATGGGTCAAGTGATCACACTTCATCAAACTAAGCATGAGAAGTATATGGGACTGATATACAAAGTTATATCACACATCAGTCCCAAGACAAAGAAGCAATGCAAAGTATAAATATGCATGAGACAAGATGTCAAGACAAAATCTAAATGATGTTGCCAAGCTGTCTTTGGATGCCGAGTTAAACTCCAACACATGCCGAGTTCCTAACAGCGACCGAGTTGATAACTAATGTCGAGTTGGTTAACTCCAATGCAAGCCGAGTAAAGCAGAAATGTAGTGCAAGCCAAGTACTGTTAAAATCCTTTAGAAGCCGAGTTGGCAGTTGAGCATTTAATGCGATGAAAATAGGGTATATTATCGTGATTCCAATCAATTTTCCTCATCGTGATCAAGAAGCAAAGAAGAGAAAGAGAGCAGAGTGACTTCATAGTAGAGAATCCAACATTTAAAGCAGATTGCAACATCTCTCAACACGTTTTCATCGATCTTGAGGTATTTTCATTTGTGCCGAGCTACACAGTTTCATATTTCATAAAAAGGAAACCCTAGTTTGCATAAATGGCGTCAAGTTCCAAGAAAACCGAGGACAAAGAGTCGTTTGAAGTTCAGTTAGTGTCCAATGAGGTTAAGAAACCTGATTTTCGTCCCATTCCTGAAGTTGCGTACAAAAATGACCCAGCCGGAGCTCTCTCCCAAATATCCCCAAAAGTTGTAATGGTTTAAGACGTGAGAAGATGCTACAATTGTAAGATAGGAGCCCTAGGAGAAATGGAGATAAGGCAAGCCTATGAGAAATTGTGCGTAGATGGAGTCTTAAAAGATGAATTCAAAATTGTTGAAAGAAAGGGTTTGACCCGAGTTTTGAGCTTTCCCACCGTATTCAAGACAGATTGGGTTAAACTTGTGTTAAGCAAAATTCATGGTGGAAGTCCGTAGTTGGAAGATATTCCCATCAAATTAACCAAAGGAATCATACATAGGGTAACTGGGTACCCTACCCTAGATCGGTTCAAAACCTTGAGAAGTGAATTGAAGGAGGTTATTGAAAAGAACACTGGTGCTCAGTGGAATAAGAGAGGAATGATAATTCACACCATTCAGGATCCTCTAGTTGAGTTTGCTATTAGAGTCATTGCCCATAAGTTCTATCAATCCAGTAGACTCAATAGTGTGCCATGTATTGCAGTAGATGTAGGTTATAAACTGGTGAAAAAGGATCATACTTATGATCTTGCTGAACTACAACTACAATAGATAAATGAAAACCTAACTACAATAAGAAGGACAAAGGGTGCTCAATGTAAATTTGGAGCAATTTTGGTTTGTATATTCTTTTATGTTCAGAATGAATTTCCTTCTTTTGACAAAGTGACATGGAGGAGTGATAAGACTATCATATCCCAAATAAATGAGTATATAGAACAAATGGGAGAAAATTTTGATACTCTAACGACAAGCTATTTTGAGGATTTCAAGAAATTCATGAAGCAAAGGGTGAGAATACTAGTTTCTTTAGTAGAAAAACATATTAATGATATATGTTTCTTAGTTGATATTGACTTCACCTACATTCAAGCTGCAATTCCAAGGGTGAGATGGCTAAAGCCATTTGGTTATGAAATCAATGTTGATGAAGCATCTGTAGCAATAACTGCATTATTGGCAGAAGAAACAGATAAAAGTGCTCCACACTTTGCCACATATGATGTGGTAAGATCAAAGATAAATATGGAGTTAAAGACTGCCTCCACATTAAAGAAGAAAGACAAATTGTTGAAGAAGATTAAGAAGAAATTTGGTGAAGGAATTGAGGCTGAAGTAGAAGAAGAAGAAGATGACAATGATGATGATGAAGATGAACAAGAACAAGGCCCAATGGAATTAACTCAAGGCCTAGGTGAAGACAAGGAGGAAGGTGCAGAGGAAGAAGAAGCCAAGGAAACACCAACTAGAGCTGAGTCAAAGAAAAGAAAGGCAACAGAACAACCTCCAGCTCAACGAAAACCAAAGAAATCTACCATGCCATCACCTCAAAAGTCAACAACCCGAGCTGCAACAAGGGCCTCCACTAAAAAGGCTAAAGAGGAAGCTACAAAGAAGAAACCAATCGAGGAAACACATGAAGAGCTGAGGAAAAGAAGAAGATATGTGGCTCAACTTGATACTAATGAAGAAGATCAATTTGAAAAGGTAAGCCATTTTTCAGTTGACACTTTATATAAAAAGATTGGAACTGGTGATTTAAGCAACTTAAATAAAGTTGATTTCAATAAGTTTACTAAAGAAGAACATAATAGGATAGAGGAAACAATTTATGGAATGATGGCACAATTCAAGTACACTCCTCTTGAACAAGATGGACAATTGCCAAATGAACTGTCTAAAATTGTAGAAGACAGATGGCATTTTTTGTTTGAAAATGGAGAAGGAGATGAGAGAATCAACCCTAGCAAGCGTATTGCCTGATTTGACTAAGGAACAAATAAAGAAAGCAAACAAAAGGCATAATACTAGGTTTACACCTAAGTATAGGGCATTCTTCATTCTCCAAAACAAGATGGAAGAAATTGTTCAAAGAATAATATAATCATGGAAAAACTTGTACAAAAAGATTGAAGATCTTCTTGAAGAAGAATACAAGGAAGAAGCTACTGCTCCACCAGAAGAGAGAAGAAAAAGGAGAGAAGAGAAGACAGTAGTAGAAAAGGGAGAAGAAGAAAAGAAAGAAGAAGAAAATAAAGAAGAAGAAGAGAAGAAGGAAGAAGAAAAGAAAGATGGAGAGGAGGAAGAGACACAAAAACAAGATGTAACGACAACAACTGAGCAAGAGCAACAACCAAACCAAAGTGTGCAAGACACACAATTGCCACCCTTTAGCCCTCCTCATGTACCCATCACACCTGCAAAAACTATAACTATAAAAGATGTTCTTGACACTTCTGGTCAGAACATCAATCCATTAACTGCAGAAGATCTCAAAAGAATCCTTGACCAATCTACGCAGCAAGCAAGATTGTGTACATATCTAGTATTGGTCAGTATGGATGAATTACAAAAACTAGTAGAAAGCACAGTTAGAGATAAGGTGAATCCACAAGAACCACCTTCCATCATCTCTACAGCTACTAGTGGTCAACCTCAAATGCCCACAGTTATTTCATCAGGCATAGTTGACACCACAATACAGAAGCTGAGTGCAGCTGTAGAAAAAGAAACAGAACAAACAAGATAGACTATTACATCTGATCCTACAAAACAAACACAAGGTGCACTTCCTAAGATTACCATAATTGATCAAGGTAGTAGATAGCAGGAGGAGAAAACAGAGGAAACCCCTAAAGAGCAAGAGGCAATACAAACATTGATAAATTTGAATACCTCGAGAACTTCTTCACAACAACCATTGCATATATCTGCACCAGGATCGAGTACTACAAAATTTGCAAGGGTACTTCAATATGGAGACCCTAAAGTAGATGAGGAGATAGTCATACCAGGCTATGACTCAAAAACAATAACCATTGATCAAATCAATGAGGTGCAGGAAGCGCTGAATAGGAGAAAGAGACAAGAGATACTTAGGAAGGAGTATAAACAAAAGCAAACACTACATGAGATTAAGGACATCTTTATGGATGCCTTCAGTTTGCAGTCACCAGATGAGTCAAAGCATATCATCGAGCAATTATTAGATATTGTTGACCAGGTGACAAATGAAGACCAAGAGACAAATGCAAAACTTATAGAATGGTCTGAAAGGAAATTCCAGGGAAACATAAATGAGCAAATATCAAGTCAAATTGCACTTTCCTAGGTTGAATTGGAAAAGCTAATAGACAAAGTGAAAAAGGTACTTGAGAATATATTCTCATTGTACAAAAAGTTGTGTGACTTTTCATACTTCACACAGGAGACAAGCCAAAAGATATTGAGCTTGGAGAGAAATTTAAATATTTCAAGCATGTAGCTACTAAAAGATCCAGCTCAAAGTGAGAAGCATTTTTCTTAATCACTTCACACTAAAAAAGAAATAGCCGTATTATCAGCAGATGATGCCAATATCAAGGCAAAACTGATACAGCTCCAGTCCTCCATTACCCCACATTTGGAAATACTCCATAAGGAACAAGTCTATGCAGAAACTGTTCTCAAGAAAGATCCTAATCTTTCTACTTTAGATGGACTTATTCATCTTGCTGCAGAGACTGCCATCCAACACAAGTCACTGGAAATTGCTTTGAACAATTGGGATGCAGTTCTCAGGATGATTATGGAGGTAAACAACACATTTTTGGCGAAATATGGTCTTAACCCTTAAAAATCCTTTGACATAAGTGTCAAAAAGGGGGAGATATATATCTTATTAACTAAGGGGGAGATATTATAAGATGCATGGGGGAGATGAGAGAATGGGGGAAATAAAACCAAGGAAACCAAGGGGAGCATGATATACAGATAATGGCACAAACAACCAACTCATGGGGAGTTACAATAATTTTGAGGTATATATATTGTAAGTTACACAAATTTTGATTAAAGTTTTTTTAAACCTCTGTATATACCAAGCAGATTAGTTAATGTACTCATAAGGTCAGTTAAGTGTTTTTGTCACTCATGTCAAAGGGAGAGATTGTTAACCTCATAATGGTTTTTGACACTTGAGTGCCAATACACTTAACCACTTTCTATATTGGAGCCGAGTACACCATGTATGCCGAGCCACAACATGAGCCGAGTCAGGAAAGACTTCAGGTGTTGAGTGATCTTCAGGTGCTGAGTAGCCTTCAGGTGCCGAGTGAAGATTAGGTGCCGAGTGAAGTTCAAGTGCCGAATGACTTTAGGTGCCGAGCATGATACAAGTTCCGAGTGATATTTAAGTGCCGAGTCATAGATGATGCCGAGCAATACAGAAATGCAATAGGAGCCGAGTAAGCCAGTTTGTTATTAATGCTGAGCATCTGTAATCAACAAGTGCTGAGTAACATAGAATGTACATATGAGTTTGTAACTTCATTGATTCATATGTAAACCGTTTTCATGGCCGACATATGACGAATCTCAAAGGATTAAATGATAAGATCAAATATTTTGTATTTCCTATGCAATCTACATGCAGCCAATAAGAAAAATGGAGAAGGCATGCAACCAATAAGAAAAGTGCAAGGAATGAGCGGGAAGCAAAGATTTAATATGGATTGTAGATCCATGCCTAACCCTAAGTCTTCAAATGTCTTTATAAAGAAAATGAAATCTCATTAGAAAAAGTAGTGGATGTACAAGGGTGTGGAAGGAAAACTATTTCAAAGTAAAGAGTATCAGATCTCAAAGGATCAAGATCAGAGAAAGCAGATCAAGTGCCTGTATTCAACAAACGAAGGATTGTAAGCTATCAGGTTTATTGTACCTAATACTCTCTAGCAATTGTATTAGAATGAAAACCCTATGGTGATAGGTTAGCTTAATAGCTATTTTGTAGATCCTTTAAATAGGTGATTAAATCCTTTAACAGGGTGACACTTCATGTAAAGTGTTTGTAAATCCTTTAACTAGGTCACTATTGATACAGTGTAAAGCCTTTAACAGGGCAGATCATCAGAAGTGGTCAAACATTATTACTACAGGTATCATCCCCACCCCAATTTTACCTTCTTATTTATGGAGGGTTTCTGGGTTACCAAAATCTCAAGTGTTATGTGGTGATGCTTATGTGTTTCTCATAATTGTTTGATATGTTAATATCTATGCAATCTACTTTCAATTAAAAAGTTTGAATGGTCAAAATACAGTACTTCTGATTCACCCCCCCACTCTCAAAAGCATTCTTCCTATTTGAATATTCCAACAGATCCCCACGCTAAAAAGATGTTATATTTGGGTAAATTTGAAAGAAAATGTGAGGCCAATACCCCAAAATATCCATATTATAAAAGAAAGATACTAGTTGAAAGGGGCATAAGAAATTAAGAATGTAACTCCAAAAAATTTGAGCATGATGAAAAATTGAAAGAGGAGTTTGAAGGACTCTAGTTGTTTATAAGAAGGACATCAGGAGCAAGGAATGCCCATATGTTGGAGGTGAGAGCCCAAAAGAAAGCCTTGAAAAGGATTACACCAGGTGGAGTGAGAAAGCTTATGTTTAATAATTGTTGACCAAATATTCTCAAATTTTAAATTATGAAATAGGCTAAGGAGATTACAAATGTCACTAAAGAATTAAGGTAGAACCATAGGAAGGTGTAGAGAGAGAGCCAATGTTACCCAATTGCAACTTTTAACTATAAAAATTGGTGTTGGGAAAATAACACCAACCTTTCCACTAAGTCTTTACAAAGTGAATATTAATCTTGTGTAGCATATTTAGAGGCAGAGCATATATGACCATGCCAAATATCTATCATTCTGGCTGACAGAGACAATACTAAGCTTTCATAACTCCCAATAATAAACATTCATAGTGATTCTAGAAAAATGTCTTAGGGTGTGCAAATACCATTTTTATAAAAATGCAAACCATGAACCTCAAGAAACTAGGCCATAGGAAGCCCTTGAACCATAATGAACAAAATGTTGGTTAAACAATAGGTTATCCAATAAATCAAAGTTGACCCACCAAAGCTATGGTTTGATAACATCCCAAGCATGCCAAATTATTTTGGCTATAAAGTGTATTTGATATGAATAAAAATTATCATAACAAGAAGGGTTTAAAATCTAATTCCCTTCCAAGATGAACTAAATAACATGAAGAAATGTAGTTTCTTCTAAGAATTTTCCTATTTAAACTATAACAAATGACATGAACAATCCTTTTAGAACATAAGGCTAAGCTCTACTTATGGTTAGAAAGGAGTCCCAAACCATCAAAGTCTTTTGGGGGATACCAAAATTCTTTGGTGATTCTGCGATATCCTCTAATATGATGGTCATAAAAAAATCCCTCAAAAACTTCTCTAGTTTTCTATATGAGGTCTTAAAAGGAGCCTAACATGACAAATAATAAACATGGATGACCACAAGGATTTTAGAGCACACTTGACATTTACTAACCAATTAGAGCAACTTGGAAGTCCAACAAGATGGTTTTTTCTCAACTATTGCAAGGACCACACTCAAAAGGTCTATGGAAGAGCCCTGGAGGGAAAAGGGAATTCCCCAAAAATGAAATATCTCCCCATGGATAGTCTATTTTTATACATATTGGAGCATCAAAGGAAGATCCAAATGAAATATTACTTGTAGTGTTGAGCTTTATGATACTAAATAGAACAAATAGAAGGAAAAAAAAGAGTGTCAAGGTACTTGAGGGATTTCCACGATGTTTTTCACCACTTCAATAAAAGTGAGAAAAGAGTCATTAAAAAAATGACCATCAACTAGTTGAGAAGGTGATTCGGGCAATGAAATGGCTTTGACCCATTTCATGAAGATAAAGTTTGCAAATAAATACCCAAAGCCTTCGATAACCAAAACATATAAAGGGGCCAAAAAAACCTTGACAAATAGATTAGAAAAGCCCAAAAGTTGAAGTTATATGCTAAGGCATCCGCAAAAAACATTTTTATACGCTAGATAAAATAAGGATTGAATCCAAGAGCACCCAATGTGGCCAAGAATAATGGCCATTCAGTGTATTTTTTGTCTAAGAAAAAATAATTGTATGGAAGATGACTCTGTTAAGAAAAAAGGTCCCACTATAGTCCTTCTCAAAAAAATAAGTTATCTAGAAAAAATTTAGTTAAAACTATATATAATGAAACAAATTTTACCAATTAAATATTTTAGCTAAAACAAGTGATGGATTTTTGGGGCCAAGGCTTTAGAAATGATCTAGATGAGGTGATAAGTATAGAGTGATGGGCCATCGATTGCAAGTATCTTTAGGATCACCCACCTTATGTATGAATGTGATATTTCCTTTTTTAATAAGTTGTTCCAAAGGTTGGTTGTGATAGGCACAACACTAAGAAAATCTTGAAGGCTCTATCTCATTCAAGATAAACCTTTTGAGAAATAAAAAATTTCTCATAAAGACAAACATTGCTTGGAAAATTTTTAGTAGCTCAAAGAGCACCACATGACCACCCTTGATTCTTTTGATACCAAGTGAGGAATGGTAAGCATTAAGATCCATAAATAACTCTTCAAAAGAATCCCCACCTTGAGTTAGTAATGTCCGACCTTGGTTTGGGCACCGTAATGACTATCCATGGAAAATATGAGAAGCCCTAGCTTCAATGCTCAGAGAGAAATGGTTCATGATTGAATTCTCCATGGCATGGTGGAGATCCAAGGTCATAACCCCATAGGATCATCAATGACACATAGCCAATTAGTGACCATAAATTTGAAAGAAAAGAGAAGTGCATTGGTTAGCATGATTACACCAATAAATCCAACCAAACTACTAAGTCAAAAAAAACTTGAGGTTCCAAAATCATCGAATGTGGGCCATTATAGGTAGGTGATAAAAAATGAGGTATTGAAAATGAATTGGCTCTTAGGCATCCAAATACAACCCACTTTCCAATCAATGCTATACATGTGGCCTAGAAAGGTGACCTCAAAGAGACGTAAAATTGGTAGATCTTGAACAACTTGATGATGATGATAGTTAGTATTGTGATCCTAAACAATCCCAATTTATTTTATCTATAAACCTATTCCTTAACCATCCATCAAAAGAGAATTTATTTTTCTTTGTCAAAGGCCACCTCAAGCATATTAAGGCCATTGCACAATAACCGAGTAGTAGGTGATATCGAATCCATAATTCACTATGAAAGTGTAGATATATCCAAAAAATCATTGATATCATCCTAAAAGAACAATTATTTATGAATAGTGGGACTAGACCCATAGTTGACCAGACAAGATTGCTATCATGGCATAAGAAGGGAAGTGGCCTTTCCATGAGCCACCTTATGTTTGGAAGGAAAAGCTAGGCTAATGAGCCAAATAATATGACAACCTATAGTAAGCATGAATGAAGAATATTTTTAATTTCTTGAAGAAAATAAATATCAATACTAGGACATTTGTGTCGAGTATCTTGTATGACATACTTTCTAGCATAGAGAGACCACAATCATGATATAAAGTATTGCATGTCATCCTCATCCTCAAGAAAAGAGAAATTATTATGTGATAAAATAATTTCCTTCAAGAAGCCAGGCTAGGGAACCTTGTACTTTTTTGGAGTATAATTGTCATTCTCTTTATTCCCAAAAGGGTTGTAGGGGTGATGGAAAGTGTTTGGATAAGAAGTGAGATTCAAGGTCGGTTGAGGGGTTCAAACAAGTAGCAGACAAACAAAGCCACCCAATATTCATAACAATGACAACCTTCTAAACATTCTCAAAAAGGTTTGAAACTTGCAACACAAGTTACAGTTGTTGTGTAGCTAAACATATTGGTATTAGTGGTAGATGAGGAACCATTCCTCTTGTGGGACATTGTTGTCTATTTTTTCTCTATTTTTGGGGCCTTTGAAGCATGTAGATATTTTGACCACTTAGGTAAGGTTTTAACCTATAGAGTGGCAAAGGAAAACAATCTAATGTTTTGAGTTCTATTTCAAGTCCCGTGAGCATTAAAAATTGACATGCATATTTTTCCCTACAAAATTTAACCTCATTTGGCTTATAAAATTTTAATAATCAAATACAATTTAGGGGATGCAAACTAGAGCTTAATTATAATAAATTCATGATACAATGTATTGCATGTCATCCTCATCCTCAAGAAAGGAGAAATTATTATGTGATACAATAAATTTCTTGTAAAATCCAAGCTAGGGAATCTTGTACTTTTTTGGTGTATAATTCCCATTCTCTTCAATCCCATAAGGGTTGCAAGAGTGATGGAGAGTTTTTGGATAAGAGCTGAGATTCAAGGTTGGTTAAGGGGTTCAAATCAATAGTAAATAAACAAAGCTGCCCTATATTCATAAGAGTGACAACCTTCTTAACTTTCTCGAAAAGGTTTGAAACTTGCAACATGACTTACTATTATTGTGTAGCTAAATCTTGGGGCTTATTGGTATTAGTGGAGGATGAGGAACACTTCATCTTGTGGGTTATGTTTGTCTACTTTTTCTCTATTTTTGGTGCCTTTGAAGCATGTAGAGATTTTGAATCCTCAGGTAAGGTTTTAACCTACAAAGTGGCAAAGGACAATCCCTAGTTTTGTGCTCAAAGGATTGCCACTGAAAACATGTTCATTTTTTTAACAATCTAATGATTTGGGTTCCATTTTTAAGTTGCATGAGTAATACCATCAAATACAATCCCAACCATTTAAATATAAATCAAATAAAAGATGGTCATTAAAAATTAGTGATATAGCCCAAAGTATTTTGTAGTTATATAATTTTATTGGTGAATTAATTTTATTTTATTTTCAAAATTATAAAATACAAAAAGCTCTTATGCAATTAAGTACCAAATGTTGTCGATATTTAACTTGGTAACTAAAAATATTGCTCTACAAATACAATTATTGTTGTGAACTCAACAAAATTGTGACACAAGGAGTGGTCGGGAATTAAATTTTTTGGGCTTACCCAACTAGGGTAATCTTTAGTGGCTAATATTCGCCAATTGGCTAATTTTATAAATTTTTGGCTAGTAATTTGGCTAATATTTTAATATTTAATGCAACCTAAATCACCAAATTTTTATAAAATTTAGTTCAAAAATATTTAAAATCACTAAATAATTTATTTTATTAAAAAATTTAAACTCAAAGATTCACCATAATATTTGATGCAGGATTAGATTTGATTCACCTAAATATTATATATTTTTAGAGAAATTAAAATTAATTCACCAATAATTATCTTAATTATTAGTTACTTTAGGGATATATCACTAGTATTTAGTTTTCACTATTGATTTAAAATATACTGTAATGATCCTCATAATATTCCATGAGGTAAAAAAGTGTTCAAATTTGATTTGTAATATTCCATGGTGATTAATGAACTTCCTCTTATTCTTGAGGTTTGCCAATAATTTCTACACAAAACCAAAACAATCACCAATATAAATAATATTTAAAATACAAAAATTGAGAGATTCGATGATAGCAATATTTTATTTTTTAAAATAATAAAAGATTTGCCAATATTTTATATCTTTTTTTGGAGGGGGGTTTCTTAAAGTTTACCCTGTACCCAACCCACCAAAGAACTCAATTGTTGGAGATTTTAGAGGCTGAGCTCCCCCTCCACCCAAAAAGGTTGAATCAGAATATGAGTTGGTAAAGTCGAGGAGAACTAGGAAGTTAGAAAAGGTTTTTTGTAGAGCTAGTATCATGAGAAGTAAGCTATGATTATTTCATATGACGTCCAATACTCTAACATTTGATTTAGGAGACAATCATATCTCCTTGGGATGATAATACCATCAACCTAAAAATGCTAGACCCAAAATGCTTCTATCTCACAACAATTAGTTCAATCCTCTAGAAATTTTGGTGGAGGGTTCTATAAAAAAGGCCTCAAATTTTAATAAATACACCTCTTTCCAAAACCCTAGGAGGATTGACTTAAAAAATCCTCCATCAAAGGGGTCCTCTAATAGCCTTAGGGTTTTCAAGACTTTTTGAAGGAATCAGAAGCAAGCACAACTCAATCCTATAAAGGCTTTCATCAATTTGTTGTAACCTATGCAAAACCCAAAATCCTCAAAAGATCCAATTATAATCAATATGAAAAAATAGAGAGGGACTAAAGTAAATTGCAAAATTCATGGTCTTCTTTCTCTTTGGTAGGTGAAAGAGGCCCAAATAGAAGAAATTGCTAAGTGGTTCCAAAAATCTTTCAATGGTAAGATAGGTATCGCTATCCTTTTCAATAATTTCTTATTTATTCATAGTTTGGATCCATCCATTAGGGATGATTTTCTTATAGGAAAATTCCCAAAGTTTAGAGGGCACAAGTTTCATTTTTAAGAATGGTTTCCTAATGTTAATTCTAGAAAAACATAGAAAATAAAAGTTATTAGGATGCAATTTCCTAATTTACAAGTAGAATTAATACAAAGTGTGATGTTAAAAGATATCGTTAATAGATAAGCAAATTTGTAAAAGTAGAAGATCTTGTTTTGGCATACTCTGATGTCATAATCATAGTTAATATGGATATCAATATCAAAACCCTCAAAACTATCAACTTAAACATTAAAGAGGAATCCTTTATAATCTATTTAATTAGTGAATACAAAAGCCAATGCATGTAAATTATGTGTGATGAATTCATTAGCTAACCACTTTCACACTAAAACATTCAATACAAGAGAAAGAGGGGATTCTAAACATAACTCTCAATACAACCTAAGTTAGATTAGCAAACACAAGTAAGATGAAGTGATGCTAATGATAAACCCAACTTATATCAAGGAATAATGCAAGAAATTTCTCTTTCATGCAATCTTAATTAACTTTAAGATGTGCAATGTGAATTGAACCAAATTATTTCATGACAAGAGTAAAATAGATCTAGGTTCTATATGTATGTAATCAACCTAATTAAGATATAGACGTAGGTCTATATTAGGAGATAAAATAAAGGTTGGGAAAATTACTTTTAAATATGCAATAGAAGATGTTTTTACACTGTGAAAACTATAGATCTACAACTATGACTATGACTTTAACTATGGTTCTACAATAAGGACACAAACCTAGAAAAAGGCCTTCAATTACAAGTCAACCAAAAGAAAACCTACTAGCAAGTTTATGGAAAGTTGGACATGTTCTTGGGGTACTATAAAAATATCCTCCTACATTCTTCAAAAAGGCCTTGACAAGTAATTTTTAGATCCAAAGTCATGATTTTGATACCTTGCTCATGCACACAAGAAAAATTGATTTTGTCTGTTGGGGGAAGGATTGCCTTGGTCAAGCCTTATATTGAGGAATTAACCTTCAAATGAAATGAAATGTAATGCACATAAGGAAGCAAGACAAATTTAAATATCCACCTTTCTTGATAAAACCCTTGTCAATAAGGATTTTGCAATACTTGAATGTTGAATCTTTAATGAAGGATGTAGGAAATATCCACATATACAATGAATCTACCAAAACCAAATCGTGGATCCATATATTTAAATATGAACCAAAGAAGAAGAAGATGAATGTTACAATACATAGCTCTTCCCTTAATGGCCAACAAAACACTAGATCTTGAAGCCAAAATGTTCATAAAGGATCCTTGAATCGTGAGAAGAGCTTATGAATTTCCTTGAGAAATATTTTAATGCTTGAAATTATATGCAATTACTTAGGTATTCTTGTGATTTTATTGTGATTTGAAAATGAGGTGGTTAGGGTTCCTGTATACTAGTTTTGGGGTGCATAAAACAAACAAGTTGATGGGGTCACCTAATTCCCAAATTTGAATCCCTAAGATGAAACTGGCCTTGATACACAAAATGTTCAGAGTAAAGGTCAAATTTGGTTGACCTATACTAGTATAGGTAGATATAATTCAACTTATATTAGGGTTATCCTATTGAGGAGTAACCCCAAGGTATTCAAAACTACACAAATAAAAATGGAAGAAAAGGAACTGAGTGGAAAAAGGCCGATTGAGCACAAATCCATTCATGGTCATCACAATCACTAAAAGGAAGGAGCTACAGGGTCTTAAATGATGGTTTCTTCTATTTTAAGATGGTACATTTTTTGGACTTGATTAGTCACGTTGGCATGATTGATCAATGAGATGGTGATGATTGAATTGTTGCATCATGAGGACTTAAGTATTGAGTAAACATTGAAGTGCTATCATTGATTGGAAACTAGTTAAAAATAAATTTAAGCATTGCAAGGAAGTGCAACCACTAGTAGACTAACATATCGGTCACAACAAGGAATATGATATAGACAAACCTATGACCAACATACAAACATAGAAGTTAGTTGGTCATAATTGAGTCACTATTGATGTGACATGACTATGGGATAGTCCGATAGAGATGTGGCATAAGTGTAGAGAGAAGTGATGAAAGTGACAAAAGAAAGAAAGGACACAAGTCTAGATGTAGACTTATAGGAAGAAAGATAGGCCTATGTGTATAGGCACCTATGTATAGGGAGTCATGGGTATTTTGTGACTATGCTTACTTATGTATTTCACATTTTGAATACATGGTTTGAGCAGGATAATTTTAGGGTTTGGTCACCTAGATTAGATGAGTGGATTTAAGGGAGGTCAAACATAATTTTGAAGTGGTTTTTGTTGTTAATTTGGTGCTTGAAAATCTGTGGGAGACAAAGAGAAAAAATGAAGAATAGTGAGCCAACAACAAACTAGCGGTCAAGCAGTAAAAGAGGTAGTGAACAAAGAGTGTTCCTTGAGTAAAGTTAGAGCAAAGGAAGGAGATCATAGTATCTTTGTTAGTTATAATAGTATATCTATAAGGAATGGTGTTCCATACTCTTAGATCTAATCTTTAGTTTACTTTCTTACCGTTGCAACTATTGTAATCCTCTAATAGGGAAGAATTTTAAGAAGCCTTTGAAATCCTATAACAAGGTATCTCTTAGAGAGGGATCAAAATTATTTAACAAGGTAGTATTAGCAGGATTTTGTAATCCTAATAGATAATATTCATTCCTAATAGGATGAGTTCTCAAAAGGAACAAATGTAATCCTTTAACATGGAACCTTTTACTTGCAAGGAAAGGATAGTGGGTATATTACTTTGATAGTGATTTTCATCATCAAATTGGGGGTTTCCATGTAAAAATATATGTTTCATTGATGTATGCTTTCTTATGTGATCTCTTATAGTTTTACTGTATTGAGTTCATTATTTTCTTACTCATTAAGGATTGGTAAAAAGATTTGTGAGAATTTTTTTGTTATAACTATTAGAAAACTTCGTATAGATCCACCCCCCTCTTAGTACTAGTTGGGATCAAGAATTGTTATTAGAGATCAGACCGTAGTAGTAAAAAGCCCAAAAAATTGAGGGAAGATCAAATGAAAACCACAAGACTTTAGAGACAACAAAACGATGCTCTAGACATTATTGAAGACTTGAAGGATAAGTGGAGAGAATCTCTAGAAAAGAGAATGAAACATATGATGAAGTTAGATGAAAGTCAAGGAATAATAGAGAAGCTAGAAGATTAGAGTAGATCAGAAGAATATGAGGAAGTAATATTTGAACTCATTACTGACAATGAGAAGTTGACAAGAAGGATCAAGATAATGTAAAAGGAACAAGAACTTGTAGTAGTAAGAATGAGTGATGCACAAGATGAGAAAGGAAATGCTATCCTTAAAAGAGACTAAGCCTATGAATAACTAAGTGTTTGAAATGGAAAGGAGTACCTAAGAGGGGAGGGGTGAATTAGTTACTACAAAAAAAAATCCAAAGTCCCTTTTAAGATGTCAACACAATATAATACCAATTCCTACTGTAACTCAATTAACATTGAATATTTTGATGTAACTCGGTTAACATTGAATACATTATTGTCACTCAGTTAGCACAGAGATAGTTAGATCTTAAGATATTAATGTGATTAACCTTTATTAACTTATTTACAGAAACATAAAGGAAATAACATGAACAAAAGATACACCAAGATTTAACGTAGAAAACAAATTTGGGAAAACCACCAATTGCAACTAGTTACTATTTTTCATTCTTCTAAAGTGAGCCCTATTAGGAGCCAAGCCTGTTAAAGGCTACAAAACACACTGCTAGGTGTGACCTTGTTAGAGGATTTAATTTACCCTATTAGGAGTGGCCTTGTTAGAGGTCTTCAGACACTTCAATGTAGAAATGTCACCTTGTTAGAGGATTTGCTGAATAGCTATTAGGATAACTCTATTAGGAGATTTTATTCACTACTACAATTATTAGAGAGTAAAAATGACTTGACTTGATTGATGATGCAACTGTCTTTTCTAATGTAGATCTCAGTTCTGGCTTGATTACTTGATCCTCCTTGATTAGAATGTTCTTTGTAGCTTGGTCAACTTGGATGCTTTTCCCTTTATAGATATCCTTCAAATTCACTTCCTTAATTCATCTTTTTCTATTCCACACTTCAATCCTCTACTTGACCTTTCATATATATGATTCACCTAGTCAAGTTGGCTTGAATACTCTTTTAATCAAACAATTATCATCCCTTAAGTCGACTTATATTAATGAATAAATTTATCAAACTTAATATGCTGATAGTCAACTAATACATAATTTTAGACTCAATCAACGCAGAGGATCCCTTACCTTTCCAAGATGATAAGGGGATATTGTTGGAAGAATATCTCTTTCCCATGCTTCCATCCACATTACATTTCAAAATGTTGCTACTCACGCTGAAGCGGCCCTTCCTTCTATTATGCTCCTTGATACCATGTTTGAAGGTGTTCTACTTGCAACCACCAGTATGGGGAAGACTTATGCCCCTATTGTTATGCTTGGTGGTGGTTTTGGGCTATCTCAGATGTTGTTAGGGTTTTTCTAGATGACCTTCTCAGGGTCTCTGATTACTAGGGGGAGTTTTGCAATTTCTCATGTGAACGTGGTTGCTTTTGAGGTAGGTATCTATGGTCCTACCTCTGTTGGGAGAGGGAGATCTTGTCCTATGGTATTACTTGTCTCTGTAAGTAGTCCCATTGTGGTTAATCTTGATTCAGAGATTATTGATGAGATCTTCAAAATGTGGAGGATTTCTCTTCTACTGCTGCTATTATTTGTTTTAGGGGTTTTTGGCCCTCTCTTTTTGATTTACATGCTTGAATTTCCAAACATTGGGAACCCATCATAACAGATTCACCTTAGATTTACCCTATGACAAGGGATTTTTATTTATTGTGAAACTTGAAAATGCTATAGATAGGAACACCATTTTGTGTAACTTCTATTTCTCTTGGGAGGAGCAGTTTCCCCTCATGGCCAAACCCTAGGGGTTTGATCCTCTTATTGAATCCTTTAATAAAATACCCTTATGGGTAAGATTGTCAAATCTTTCTCTTCATCTTTGGTTGGATTCAATCTTGGAGTCTATGAGGGAGGCCATTGCAGATTTCTAGATGGTTGACACAGATTCTTCTGATACTTTTAAGACAATGTATGCTTGTATTCTTGTGGAGGTGGATGTTTTTAAGGGTCTCCCTAAACAGATTACTCTAGCTTCTACAAATGGTTCTTGGACACAAAATCTTGATTATGAGGGTATTCCTTTTAGATGTAGGAAATGTCACAAGACTAGCCATCTTGATGTGTGATGTTCCTCTAATAAGGTTAGATCAAAGAAATCACCTTCTTGGTGGTTGGGGGTTTCAGACCATCATTATACGATTCAAAAAGTTTCCAAGGAAGGGCATGTGGTGGATTGCTCAACTCAAATTGATCATTCTTTGGAAGTTGCTACTGCTGCAATCTTGGATGTTATGGATGTTGTTTGTAAGGTGGCTTTGGTTCAGAATATTAAGGCTACCCCTTCTTTTGCTATTGTCCCTATCCAAAACATTGTTGGTGGCACTGATTCAACTCCTATTGTTGTGGGTAGTTCTCCTGGGAGGGCTTTGGGGGATAGTTGTGGTGCTACCCCTTCCCCTTCTATAGTTACTGATGTTGTATGCCCTTTAGTGGGTTCCTTGGATTAGCAGATGATTGCTAAAAAGGTGGAGGATGGATGGACATCAGTTAAAGTAAAAGAAGTCATTTCCTCCAAACCTTCATTTGATATGTCTTTATGTTCTCAGAAGATTGGGCCAAAATGATCTTACTAGTCCTTTGTTTTGTTTAGTTGGGTTGGGCTTTTTTCCTCCTTATAGGAACTATGGTGAGTTCCTCTAGTTTGTTGGGTGGTGTTCCATAGTTTTTTTAAGATCTTTCATTTCTATATCTTTCATTTCTCTTTGTACAAGGTTTTGGGTCCTTTTAAAACCTATTTTTACTTAATCAAAACATAGAGGATCCCTTTGTTAACTAACCCAACTTAGTTAGAATAGGAGTTCTAATGTTAACCAACCCAACTTGGTCAATAATGATTTCATGTTATCTTCCCTTTTTTAAACGACTGAACTTAGTCAATAATGTCTCTAAACTTGGTTATAACTAAATGCTCAACATATATAGGAAACTACCTTTGATGCTCGAGTGAGCTTGGCTATCACTGATTTCTCGGTAAAGACTTGAAATTTTTTGTAACATCAAAGACAACATACAATTGAATAATTGTTTTCAACAATCTCCCTCTTTGGAATTGATGGAAACACAACATGCACTACTACATTTGGGCCCAAATTGCAATGAAATGCCGTTGTAATTATGACAGCAACTCATTGCCCGACTGACATCAGTCAGAATTAGCTCCCGTTGGATGAGCATCACACTTTTGCTATCGTAAGTTGTGACAAAAAGGGTTACCATCGCAATTACGACAACCACATGTGTCATAAATTGGACTACCATTTTGGAAAACCATTCATTTTTATCGTAATAATTGCGAAGAAAATATGTAGACAACATCATCGCAATTGTGAGTTCTATGTGACAAAAATGCTATAGGCCCCATGGTAAGCTGTCTGAACTATCCATTGTAATTGGGATGGTCATGTGGTAGGAATGTGACAGGATTGACAACCATACGTCTTAATTGTGACAGGGTGCTATATTAATAAAAAAACTAGCAACAAATGTTAAACAACTATGATGCAATCATAGGTTAATATTGAGCTTCACTTGGTTTCAAGAATAATTTAATATTCTCTACTAATCAAGGCCAACCACGTGAAGGTGGAAGCTCATTTGGCCCCACCCCCCCAAATATCTAAATTCCCCGTTAACATCTAAAATCTTTAAAAAATGATCAATGGTTAAAGTACATAAAAGGGTTCTAGACCTACACAAATGACATCATTTTCCCATATTTTGGTGCATGTCATTTTTACATTGCATCCAAAATAAGATTCAGCCATTCTGAATCAAGAATGCACATGCAACTGCATTTTGTATGCATGGGCAATAGAAGGATCTAAAAAAACCCAACACGTTTACATTTACTTAATAGGTCTATGCAAACCTCTAACAAAAATGCAAACTTGTTGGGTTTTTTTTAGCTCCACGTGATGTTGTATGCATATTGAACCACGACATCCTTCTGTATTGCCTAAAACCAATAGATTCACATAGTTTGTTGTCATACAATCATAGGTTAATGTTGAATTTCACTTAGTTTTGAGAATAGTTTAATATTCTCTACTAAGTAGGGTCAACAATGTGAAGGTGGAAGCTCATTTAGCTCCCCCCCTCCCCCTTCCCCCCACCCCCAACATCTAAATTCCCCATTAACATCTAAAAGATTTAAGAAATGATCAATCTTAAAGTACAAAAAAGGTTCCAGACCAGCAAAAGTGACATCATTTTTCCATCTTCTCATGCATGTCATTTTTCCATCTTACCCAAAATAAGATTCTGCTACTCTGAATCAAGAATGCACCTGTAACTATGTTCAAATGCATGGAAAATAGGTGGAGTTGATAAAACACAACATGATTACATTTATTTAATAGGTCTATTAAGTTTTTAAAATTATAGACCATCATCATGAACAATGTTCATGATGGTCTATAACTTAAAATACCTAATTAAAGACCTCTAATAAAAATGCAAACCTATTGTATTTTTTAGCTCTACCTGATGTAGTATGCATATGAATTGACATTGCATATTGAACTATGACATCCTTCTACATTGCCTGAAACCAAGAGTTTCACAATTAGTTGTCATACAATCATAGGCTATTATTCAGCTTCACTTGGTCTTGAGAATAGTTTAATAATCTCTACTAATCAAGGCCAACCACGTGAAGGTAGAAGCTCATTTGCCTCCCCCCCCCCTCTCCCAACATCTAAATTCCCCATTAACATCTAAACTATTTAATAAAGGATCAATTTTTAAAGTACTTGGAATGCCCTCATCACCTCTTTCTACTCTCAGGGGAAGCCCATCTTCATTGCTCACAAGCACTTCATCACACGAGTACATCTAGGAATGTCCTCATCACCTCTTGCATAAAATGAATTCAATATTAGAAAATACCCCCTAAGAAATAATAGTTCAAGTGAAATAAAAACATGAAAAATGAGAGAGAAAAAGAGGAATCTACTTACTAGTAAGCGTTACCATCACATCTGTGGCCATGCAACCTATTGAGTGAGTTTTATCATTTTTGTGTTGTGCCAAGATCTCTCTATTTATATACATATATACATACATATACACATATATACATATACATATGTATATACATACATACATATACAAAGATCTCAAGGGCATGACAATGAGATGTAGAGATCACAAGGGTACAACAATAGAATGCATTGATCACAAGGGCACATACATACATACATATATACATATATAGATACACATTCATACATACATACATATATACATACATATATACATATATACATACATAAATACATGTATGTATGTATGTATATATATATATATATATATACAAAGAGATCTTTTTTAAGGTGCTAAGTGACTTACCTCAAGATCTTCCACAAAAATAATGCAAATTAGAAAAAATGGGTAGAGTTCACAAGAAATTTTACAAAAACATATCATAGTAGATATTTTTAGAAAAAAAAAGCCATAACCTAATTAAATGTGTCTAGTTGTTGATTAGCTGGGTTGATATATATGTATATTTAACTAGGTTATGGCTTCTACAAGGGAATGAGCCTCGTGATTATGGCATTTACACATAAGTAAAACTTGCTTCAACTCCTTGCACTCAACTCTTCACTGAATTTATTCTTCCAATAGTGAGAATAGCTATTGCAAATTCCTAGGAGCCAAGGGACCCTAAACCTATGGTACATTTTTTGGAGACATGGGATAAGTAACTACCGACTTAAATGCTTCATAACATTTTGGATCATATAGTGATGCACAAATTAACAAAAATAGTAGATACTTGGGATGTAAAGATCAAAAGGGCATGAAAAAATATTCCTATAGAACTGTCATCATAATAGGTACAATAAAATGAATGCGATGTAGAGATTAGAATGGCATGACAACGAGATGTAGAGATCATAAGGGCAAGACAACAAAATGCAACGATCACAAGGGAACGATAACAAAATCCTAGATATTCACATGATATATACATATATACATACATACATCCATATGCATGCATACACACATATACATGTATGTATGTATGTTTGTATATAGAGAGATATTTTTAAAGGTGCTTATTAAATCTTAGTGCAATAGAAAAATTGATCTAGCTACATACATATTCTAGAATCCAAATAATAAAACAATGAAACTCACTCAACATGTGCAAAGTGCCTTAGCTCAAGATCCTACTAAAAAAAATGTCAATTGTTCCTTTTATTGTACCTAATCTAATGAGAATTCTATAGGAATTTGTAATCAACCTAGGTAATCAACAACTAGACCCATTTAACTGGGTTATGGATTTTATAAGGGAATGAGCCTCGTAATTATGACATTTACATACATAGAAGCAAAACTTGCTTCTTCAACTCCTTACTCTCAACTCTTCATTGAAGTTATTCTTCTAGTAGTGAGAATATCTGCTACAAATTCCTAGGAGCCAAGGGACCCTAAACCCATGCTATGTTTTATAGAGACATGGGAGAAGTTACTACTGACTTTAGTACTTCATTACATTTTGGATCATATAGTGATGCCCAAATTAACAATGATAGTAGATACTTGGGATCCTCGTAGGGAGAGGGTGCCAATAAATTCATGGTTACATCCTTGGCTTCCATTGTTGGGCTAAAATATGGATCCTTTATATCCAACCATTCATTATAAATTGGGGAATGTGCTTCATGCCTAGCACTCAAGCGATGCATCTGCAAATGCAATTTTATCACCTTGGAAAACTGTATTTGATCCTGCTAACTAGGAACAACTGATTGTTCATTTTATTGTACCTAATGTGATGATATTTCTACAAGAATTTATAATCAACCTAGTTAATCAACAACTAGATCAAATTAATAGTAGTAGTAGATACTTGGGGTCCTCGCAGGGAGAGTGTGCCAATACATGCATGGTTACATCCTTGGCTTCTATTGTTGGGCTACCAGATGGAGCCTTTATATCAAACCATTCATTATAAATTGGGGAATGCACTTCATTCCTGGCATTCAAGGCATGCATCTACATATGCAATTTTATCACCTTGGAAAATTGTATTTGATCCTAGCTGGGAACAACAGATTGTTCATTTTATTGTACCTAATCTGATGACAATTCTACAAGAATTTGTAATCAAACCAACTAATCAACAACTAAACCAAATTAACAACAACCTTAGATACTTGGGATCCTCACAAGGAGATCATGCCAATACATGCATGGTTACATCCTTCACTTCCATTGTTCGGCCAGCATATGGAGCCTTTATATCCAACCATTCCTTATAAATTGGAGAATGCACTTCATGCTTTTCATTCAAGTGATGCATCTGCATATGGAATTTTATCACCTTGGAAAACTATATTTGATCCTGCTACCTAGGAATAACAAATTTTATATTTTATTGTACCTAATCTAATGATAGTTCTACAGGAATTTGTAATCAACTTAGCTAATCAACAACTAGACCAATTTAACTAGGTTATGACTTGAGCATGCACTATTCCCATTTATCATATGGTTGCAATGTTGGAGGCAATTTTTTTTATTTGTGCAGGATATGGAGGAAGAGCACTGGTGTTGGAAAACATTAAAATTTAATATTGCAAAGTCATCTTGAGGAACTTGTGTATGCTCTTGGAAAATATGTCATTGAAAATGTTCATCATGACCTCTTTTTATTCTACATGTTTTTGCATGGAGCCTTCACACACCTAGTGCTCACAAATGTCTACTTAAGAATGTATGTAAACCTGCAATGCACTGCTATGTGGTGAAATATTTTGAAAATCATATAATCCTTCATCACACAAGGTCTTTCACTTGGTGTGCTCATTCATTAAGTTAAGTACCCAAGTTTTCATTCCAAACCATGATTTATCTATTTTGGGCTGAAGAACTGGTACAACAATCTAAAAAAGAGTACCTAAGAAGAGATGGATCTCACATTCATTCATTAATAAAATATAGAATTTATTCATTATCACATGAAGTAAAAAACACATAACATTCAATATTATATGAAATAAGGTATTTAAACATGCCTCAACCAATTATGATTTAATTGGATCACCTACCTGATTAGTTTGGAATTTTGTTCTCACAAAAAATCATAAAATGTAAGAACAACTATACCAAAAAGAGTGTAAAAAGATGATTATCGTGCACCAATCTTTTTTTTTTTTTGGCTCTTTTGGCACAATTATTCTTACAATTTTTTGGCTCAATTTGCAATTGGTTAGTATGTATTTTGAAAAATTATTGTTGGACTACGAGTTAGGAAAAAGAGAAATATCAAACTAGAAAAAGATGTACATAAATACAATTAAATTTTAAACTTCAATTTTATAAACTTACAAAGAGAACCATATAATTATAAGAAACTATTGTGGTTTTTACTATTTGAAAATTATAGTTACAAGTGATAAAGTTATATATCTTTAATTTAGAGAGTGCAAATCACACACACACACAAACACACACACACACACACACACACACACACACACACACACACACACACACACACACACACACACACACACACGGTTAAGTTCTACCTAACTATGTCCAAGGCATTTTCACACTGGACGCATACTCTACCTACCAGGCTGCCTACATACCTGTATCCATAGGATCAAGACCCTTAAACTATTCACTCTAATGAATATATAGTTCTGGTTTCTAATTGTTTTGATATAGATTTATTCTTATAACTAGTAGTTAGCTTTACTCACCTAATACAACTCTTTGCCATCATACACCCACTCGGGTAAATCATGTGGTTTTTTATAATTACAATACTGTAATACCCTTGTGCAACCTTTGTGTTGTATTTTATAATTAATGTAAGGTTAACCTATTTACGTCCTAACTCACTCCTTTTATAGTTATGTTTAAAAGCTCATGACAGTAATCAATGGGTCTAAATAGACCAGTTAAGTTAATGCTGAAACATAGAGCTTAGCCTTCTATTTTGAAAAGCTAGGTACACTAGGTACATATAATGTCTTAAAATATAAGCCTCATGGGTTAACATATAATGTCTTAAAATAGTTAAGTGCTACCTAACTATGTCCATGGCATCTGTACACTGGAGGCATACTCTACCTACTAGGCTGCCTACATACCGTTATCCACAAGATCAAGACCCTTGAACTACTCACTCTAACGAATATTTAGTTCTACTTTCTAATTTTTTTGATGTAGTTGTATTCCTATAACCACTGGTGAATTTTACTTACCTAATACATCTCTTCTCCATCATACACCCACTCAATCATATCAGGCAGTTTTTTATAATTACAATACTATAATACCCTTGTGCAACCTTTGTGTTGTAGTTTAAAGTTAATGTAAGGTTAAACTATATATGTCCTAACTTACTCCTTATATAGTTATGCTTAAAATATTGTGACAATATCCATGGCCATGCCACCTATTGAGCGAGTTTTATTTTTTTTATGTTGTGCCAAGATCTCTTTGTTTATACACACACACACACACACACACACACACACACACACGCACACACACACACACACACACACACACACACACACACACACACACACACACACACATGTATATATGTATACAGATACATACATACATACATATACAAAGATCACAAGGGCATGGAAATGAGATGCAAAGATCACAAGGGCATGACAACAAAATGTAGTGATCACAAGGACATGACAACAAAATCCTAGATTTGCATTGTTCTCCATAATCCAAAAGATCTCTCCCTACACACACACACACATATACATATACATACATACATACATACATACATACATACATAGATACATACATATATATACACAACATACATACATACATACATGCACACATACATACATACATACATACATACATACATACATACATACATCTATATATGCAATTTTATCACCTTGGAAAACTGTATTTGATCCTGCTAGCTGGGAACAATTGATTGTTCGTTTTATCATACCTAATCTGATGATAGTTTTATAAGAATTTGTAATCAACCCAACTAATCAACAACTAGACCAATTTAAGTAGGTTATGGCTTGTTTCTTTCTAAAAATATCTCCTATGATATGTTTTTCTAAAATTTCTTGCCCATTTTTCCTAGTCTACATTATTTTTGTGCAGGATCTTGAGCTAAGTCACTTAGTACGGGTTGAGTGAGTTTTATTGTTTGATTATTTGGATTCTAGAATATGGGTTTTGTTTTATCATTGGCTTTGTTCAAGTCTTCATTTTAGTGAAGTAACAAAGTGGTTTTTAGGGTGGAAAGGACTATATAATGAAGAGGAAACTTGAAAAATTGAATGTTGAAATGTTGAAATGAAACTTATCAAGGATCAAACACCTATGGACAAGTTACAACACAATGTGAAGTTGATCTTAGATATAAACGAAAAAAAGAAAATGCAACATAAATCATTCCCCATTTATTTTGACTCTGGAGAGCTGTATGTGAAAGAAGGTGCAGAGCTCCAAATGAGGGTGGAGAACTCTAAACATTGGTTGATATTTCATTTCCATGCCCTTGTGATCACCGTATTTTTTTGCCATGCCCTTATGATCTCTACGTTTCATTGCCATGCCCTTGGTGGAGATTAGTGGAGATCTACGATTTTATTGCAATGCCCTTGTGATCTTAGCATTTTGTTGTTGTGCCACTATGATCTCCATGCCCTTGCTCTACGATTTCATTATCATGTCATGCCCTTGTGATATCTTTGTGCTTTGTAGTACTACAACATTTGGGGTCAAATTGTGATGACAATTTGTGACGGCAGTGTAATTTGTGGTGTTTGGGCCCAAATGTAGTAGTGCTTTCTCTACAATTTTCTTCAAAGGGAGAAGAGGTACCCATGTAAATGTTCTTTTCTTTTCCTTCTAAACATGCATCTCTTTATATTCCCCCCTAGTAGGTGATTAGAGAAGCTTCTCTTTATGTATATGTATGTGTATATATACATATACATATGTATATAATTACATACAACCATACATATACATAGATCACAAGGGAATGACAACAAGATGCATACATACATACATACATACATACATACATACATACATACATACATCTACATATGAAATTTTACCATCTTGAAAAATTATATTTGATCTTTACTCAATCACAAGGAGATAATATAATTCGTAAGTACAAATTTTTGCATACTTAGTTTGGTATGAATAGTTTTGATTGAATTTGTTTGAGGAGAGTGAGTCTACTCATGGTGATAATGGCTCCATGTATTGGGTCTTTAGAGGAGAGAGACTTATGAAAGATTAGATGTTTTTTATGGATATGGGATGATTCATTTGTTTAAATGGTCGATCAGGCAAGTTGCAAAAAATCAAGGTGTGAATTGCAAGTAGTTTCATTAATTTAATAAGGGAATCAACTTTGAAAGCAGGATGATCAAAATTAGTATGTCCATCCTTATGATGGATGTCTCTATCTCATAATAGAAAATTACCTTAAATGACAAGAAAAAAATTATTAAATATATGGAAAATCAGAATAACATTCACCTATAATATTTTTGAATGACAAAAATATAATTTGGTGGAAAAAGCCATTAGTTATGTGGCTCCACATTGTGGCTATTCCACTGCCCAGTAGTGGAAACTCTTCATGCTAGATATGAAGATCTTGAAATTAAAAAAGATAACTATCTAAGATCTATATTAAATATACAATCTAATTTTAAGAAAAATAATAGTCTTAAATGTATATGATAAAATAAAATAAACAAGAGTACTAGCTGTAGCTATATAATTCTAGTATTATTGATTATGTTAAACAAACTGTCCAATAAAACAAGTATGAAGTAACATAAATGGACCATTTTCTTGATCATATTATGAATTAATGTCAATGCATTTGATCATTACCTGGAGCATATTATGCACGAGATATTTACTCAATCACCAAGAGATAATATAATCGTTAAGTACACATTTTTGTATACATAGTTTGGTATGAATAAATTCGATTGAATACAATGATAATTTCTTATGTGAATTCAAGACATGAATGATGAATTTAATTTAGTACAAGTACTATGCAAGTATATATGCATGTAAATCAGTTCACATAGTGAACTAATTTACATACATACATGCACATACGCATACAATCATCATAATCAACTATCCTTGAATATGACCAAAGCTATTATATATGAACAAGAGATACATGTTTAGAAGGAAAAGAAAAGAAAATTTACATAGGCATCTCTTCTCCCCTTGAAGAAAATCACAAAGAAAGGGCATGAAGATCACAAGGGAACAACAACAAAATCCTAGATCTCCATCGATCTCCATCAATGTTCAGAGCTCTCCACCCTCATTTGTAGCTTTCCACCCTCTTTCACGTGCAACTTTCCACAATCAATCAAAAAAAATGGAGAATGATTAATGTCATTTTTTTTTTAATAATCTATAATCCACAATCCACAAGATCTCTCTGTACACATACATACATACATACATACATAGATACATACATACATATATATATATATATATATATATATATATATATATATATATATATACACACACACACACACATGCATACATACATACATGAAAACAACAATGTACTTTCTAAGAGTTTACAATTGTTCAACAAAATTAATGTTTTACAAGAAAATACATCTGAAAAATTGTTAGCTCAAAAGCAAGAACATGGTGTTGAAACAAAACAAAAAGTTCTTGACATGAGAGGTCTGCAAGCGAGGGTGTTGACCAATCTTGAAAAATTGAATGCTGAAATGAAAGCTATTGATGATCAAACACCTATGCTAGAGTTACAACACACTGTGAAGTTGGTTTTAGATAAGGTAGAGGTAGATATTCAGAAGTTTGATAATCAAAATTTAAAGCACAAGAGCAAAGGAGAAGGAGTGGTTTTAAAAAGAGATTACATGGTAGAAACAACAACTAGACAACATAAAGGATATTGTGGAAGCCACTAGATAGAATTCAGGAAAGTGTTACAGTAGGTACTATGACATTGGAATCACTTCCAAGTGTCTTTGAGAATTTAAAGTCCAAATATCAAATGCTTATAAGAGTGTTTCAAGTATTGGCATAGTCTCCCTGCAATAATCCCAAGTATCAAATGCTTATAAGAGTGTTTCAAGGTTGGGAACCACTTCAACATCCTTTGCATGGTTTAGAGGTAATTTCATTGTGATAAAGACTTTTGCAAGGGAATGAGCCTCGTGATTATGGAATTTACCTAGAAGAAGAACTTGCTTCTTCAACTCCTTACACTCAACTCTTTACCGAAGTTATTCTTCAATTCCTTGCATATGCAATTTTATCACCTTGGAAAACTGTATTTGATCCTACTAGCTAGGTACAACTAATTGTTCATTTTATTGTACCTAATTTGATGATAGTTCTATATTAATTTGTAATCAACCCAACTAATCAACAACTAGATCCATTTAACTAGTTATGTCTAGTTTCTTTCTAAAAATATTTGCTATGATACATTTTTGTAAAATTTCTTGCGAACTCTACCCATTTTTTGTGGTCTACATTATTTTTGTGAAAGATCTTGGGGTAAGTCACTTAGCACAGGTTGAGTGAGTTTTATTTTATTATTATTTGGATTCTAGAATATATGCAACTAGATCAATTTTTCTATTATGTAGCTAAGATGTGATAAGAACCTTAAGATCTCTAAATATACATGTTCAAAAGGAGATATAAAGAGATACCTATTTAGAAGGAAAATAAATCAACATTTACATACCCTTGAAGAACATCATAGAGCTAGGGCTTGGAAATGAAATTGCAAAGCAAGGGAACAATATGATAATAAAATCATAGAGCAAGGGCACAACATGGAAACAAAATTATAGAGAAAGGGAACGACACCAAAATCACAGAGCAAGGGCATGGCAATGAAACATAGAGATCACAAGGGCATGGCAACTAAATCACAGAGAAAGGGCATGATAATGAAATGTAGTGATATATCACAGGAATGAAATGCTTGAAGCACATATGCATAATCACGAGGCTCATTCCCTTGTAGAAGCCATAACCTAGTTAAATATACATACATATCAACCTTGCTAATCAACAACTAGATCCATTTAATTGGTTATGGCTTGTTTCTTTCTAAAAATATCTACTATGATGTGTATTTCTTGCAAACTTGGTCCATTTTTCATGGTATACATTATTTTTCTGCAGGATCTTGAGGTAATTCACTTAGCATGGGTTGAGAAATTTTTATTATTTTATTATTTGGATTTTGTAATATGTAGGCAACTGGATCATAGATGTAGTAAGCATCTTGAAAAAGATCTCTTTGAATATATAAAGAGATACGTGTCTAGAAGGAAATATAAAGATATACATGTTTAGAAGGAAATTGGTGCAGAGGCACCTAGAGTACATAAGGGGTTCAATAAACCTTTGGAGATCAAAAAGGCATCAGTGAACATGAAGAAATCCAATGACATCAATTGGAGTATTTTGGAGCCTATAATGACCTATAAGGTTAATCAATGTAATAACTTTACAATAAGAAGACCTAACAAGCCTTAGGACTAAAATGGGAGTCTAGGATAGAATTAAGTGTTAAAGGTTTCAAATAGGATAAATTATTCCTTTTAATAGGTTAATATTTCCATTTAAATGGTTTGGTAAAGTTTCAGCCCTTAGCAATTTCAAAAAATTCAAAAGTTACAAAGTTATAAATTTGAACTTTCAAATTATAACGGTCATGGACATTTAGGAGGGAATTAGTTTCTTTATTCTTTTAAAGCTAAATTAAACCATCCAACCAATTTGTATCAGTTGTGGTAGTTGATAGGATTTTATTAAATGTTTCCCAAGTCCATTGTATGGAAAGAGAATCCATTGTACAGACTGCTATAACAATTTGAATAAAATTCTGATTTCTTGCAAAGTTTAAAGAGTTTTTGGTATGATTCAAAGTTATTTCGGATTGGATTTCCTTGTATAAGGTTTTGATCAGTCATATTTCACCTCTTTGAATTATTTCATGTTCTAAAACCCTACTACAGTTGCTGTTCATCATTTTTGTGCTATTTAGTCTTTGGAAAATCAGATTTTAAGACATTTTTGTGTAGATTTCACACTATGAATGTAGCACTCTGATTCTCATATAATGGCATCTTATTGACATCCATTTAACATGGAAAACATATTACTAATCTTGGAAATGCAAGTTTGATGAATTTGTGTGATGATCACCATAAGAAGACTAAGAAACTAAGTGAATTTGGAGGGTAGGCTAAAGGTTAGAGAGTTTTGGCCAAACAAGGGCACTATTTTATGATGGAATGTGTATAGATATGCCATATACAAGGTTTTTCAACCTTTATTTGTTGCAAGAAACTTTGGGAAGCGTGACATTGAGGAAGCCCTAGATTTAAGGGTTTTGAGGGCACAATTTGGGGCTTTGGTACCTAGAAGCCTCTTGGAGTCAAATTGACTTCATATTTCTTTGATTTGAACAAATTTATGACACTATGCAAAGATTTGGAGCCTGGGAGTTTGAACGGTTAGTACTTCCTTTGTAATGCATGAGGATTAGGCCTTACAAATTTGAGAAATAGTGAAAGCAGTCATATATTGTCCAAAGAAACCTACCCTATCCTTTTGGTATGTTAAAGAAATCCATAAAGGGTACTCAAAAATATAATTTATTTTCCTAGTGTTTTGGAAAAAGTTGAAGAAAATTCCTTATTACTATTGCTGCTGTTAGAAGACATGTTATTAGCCCTAGTGTGAAGACTATTGAAGTTGTGGTGTCTAAACCATAGAAGAAAGTCTGAAACCTGTTCAAGTACCTTGGATTGCATATTTTGGGGCTATTGGATCACATCATAAGACTTGTTGTTGGATAATTTACCTTTTCACTTATTGAAAGCACTTTTGGTCACTAGTTTCAATTGTGTACTTGATTGAGTTTGTATTTGGGACCTTGGATCCGCCATTTTTCCCTTGCCACCTCTGCATCATATATATATATATATATATATATATATATAAATATATATATATATATAAATATATATATATATATATAAATATATATATATATATATATATATACATATATATATGTAATACATACATACCTCTTCTCTCCCTTGATAAAGGCACATAGATCACAAGGGCATGACACGACAATGAAATTGCATAGAAAGGGCATGACATGATAATGAAATCACAGAGTGAGGGCATGAAAATGAAATGCAGAGATCATAAGGACACAATAACCAAATGTACCAATCACAAGGACCATGACAACATTCACATCTATCCACCTCTTTTGCGCATAATTCTCTCCAAAATCAAAACAAATGGAAAATGATTGTTGTGTTTCTTTTTTTGTTTTGTTTTATGCTTGTGAGGGCATCAGAATTACAACAAAGACATTGGTACTATGATGATGTTGGGGATAAATGCAAAAGAAACATGAAAATGACCACAAATTACACTACCGTTGCAAATTGCCATCACAATTTGACCCCAAATGTTGTAGTGATGTCATAATATAATTTTTTAAAGAGAAAAATAGAAGGATAATATCCTTAGTTTTGTTATAATTATCATCCATGAGAACTCCCTCTATTAGTGAGAACTCCCTCTGACATCAATCTATCCCTTTGGAATGATCTTTTTTTGACTGAAACCTCTCCAACTTACCGATCTCTTCTTATGAAAAATAAACTTGCTAATACAAAATTTATTTGATATGGTAGAAAAATCTCCCTCTTTGGCATTTCATGCCAAAGGCAACAATCAATGTATTTTCCATCTACCTGATGTACTAATTCATATGCAATCTACTTTGACAATACTGCATCAACTTGATTGATCTTCAAAATGCTTGGTTGATGCATCACTAAACATTGTTTAGTGAGCTTCAGATATGTGAATGAACCCTAGCTTATCTCTTAGATACAAAAATACATCCTTAGGTAATGAATTGGTGCATATGTCTATAATTTGTTCCTTTGTATTCACATATTCCAATCTAACCTCTTTGTCTTGCACTAATTCTCTCAGAAAATGATACTTTATTGCAATGTACTTTGTCTTGGTATGCATCAATGGATTCTTGGATATGTTAATTGCACTAATGTTATCACAAAAGATAACTATTGGATCCTTGATTTATTCCTTCATACCTGATAATAGTTGTTTGAACCAAATGATTTTGGAACAATTAACTGTTGCTACAACATATTCTGCTTCTACTATAGACTGAGAGATACAATTTTGTTTCTTGCTTGTCCAAGACACTAGCATCATTCCAAAAAAGAATGCTCCACCACTAGTGCTTTTCTTGTCATCAATACTTGTTGCCCAATCAACACCAGTAAAGGCTTTCAATTCAAAGTTGCCTCCTTTCTTATACAATAAACCATAATATTTAGTACCTTTTAGATACCTTATAATTCTTTTTATTGCCATCATATGATTTTCCTTTCGATTATGAAAAAATCTTGCCACCATACCAACTGCTAATGCATTATTAGGTCTTGTGTGTACCACATATTGAAGATTTCCAATCATTGATCTATATGTAGTCTGATCTACCTCTTTTGAATCATCATTTTTAAAAAGCTTATGTCTAATAGACATAGGTGTTCCAACTGGTCTAGAATCCTCCATTTCAAATTTCTTCAATATCTCCTTGATGTACTTTGATTGAGTAATGTAGATACCATTTTTCTTCTGTTGAATTTGCAAGCCAACAAATAATTTAATCTCTCCAAACATTGATATTTTAAATTCTTTACTCATTTCTTCATAAAAATATTTGCATAATTCATCATGTCCAATGAATAATGTATCATCTACAAATATTCCTGCCAACACTATCTTCTTATGTGGCCTTCCTTGATGTATAGATTGTTGTTGTCATTTGTCCTTTGAAAACTAATTCTTATCAAATGACTATGCAATCTTTCATACCAGGATTTGGAAGCTTGTTTGAGACCATTAAAGCTTTATGTAATCTACAAACCATATTCCTTTTGTTAGGATCTATAAATCCTTCAGGTTTCTTAATGTAGACTTCTTCTTCTAAGATTCCATTCAAGAAAGATGACTTTACATCCATATGATATACTTTGAATCCTTTATGTGCAACATAAGCAAGTAGTGTTCTAACAACTTCTAGTCTTGCAACAAGAGAAAAAATTCCTCCATAATCAATACCTTCTTCTTGAGTATAACCTTTGTATAATAACCTTGCCTTGTTTCTTGAAACTTCTCCATTTTCATTCAACTTATTTTTGAATACCCATTTTGTGCCAATTAAATTTTTGTCCTTGGGTTTAGGAACAATAGTCCAAGTTTTTTTCCTTTAAATTTGACCAACCTCTTCATTCATTTCCTTAATCCAACTTTCATTATCTAATGCATCTTTAACAATTCTAGGTTCAAACTTAGTAAGCAAACATGTACCTTTTAGTTTGTTCCTTGTCATTGTTCCTTTTGAATGATCTCCAATGATTTTCTTAGATGCATGATGCCTTCTAACATATCTAGCAAGTATAGGTATCTTCTCTTTGAATTTAGAACTAGTTTCACTCTATTCACCATGCTTAATATGATCTTCTGAATCATCCTTAGGTCCCACTATTTATAACTGGGGTCTGTTAGACTATGAATTGGTTTGCACTAGCTAAAACTTGGGTTCTTCAGACTGTAACCCAGGTTGCACTGGCTATAGCTTGGGTTGAATTGGAGATTTAGGGGAATTAGGTGGTGAAGACTGTTGATTTCCAATTGCATTTGTTTGAATTTTAGGTAAAGTATTAGGTTCAAAGTAGATAGAATTTTTGTAGTTTTTAGGTTCTTTCCTGCTTTGTTCTTCACTCTTTTCTACAAACTCATCAATGTTTACATGTGCACTTTCTATGACGTTGTGAGTAGTAAGATTCAAAAATTTATACACTTTTCTTTTGTTGGAGTATCCTAAGAATTTGCCTTCATCGCTTTTCACATCAAAATTTCCTTTCCTTATTTCTTTCAAGATATAACATTTTCTTCCAAATACTTTGAAATAATAGACATTAGGTTTATAGACATACCATAATTCATAAGGTGTTTGATCTTTGTCCTTCTTCAGCTGAACTTGGTTTAAGGTATGAACTACTATACTGATTTCTTTCTTCCAGTATTTGATTGCAACATTTTTCTCTATCATCAATTTTCGTGCACAATCCATAATGGATCTATTTCTTCTTTCTGCTATGCCATTTTGCTGAAGTCTACCAGGTGCAGATACCTATATCTTTGATTCCTTTCTCATTGTAGAATTTATTGAATTCATTTGAGATGAATTCTCCTTTTCTATATGACCTTATACAGTTTAGTTTCTTTCCTATTTCTTTCTCCACTCTAGCCAAACACCACTTGAATTTTTGAAAGGCTTCAAATTTGTCTTTTAGGTACATCACTGTCATCATCCTAGAATAATCATCAATAAATAAAATGAAGAACTTTTATCCCAGTAGCTTTCTATGCCAATAGGTCCAAAAATATCTATATGAACAAACTCTAGAAATTCTTTAGAATGATAATTATTGCTTTTGAAACTTGTCTTTCCCATCTTTCCAATTTGACAATTTTTACACATGCCCATATCAAGTTTCTTTAGACTAGGAATGCCTCACTCTTTTATTCTTGCTTATGTTGACTAGGTTATCACAATTCACAAGACACAACCTTTTATGCCATAACCAACTTTTTTTTACTTGAGCTAGGAAACATGAACTTTTAGTTAGATCTAGATAGAATAGATTACCTTTTGTTTGATTGCCAATTCCAACTAGATTTCCTTTCCCATCTAGTAGCTTGGCCTTTCCATTCATGAATTCTACCTTGAATCCACTATTGTTCAACCATGCCACACTAAGTAGATTATGTTTCAGCCATTCAACCTAGTAAGAATTGTCAAATCTGAGTTCATCAATCAATGTAATGCAACCTTTTCCTTTTACATAACAAGGTTTATCATTTCCAAATCTGACACTTCCAACATCATAGTGTTCCAAATGCTCAAATTTTGATTTATCACTAGTCATGTGGTGATAACAACCACTAAGAATAAACCATTTTTCATTCTTTCTAATATGAGAAATGAGGGTCATCTTACCATTTTCATCATCTAATTCATCTCTAATAGCAATGTAAACTATTTCATCTTCATCACTACTATTAGAGTCTTTAGCCATGTAATAAGATTTCTTACCTTTATCCTTGTAGTCTTTGTAGCTTTTGAAATCTTTCTTGCCTTTGTACTTGCCATGCTTCTTTTCTTCTTTTCCTTCTTTTTTTGGACACCTTTCAACAATGTGACCAACTTCTTCACAAGGAAAATATATTAGAGGTATTTTAACTTTGTACTGAATCCTTTTCCTTTAGGGAGTCTTCTTGCAAGTAGGGATTTAATGACTTCAAAGTCATCATCAAAATTATCTTCATCTTCACTATAGACTTATCTTTTAGATTGTCCACCTTTCTTCTTGATTTATAGTTTAGCTTGAAATGCAAACTCAATGCCACCAGAGTTAGGAACATAGTTATCAAAGTTATCTAACTAAAATTTTGTCAATCTTCCCACTAATGCATCCAAAGTTATATCATTTTTGGGATCACATCTCATTTCTTGAATAGCTAAAACCCTAATCACATAAACAAGAAGAAGAGTTTTGAGTACCTTGTTAACCACTGTCACATCATCTATTTTCCCTCTTTAGGCTCTGATTAAACTTACACTTGCTTTGATTCTTTCACTGTACTGTGCAATGCTTTCTTCTTCTCTCATCTTCATCTAATCAAACTGATCTCTTAGATTTTTTGCCTTAGCTCTCCTCACATTGTCATATCCTCCATAGATATCTTTCAACTTGTTCCACATTTCATGAGTAGTAGGAAAATCTTTGACTTCTTCAAATTCAACAAAATTGAGATTAGAGGCAATTTCAATCAATTTTATAATGTGATTATTCTTTTCCAAAATTTGATCCATAGACAAAGGTCCAACAAGTGCCAAATACTTGTTCTCTAGATATTTTAGGCCTGTGTCTCCAATGGTTTCCAAATGAAACCAACCTCATGAGTTCCTACCATGCTTGTAAGTTATCTCTATTTAACTTAAGAATTTCCCTTCTGTAAGACATCGTGATCTTTAGCTTAGGTCCTTGACACCTTATTTGCAAGCACAAAATGCTATGATACCAATTGTTGGAAATGGAAAGGAGTAACTGAGAGGGCAGAGGTGAATCAATTACTACAAAAAATAAATCCAAAGTCCCTTTTAAGATGTCAATGTGCAATATAAAATCAAATCCTACTGTAACTTGGTTAACACTAAATATTCTACTGTAACTTAGTTAACATTGAATATATTACTATCACTCAGTTAGTACAAAGATAATTAGATATTAACATGATTAGAATTTATTAACTTAGTTGCAAAAATATAAAGGAAATAACATGAACACAAGAGACACCAAGATTTAACATGCAAACCCAATTTGGGAAAACCACCAATTGCAACTAGTTACTATTTTTCACTCTTCTGAAGTAAGCCTAGTTAGGAGCCAACCCTGTTAATGGTTACAAAATACACTATTAGGTGTGATATTGTTAGAGGAATTAATTCACCTTGTTAGGAGTGGCCTTTTTAGAGGTCTTCAAACACTTCAATCTAGAACTACCACCTTGTTAGATGTTTTATTGAATAGTTGTTAGGCTAATTCTATTAGGAGATTTGATTCACTACTAGAATTATTAGAGAGCAACAATAACTTGACTTGATTGTTGATGCACCTATCTTTGCTGATTCATATCTCATTTCTAGCTTGATTACTTGATCCTCCTTGATTAGAATGTTCTTTGCAGCTCGGTCAACTTGGATGCTCTGCCCTTTACAAATATCCTTCAAAATCGCTTCCTTAACTCATCTTGTTCAATTCCACACTTCAATCCTCAACTTGACCTTTCATATATATGATTCACCTTGTCAAGTTGGCTTGAATACTCTTTTAATAAAATAATTTTCATCCCTTAAGTTAGCTTTTATTAACTAATAAATTTATCAAACTTAATATGTTGACAGTCGACTAATACAAAATTGAGTACTTGGTCAACACAAAGGATCCCTTTGTTAATCGACCCAACTCAGTTAGAATAAGATTTCTAATGTTAACTGACCTAACTTAGTCAATACTAATTTTATGTTGTCTTCCCTTTGTTAACCGAATGAACTTGATCAACACTGTCTCTGAACTTGGCTATAACTGAATGCTCAACATATACAGGAAACTACCTTCGATGCTTGAGTAAGTTTGGTTATGACAGACTACTTGGTAAAGACTTGATATTTTGTGTAACATAAAAGACAACATACAATTGAATAATTGTTTTCAACACTAAGAATAGCCCATGAAGAAAAATATCAAGCTGAGGAATTGTTGAAAGCTAAGGAAGAGGTTGTGATTGAAGAACATTGGTATATAAGATAAGGTAATAGTGTCTTGCAAGAGCACTATCATGACAAAATTGAGTAATTGGAAGTCCATACTGAAGAAGCCAATCAGATGGAAGAATTTTTTTTTTCAACTATTGAATGAACTAAAAGACACCAAATAAAAGAATGAAAGATTGACAACACCTAATGAAAGCACTAGGAAGCTAGAAGAGAAAATCCAAGCTCAAAGAAAGACTTCAAGCTCAACCAAACTAGGATTTGAAGGAATAAACACAATGGAAAGGGAGAATCTTCAAGAATAAAAGAATCAAACCTTAGAATGAAAAATAAGACACCAAACAAAGGTAATTTATCCAACAAAACTACTTGTTTCTAATGTGATAAAGTAGGACACACATCAAATTTTTGTTGGCACAAGAAAATAGTGCCTAATACTCAACATGTCTCAAATGCTACTACAATATATGCCCCTAGTATGGACACAATGCACATGAGTGCAAGGATCTTAAAAATTTGGAAAGAACATAAGAACACTATTACTATTGCAATAGGTATGGTTATAAAGACAAGAACTATAGATCAAAATATCACTCAAATTAGTCATCTCCAAAGACATGAAAACACATTGGGAATAACAAGTGTGCAATACAATTTTTCTCTACCTTTGTGAATGATGGTTGTCTTTCATTCCACTGTAAGCTAAGGAAAAAGCATAAGGACAATATTGGACCATGGAATGATATAGTTATGACATGTTATAGATGTCATAATATTATTCATGTCACAAAGAGATGCTAGGCGAAAAGGAACCCTAAGAAACAACATAATGAAAATAAAGGAAAAGAAAATATCATTGATGTAGAGAAAGTTGATGAGGAATTTGCCAAAGTATGGACCAAGAAGAAATCAAAAGGTGCTGAAACTAAACCTAGAGAGGTTATAGGCTCATCGAAAAATGGCAAGACTTCCCAATCAAGTTAAGATAGAAAAGCTTGAGGGGTTAAGAAAGAAAAGAAAGTCTTGCACTAGTCCCCATATTCAAACTAGTAGGTCACAAAGAATGATGTCTTAGAAAATTGGAAAGTGGTCACCAATCAAAATTCTTGTGACCTGTGAAGTTAGGATAGGTCATCTCCAAAACTTGACCCTTAGAAAACATGTTAGAAAGCATTTATCATAGTAAGAGAAAATTTTTCTATTAGAACCTCTATGTTACTTTTGTTGTTGGATCTATAAATAGGAACATCACATAGTAAATATCACTTTGGAAACTAGAGAGCTGAAGATCTTTCATATGCTTGAAACCCTAGTTACCAAAAAGTGTAACTCTTATGCAAATATAGGCAAGAAGTGTTAAGAAATCCAAGACCTAGATAAGTGCATCCAAGTGTGTGTGAGTAATCAAGTTAGTATATCGATCTAACAATGGCCAAAGAAAAACAATTAAAATTGTATAATGTGGAGCTAGTATATGGAAAGGAGAGTGATATACTATTATAGGCACCTATTTCAAAGAGCAAATATGAGAAAGACATGATGGGATCCCTATCCTCACTCCCAAGCAATGTTCTACTTGTTGAAGATGTGAGTACCTATCTAAATGCTAATATATCTAAGCTAGAATATATTTTGGATTAATAATATGAAATAAGAACTTGAGCAAATATAATAGATTAAACTTGGGAATTAGTTCCTAGACATAAAGATAAGAACATAAATAGAAAAAAGTGGGTGTATAGAAACAAGATGAATGAGCAAGGTGAAGTAGTGAGAAACAAAGAAAGATTAGCATACAAAGGTTATTTACAACAAGAAGGAATTTTGAGGAAAATTTTGCACTTGTTTCTCAATTAGAGGCAATTAGATTTTTTTTGGCATATGTAGCTAACAAAAATTTCAAGTTTTATTAGATGGATGTTAAGTCATATTTTCTTAATGGAGAACTTGAAGAAGAGGTATACATTGAACAACCTTATAGTTTTCCTTTGACAAAAGAAGAAGATATGGTTTGCATATTGGAGAAACCATTATATGGACTAAAGCAAGAACCTAGAGCTTGATATGCGAGGCTAGATAAACATTTGATTAGTTTGGGATTAAGGAAAGTAAAGAAGATAATAACTTATATTTAAGCAATAATGAATATGGTTGACTAGTTATTGCATTATTTGTGGATGACATCATTTTTAGAGGCAATGATGAAGCTAGCAAAATAATTTTAGAAGAGATGAAGAATGAATTTGAGATGAGTGTGATCGGTGAGATGAAATATTTCTTGGGATTAAAAATTATTAGAATAAGGATGGAATTTTAATATCACAAAATATGTATCTTAAAGACTCATTGATAAGATTTGGATTGGAAAATTGTAAACTTGTTGGAATGCCTATGGTGATAAGATGTAAGTTATCAAGTGAAGATAAATCACCTAGTGCATTACAAACAAGGTGCGGATCCATGATAGGTGGACTACAATATTTAATACATACTAGAGTTGATATAGCTAATATAGTTGGAATTGTGGTGAGAATTTAAGTAGATTTTAAAGAGACACATGTTGTAGCAGTAAAAATAATTTTTAGATATTTAAAAGGAACTCCTGATTATGGTTTATGGTATGAAAAATCACCTAATTTCACATTATGTGCATACACTAATGCTATTTAGGTAGGAATTATAGATGATAGAAAGAGCACTAGTGGTGGTGCATTTTTCTTGGGAGGAAGATCGGTTTCTTTCCTAAGCAATAAACATGATTGTATTTCATAGAGAACAATAGAAGCAAAGTATCTAGAAGAAGAAAATAATTTTAATCAAATTATTTGGATTACACATATGTTGAAGGACATTGGAATTGAATATTTTAAGCCTATTATCATACATTATGATAACACAAGTACATTGAGTATGTCAAATAACCTAGTTTTACATTTGAAGATAATGAACATTTCAATTAAGTATCACTTTTTGAGAGAGAAGGTAGCAGAAAAAGAGATCAAAATGGAATATGTAAGCAAAAAGGATAGATAGAAAATATATTTACAAAACCTTTGACTAAGGACACATTTGAATATTTGAGAGGTGTTCTTGGGGTTATGCCCCAACCTACTTCACAAAAGTTTATGCAAAGATTGCATTAGTCTAGTATGCAACATAACACTATTTCTTTTGTCTAGATTAGATGCTTGATGATTCTCCTATGGGGGGTATCTATGCTTGAGCTAAGTCATTAAGGATACTTGGTACTACTATTTAATAGTGTCTTTGGAAACTTGAGCTTAAGCAATTTTTTTTGGAAATGATTGAATTGACATAATGATACCTTTGCCATTGATGTCAATGGGGGAAGTAATACATGAAAACATATTCTTTTGGAACAATATTTTGGAGAGCGATGAGTACATGAAAAACCATTATTTTGATACATTCCTTATGGGAGAGAGATGTGAGTAATACAGTGGGAAAGAACATTATGTATGGGGGAGATTAACACCTTCTTTATACATATTGGTTATTGATCATTTGATGTACTATATGGTTGTGATTTGAACATGAAAAACTTTTTACAAGCTATCTAAGATTGAGATATATGTTTACATTCATGGGTAGTATAATGAATGGGGGAGTATAATAATTTTTTAAAATTGGGTGATTATTTTCCACATTTATGTTAGGTATCACTTTCTCAATTCTAATTTCTCCTCTAGGTTCATATCTTGATTCTTCTCTTTGTCCTTCTCCTTGTAATTCATTCTGCAAGTTAGTATAAATTTCATAAAATAATTCCCACTTAACATTCTGATTGTTAGTTCTTTGATTTTTCTCTCCATTAGAATCATAATCAAGTATGCTTTCTTGTATTCTAAACTTTTCATCAACTCTCACATTAGCACTTTCAACAATAATCTTAAATCTCTGGTTAAAACATCTATATGATTTTATTTTCAATGAGTATCCAAGAAATATTCCTTCACCACTTCTATAATCAAACTTTCCAATATCATCATCCCTCTTAATATATAATTTAATTCCAAAGATTCTAAAGTATTTCATACTAGGTATATGCCCAAACCAAAGTTCAAAAGGTGTCTTACTATAACCTTTTCTAATTTGCACTCTATTTTATATTGTATTTTTCACTTCTCTCCAAAATATATGTGACACATTGTTCTCAAATATCATTTCTCTAGCTACTTCTGTCATTGATATGTTCCTTCTTTTTTCTATTCCATTCTACTGCAGAGTCTTAGGAGCTAAAAGTTATCTCTTTATACCATTATCCTCACAAAATTTGTTAAACTCATTTAAAATAAATTCTCCTCCTCTATTTCACCTTAAAATTTAATCGTTAAACCAAATTAATTCTCAAATCCACTCTTAAATATCTTGAATTTCTCAAATGCTTCATATTTCTCTCTAAGAAATGCAACCCAAATCAATCTAGTGAAATCATAAATAAGAAGCATAAAATAATTTTTACCATAAAAAGCTATTATTCTTGTAGGATCACTCAAATTTGTATGCACAATCTCCAATTTTCTTGAAGTAGTAAACATCTTGCTTGGAAATGAACTTTTCTTATCTTTTTCTAACACACGTTCTTTGCACATCATATTAGTAGGTTTCACAATATTAGGCAAATATTTAACTACAAATGTTGTACTAACCTTCACAATGTTATCAAAGTTGACATGAAAAATCTCTTATGCCATAACCAACTGCCATCCACTTTAGAAATCAAACATGTTCAACTGAAATACATTACCTCTTGCTCTTGTACTAGTACCAACAAATATACCATTCTTATCCTTGATAATGAAAGTCTTCTATATAAAATACATTTGATATCCCTTGTCAACAAGCTACCCAACACTCAAAATATATGTTTCAATCCATCCACAAAGTAAACATTTTCAACATTAGTCTTTCCATCAAGATTAATAGACCCTTTTCCCTTTATGTGACACTGCATTATTTCCAACTCTAACTATTCCACCATCACAACTATTGATGTCAAAAAAATTGTTCATATCTTGAGTCATATGATGGGAACAACCACTATCTATAATCCAATTAGAAATTTTCTTCTCAATCTATGATACTAAGGATTTTTCTTCTTTTATTTCTTTTCAAGAATTTCTTCTTTAATAGAAAAAAATCCTATTTCATCATCCTCATCATCACTATCATCAGGAAATTCACTAACTTAAAATCAAGTTCATCATTCTCATTAACAAAGAAGCAATCCTTAGGTGTTCTTGACTCGTAAGGCTTTCTAGGCTTAAAATTCTTTTCTCCCTTTAGACATTTAGAAGAATAATGATCAAGTTCTTCACATGTCGAACAAATGAGAAATTTTCTACCTTTAGGTTCTCTTTACATAAGTAGGGAAATTCCTTCATTAATTTTCTTTTCTTTCTCTTCTCTTGCTGATTGGCTACCACTAGCACAATCTTCACTTAAAATATCACTTTTTGTCAATGTAGGTCTATAATTATGTACTCTGAAAGCTATTTCCACTCTTAGAAATTCTTCTTTCTATTTCATCCACTATTTAGATGATTGTAAGCCTCCAAGAAGAGTCTCTTTTTTAAAGTTAGGTGTACAAGAAATAATTTTTTCAATCATCTGTTCCCTCTGTTGCTAAGAAGGTGTCAAAGTCTTCAAAATATTCCACACAATCTCATATTTTGTCTTAGTTCCACCACAAATTCTGATTCCTATAACAATCTTAGATATCCTACGAAAATATCCTCTTTAGTTTCATCTTCCTACATTTTAGCATCTTGAAACTTAAATATCCAACTCTATAATCTAGCCTCCTTAGCATGTTCATCACCTTCAAATATCTTTTGTAAAGTAATCCAAATTCCATGTACAAGATTTAAAGATTTTACTTCTCCATATTTAATTTTAGGAAGAGCTATTAATAGTGCTTCTCTAGCAAGCATATTCTACATAAATATATATATTTTCAAATTGTTCAAAAGATTCAAGCTTGTATACATCTACTATTATCTTTTTCTTCATAGTGACTATCAAAAATTATGAACCCATGCATAGTAATTGAGTATTCATTTTCTCCTTCTGGTTGTCATTATTAATTCCATCAAACTTTGGACTTTCTTTCTTGAAATAATCCATGGATCTCCTCAAGCTATTAAAATTTTCCTTTAACTATTAGAAAGTAAAGTCCACTAAGATAAGTAAGAAGGGGTGGGGGGGGGGGGGGGGGGGGTGGCAGTAAATCAGGTATGCATTTAAAATAACTCTTAATATTATTATTAACTCTCAAACATGCAAACAATAGATGAAACAATATTAGAAAGATAAACATGAACCATAACACAAGATATGTTAACTAAGGAAACCCTTGATTAGAGGGAAAATCCCAGAGGAAATGATGCCCACAAGATGATGTACTAATATAAAATTTCCTTGAGAAAGGATGAACTTTATTAGGAGCCAACAAAATATAATTAGTGTACTATATTAAAATAGATGCACTTGCATTTTAAGACCTTTTAGCACCCTTTCCATAATTTCTCTCTCAGACCATGGATGGATCTATACTTAATGTCTCTTTTTATTTTCTCCTCTTCCATTTTAATTTTCTTAACCATCTCTCTCCTTTTGACATGGTCTTCTAAGTGTTGTTTTGATACCATTTTACCATATTAGTTTGTTATCTTCTAGTTTCACCTACACACTCTTTTGGACCTTTTTGAGGCATATCATTCCTAACACTTGAGTAGACTAGATTGACCTAGGTTAACCTAATCCCTGGTGGTTGTAGGTTTTAGGGCCTAAAAGACCTTGAGTTTACCAATTGATTTATTTTTCTCCCTTGTCCTCTTGAAGTTAGCTCTCCACTTAATAGTCAGCCTAAAGTTAACTCTCCACTTAACAATCAACCTATAGTTAACTCTTAGTTTAAAAATCCACCTTAAGTTAGCCTTAAAATATTTTCCCACCAAGAAACTAGTATAAAAGGAGGTTTAGGGGCTTCATTTTCATATCTCATCTCATTAAACATTCACAAATCATCAAGCACTCAAGGAAAGGAGTTCAAGCATTCAAAGATAATTTCCTCCTCAAAATATAGAAAATTGTTGGCCATCAAGGGTAGAGATCTACATTTAATTATTCATTATCCTCCTCATTGATAAACATTTACATCTATAGCTCCATGATGTGTTTATGGTAGAACCATTGCAATTATAGATATATCCTACATCCTTCATATTGAATTCAAGATCTACAACATACATCATGAAAAATCCTTATTGACAAGGGTTTCTACAAGAAAGGTGAATATTTACATTTTATCTTGTTTCCTTTACATTTACATTTATCAATTATGGTTAATTTCTTAACGTAGGGATTGATTGAGGCAATCCCTCCCTCCAAGAAACCCCCAAACCTCTATTTTTTGTGTTGATTTATAAGTTGGGAGAGAAAAAGATTGCATATATGGAATCCATAGTTCATAAGATTTCTAGAGTTGTCAGTTGCAGATTGATAGACTATGTCAACTTGGTTGTAGGAAGTGTTGACACAAAAGCTTGCACCCTCACCTAAAGTCTTACCTAAATGCAAACTCATGTAACATGGAAATAATTTCTAAACTTTGGGACTTTGTGGCTTTAGATTGAGTCTGTTGGAAATATATGTGATAGGCTAAGTTACTGAGAGGGGAGGGGTGAATTAGTAACTTATAAAACTTAATCCTTTAGTAGCAATCAATCCTTATTCTTGTATGCCTAAAATGTGGGTACACTTCTATGAGTCATTATATTCAAGATTTCTCAAAAATGAGGTCTCGAATGGTGACTCATAGCTCCCTATTCATGGAGTGCAGGGGTTTGTAATGGAGGCCCTCAGTCTGACCTAGTTTGTGCCCATGCAAGTACACCACAAAACAAGAGATTCAATGATCTAATATGCATGCAAATGGAAATGAAAAACTAATATAAATGATAACAATGCAAAACAATGCAAGAAATAAAATCTAATCTATGAAAATAAATAATAATGCAGATCTAATCTATAAAAGCAAGATCTAATCTATCAATGCAAGATCTAAGCTAACATGAAAATCAAAGTATGGATCATGATGATGGAAGCCATGCATGCAAGAGAGAATGAGACAAGAAGATAGAAGTTCTCCACAAAAGCTTTAATATTCAAAACTCCTTCTTAAAAAATCACTCTCCAAATCTGCAACATAACAATAGCATAATAATGGGTGTCTCCAAAATGAGGAGAGGGCTCTCCCTTATAAAGAAGATTGGATGATCTAGATTGAGAGGAAAAAAGATTTAATCAAGGGTGGAGAAATAATGATCCATGCGAAATAAAGATCCACCAATGAGAAAAGTAGAGTGGTTGAGAAGAAAGTGGAGAGAGGATAAAGATAAGTCCCATATTATAAAAGATTTATTTAATTTTTTATTTGTTTTAACTCATTTTTCATCAAAAAGAGATTTAAGTGGGATATTTTATTTAATCAAAAGGGAGCAAGTTCTTTTAATTAAATAGAAAATATTTAATTAAATTAAAAGAGGGGTTTTTCTCTTAATTAATTAAATGTAGATGAATTATTTAATTAAAAGAGAGGTTTTCTTTTAACTAAATGGAGACTTATTTAATTTAATTAAAAAAGAGCAAGTTCTTTTAATTAAATAGGAAATATTTAATTAAATTAAAAGAGAGGTTTTTCTCTTAATTAATTAAATGTGGATGAACTATTTAATTAAAAGAGAGGTTTTCTTTTAATTAAACAAGGACTTATTTTATTTAATTAAAAGAGAGCAAGTTCTTTTAATTAAATAAGACTTAGGATAAAATGATCAACCTTAGAAATAAAACAAATTGAATTTGATCAAGGAAATTGATTTGAATTGATTTAATAAAATATTGCAAACCATTGATTCAAGAAATTTGATAATTGATAAATTAAATAATGGGGCCCATAGTTTAGGCGACCATTTTAGGGTGCATACATTTTCCCCTCTTTGACTAATGTGTGATCAATTTGGGAATACATGTAGTCAAAGAAAGAAATTGAAGTGTGAGGTCAATTAACACACTTAAATTTTAAACACAACACTTACTGCTTGACTTATGTCATGATATTTTCTTTGTGTGCTGACTATTATTGATTTTTGTTGAGTGTCCTTGTCTAATAAGTCTCTTCATGATGCATAGCTAGAGGACTTGGGGCATGGGGCATGTTTTTATTTGTTTTCTGCTTGTGGGTGTGGTCCTGAACTCTAGAGTGTCTCTTGTTGTTCCCTTGAAACACTTAGGAGATTTGAGGCATCATCCTTGATTGTTTTTGCACAACCATTCTTATGGTCATCTTGGCATCTATGCCTTGATGCAAGCATGGTTTTGCTACATTAAATTGGGTAAGTTAACAATGAAGTCACCTTGACCTTTATGTCTTTGATGCTTATGTTAGAATCTTTCCACATTACAATCCGATATAAATTACATTCATATCTTCATAGTTTCTCTTGTGACTAGTGATGATTGTGTAATTTTTTGATGTCCATTAATAATGGCCCAATGATAAAAATAAGTTCTTTTACATTCTCTAATGAATGATGAACACAAAAATCCTATGTTATAGTTGCTCTTTTGCAAGTACACCATTGCATTTTCATGTAGCTTGCATTATTAGACTTCATATTAGTTTGCATTTTTAGGCTGCATTATGAGTTTGAGAGGGTTCTCCCTTCATCTTTATTGTAGAATTTTAATCAACTGTGGTCATGTTTTGATCTTCATTTCCTTATCTTCTTTCGTGATCTCAATCAAAATTTCTATCTTAAACAGTTGATTGATTTTGGGGCATTTTCTTTTCTTCTTTCTGTTTCTTTCCATATCTTCCAAACTCCTATCTTCCATTTCCTTTTTCCCCCACTTATTTTCTTCTAAATCACCTTTGGGGCATAATATTTCTTGCTTGATCTACCTTAGTTTTGTGATTCTTATATCTTTCATCTTACATCGAGAACTTTATCTTTTGTTTGATTTGATCAAATTTACCAATTTGTTGTTTCTCCTCTATCTCATTTTGATTTCGATCACGAGGGGGTATTAATTATCAACTTCAATCCTTGATTCAGATTTATCAATTTTATCCATGACTTTTTCAAGCCAAAATTTATTTGCATTGTTTGTCCTGATGTGTTTCGAATTGACCACACATTTGGGCTGTTTTGTGATCCCAAATTGACCTCACACTTCAATTTCTTTCTTTGACTACATGTATTCCCAAATTGATCACACATTAGTCAAAGAGGGGCAAATGTATGCACCCTAAAATGGTCACCTAGACTATGGGCCCCATTATTTAATTTATCAATTATCAAATTTCTTGAATCAATGGTTTGCAATATTTTATTAGATCAATTCAAATCAATTTCCTTGATCAAATTCAATTTGTTTTATTTCTAAGGTTGATCATTTTATCCTAAGTCTTATTTAATTAAAAGAACTTGCTCTCTTTTAATTAAATAAAATAAGTCCCCATTTAATTAAAAGAAAACCTCTCTTTTAATTAAATAGTTCATCCACATTTAATTAATTAAGAGAAAAACCTCTCTTTTAATTTAATTAAATATTTCTTATTTAATTAAAAGAACTTGCTCTCTTTTAATTAAATAAAACAAGTCTCCATTTAATTAAAAGAAAACCTCTCTTTTAATTAAATAATTCATCTACATTTAATTAATTAAGAGAAAAAACCCTCTTTTAATTTAATTACATATTTCCTATTTAATTAAAAGAACTTGCTCCCTTTTAATTAAATAAAATATCCTACTTAAATCTCTTTTTGATGAAAAAGGAGTTAAAAAAAAAATAAAAAAAAATAAATCTTTTATCTACACTTAATATGGGACTTATCTTCATCCTCTCTCCACTTTCTTCTGAACCACTCCACTTTTCTCATTGGTGGATCTTTATTTCACATGGATCATTATTTCTCCACCCTTGATTAAATCTTTTTACTCTCAATCTAGATCGTCCAATCTTCTTTATAAAGGAGAGCCCTTTCCTCATTATTGAGACACCCATTATTATGCTATTGTTATGTTGCAGGTTTGGAGAGTGATTTTTGAAAGAGTTTTGAATATTAAAGCTTTTGTGGATTCTTGTCTCATTCTCTCTTGCATGCATGGCTTCCATCATCATGATCCATACTTTGATTTTTATGTTAGCTTAGGTCTTGCATTGATAGATTAGATCTTGTTTTCATAGATTACATCTACATTGTTATTTCTTTTTCATAGAT